>JAJPUD010000071.1:1060835-1090538 GCA_023553655.1 Myrmecobius fasciatus
GTGTGTGTGTGTGTGTGTGTGTGTGTGTGTGTGTGTGTGTGTGTGTGGCCTACCTCACAGAGCTGTTTAGTCATTTTTCAGTTGTGTCTGACTTTTCATGACAACCCCCCACACACTTTTTTTTGGCAAAGATACTGGAGTGTGATTTGCCATTTATTTCCCCAGCTCATTTTACAGATGAGGAAACTGAGACAAATCACTTTATCCAGGGTAACAAAGCTATTAAGGTCAGATTTGAACTCAGGAAGATAAGTTTTCTTGATTCCAGGCCCAGCACTCTATCCACTGGGCTACCCTAGCTGCCTTGTTTTATAAAGTTGTTGTGAGGTAAATACAGGGTGTCCCAAAAGTCATAGTGCAATAGTACAGTCTACTATAATAATGGAATCTACTACACTAAGACTTTTGGGACACCTTGTATTTGAACTGTTCCGAATATGAGCTATTTTGAATGTCTTCTTTTCTGGCATTGTCCCTGGGCTCCACATTCCTATGGGTGGTTTACTAATGGGGGTAATTCTGACCTTTTCCCAGATATTACAACATGCAATCTGAGTATCTTTTCTTATCAACAGCAGAGACATAAGGCATTGGCTGCAGTGCAAGATGCATAATTTGACAATATTCTCTGATTCTGATCTCAAAGAACTTCCCCTAAAAATTGTAAAAGAAATGATGACTGGATGAATTTCCTATTGATTGAGTTGTTCTTTTTAAGAAGAGTAGATAGGATGTTGATAGAACGTTTATCTCTTCTTTCCCCTAAAATTGTTCTTTCTTTTCAAATCTGAAAAATGTTTCAGGTCCTGATTTAAACATGCTCTGTTTGTTGTCTTTCTTCTCAAGGATGTGAACTATGGTTCATTTGTTCTGCCTATGAGATTTTTGTTACTGTTGTTTGAAGTCTTGGAGACTGGTTTTCCTGATTTCTATATATGGGGGTGGGAGGACCCAATCATAAATAACTGCTTAAAGCTTATCACTTTAATTTCTTAGGGGAAAATAAAACAAAACAAAGGCTCCCAACAAGCTGGAAAAATGCCTGTTATAAGTTAATTTATTAATATCTTCAGATTTACATACTTAATAGTCTGGTCAATAGGTGATAATTTTCAAGTTTTTGAAAGATAACTTGATTAATAATTGTTTACTTATAGAAATGAGGATGAAGTTTCCTTGAACCAAAATTATGCTGTCCCTCTGTTACTCCAGAGAACTGATGACAGAATTAATCATGGGTGTGGATGTTCTCACAATAATCTCAGCAATAAGAAAACTAATGGAAAAACTCTGAAGCAAATTCTGAATGAGTATATATTTATAATTCCACTGACTTGGCTTTCCAAACAAGAGTTGAGCCCCACCTTGAACATTCCACAGCATTCAAAAATGTATTTATGTACTGCCTAGTTCCCTTTGCATGGCCCAAGGAATATCCTTTCCATGAGAACTTCACAAAATTGGAATGGAATGTTACTCATTAAAGTAGTAGTAATAATAACATTGAGTTATTAATTTTAAAGTAACACAATTGAGCAACTGATTAGGATGTTTCAATGAATAGAAACATCATGTTCTGAGGAGAAGCCTGCTTTTAAGGTCCCTGAATCTAACAAGCTAGAAAACCTACAAGGTTTCTAAGGGTGAATACCCAGCCCTTTGCTGCTGGTTAGTTTATGTAAAATCATTGACCCCAATCTGAGGATAGACCTCTTTAACACAATCAATACAGGTGCAATCAGATAAGAACATTCCACTGTTTTATTAAAGTGCATTTAATTCAAAACTCAATAACCCTCACAAATCCTTAATCAGAGAAGACATCCTGGGAGGTATTTAGATGAGTGATCTTCAAAATGTTGGCTTTCAGCTTGTTAGTATGGTATTTTACGAAACAAGGCATTTCAGGGTCTTATTTATTCTTTCTTTTTCTTTACTTTGAAATTTTTGACTAATTCAGATAGTTATTCCCCAGCTCTACTTTTCTGTTTCCTTTCTTTATTTTTGTCTTTCTGCTTGTCTTCCTTTCCTTGCCTTTCCTCTCTTTCTTTTTCCTTCACCTCTTCCTCCCTTTCTCTCTCTCCTTTTCTTTTTCTCCTATTCTCCTTTTCTTTTCCTTCCTTCCTTCCTTTCTTTTTATCTCTCTCCCCTATTCTTCCTTATCTCCCTCCTCTCTAAGGTTAAGATTCTCTGGATTTCTCAGATATAAGCATTGTCAGGATCACACTTGGAACAGGTAATGTTTTTCTGAGGAGTTCTGCATATAGAGCTGAGAATATGAGTGGGAATTTGTGTGTGTGATATACCAGGGACACCTTTCCCCTCTCCACCCCCCTCCACAACAAGGGTTCTCCTGGGGGCTATGTGCACAATCTTCTTATCTAGGGCATTTGGAACAGATGAAGAGGAAAGACACTTAGGAGGCAATTATCTAGCTTCCAGACTTTATTTAGAATCCAAACAATACTTACTGAACAAACAGTGAAGACCTCACAGGCTCTTGATGCCTAGGTAGTTAGAATCTTTTCCAGGTGATCCTCAGAAGGCAATGTTGAGAAATTGTAATTTGGAGCATCGGAGTCAAGTCCTGATTTAGAGTCATTTCAGTTCAAGTGAAGCTTGTTGACAACCTGAAACTTAGAGTTTAAGTACACCTCCAGGTATTTCTTGGCTCACTGTTTTATGGGCTCTATTCCCTGGACACAGACTGTTTCTTTAACCTTGGAGAGATCATCTTGGAAATAAATGTTGATGTAGGGTTAGGGAGACAGAGGACAAGGTAAGGGTTACTGACTCAAATCTATCACTAATGCTACTGTTGAACCTCAGACAGAGGCTATCTAATCTAACCATTTTATTTCTCATATGAAGAAACTAAGGGCTAGAGGGTTAAAATGACTTTTCCAATCTTATATTAGCAATGCCAGAGAGAGGATGCAAACCCTGATTCTCTGATTCCAGAGCTAATATTCTTTGCCCTGTACCATGCTGCCTCTCCTAATGGAAAAGCAATAGGAAGTACATAAAATGGGAAGAGCACTAGTCTTAAAGTTAAAAGCATTAGTTCCTCTCTCTCCCTTTTTTGGATTTGGTTTCCCCATCTGTCACTCTCTTAGGCTTTTAGGGAAGACCAAATGGGATGATATATGTGCAAGTACTTATCTATAACAGACTAAACATTTGTTAGTATTATCTTTTCAGCTAAACAATATTACATAATTATAATTACTCTTTCAGTAAGAGAATGTTCTGTTTTCCATATCTAAGGATTATTCCATTGATTTTTTTTTCTCTCAAGCATAAAAACTCTCCTATTTAATGGTGAAAAGATCCCATCTATTTCTCTTCAGAATCCTCTCTTGGTTTATATAGACCAATTTTATTGAAGGAACAACCTTGATTATTAATTTTAGGGGGAGGGGTATTTTGGTTTGTGGTTGTGGTCATTTTTTGTCCAGAGCATTGTGGTTTGGCAGCTCTTACCTTGATTGGAAATAGCTTAAAAGCACTAATTTATATTCCTTGTTCTTATTTTTAATTTCCATTTTATTTACTAAGTAGCTATATAAAGCACATTAATTATCTAAGATTATTCCACAAAAGTTAAATGACTGAAAATTGATAGGAACTACTGATTTTTTAAAAATGTATAATTTAATGTGAGTCATACATGTCCTGACATGCAAGTAATGATGTGCTGTACAATAGAAAGTCATTCAAAACATATGGTGTCTTCTCTCTCTCTCTCAGGGAGTCCAAATATCTAGGAAGACACACAATGGAATTCCACAGCCCAGGGTATGTATTTCTTAATGAGAGGCTTCTTCTTCCTGACCTACCCACCCTGCCTAGAAGCTCTGTCACTATTCTGAGGCACAAAGAAGTGCCATGATATAGGAAGGAGAGAATGACATCTAAGCTGCTACTACAGCCTTAGGAGCAAGAGAGCCAGCCAGCAAAGCCATCATTAGGTGGGTTCAGGGCTGAGACTAGGTTAATTCCCACAGAATGGGGCTCCCTCTGACATTTTCTCCCATTGAATACATATGGGTGGAATCTGATTCACAGTGATTATTATGAGCAGCCAAAAAGGGGAAGAGGTTGTTTAAAATGAGGTGACATAGCACAACATATAAAATAAAGAAGAAAGTTGGAATGATTGGTGTAAGACTGTTCTTTACACACAGGTAAATCTAATTCTCTCTTTATCTGCTGATTATATGCATATGAGCCTCCTGCCTTTCTTTATTCCCCCAGCACCAGCTGTTCACTTATACCATCTTCTTTTTCCCATATGCTCCCTCCCTGCGGCCCTAGCAACTTGTTCTTCTCAGCAACAGTCAGGGGGTTTTGTCTAGAAGGATATCTGGGAGTTCACACATCTGAAAGCAAAGGAAATATGGGAAAAGGATGATGGCACCATGGAGCCAAGGGGGATAAAACAACTCTGTCTGCTACACAGGTTTTCAAGAGTCCAGTCTCTCTCACTTGCAATTTATTCATCCATTCATTCATCCAATGTTTATTAAATATTTACTATGCACTTGGAATTGTATCACCACCACAGAGTGCTGGAATTTGAGAATTCTGAGGGAGCTGGATGTTCATCTAGTCCAGTATTTACACAAAAGGAATCTCTGCTATAACACATTTGATGACTGGCCATCCAGTCTCTGTTTCAAGATTTCCCAAGAGGGGAATCTTTTACCTCTGGAGAAAATGTAACGGATAAATCCCATGATTAGGAAATTTATCCTGACATTGAGACCAAGATGATCTCCTCTCTACATCAACCCATAAACTCTTGGGGCTGAGCAGAACAAGTTTAATGCCCTGCTCTTTCAAGTGATCCTCATGCATCATGAACTGAAGGCCCTTGGTCATCCTTATTGGCCCTCTCTGTTCACTCCTTGGTATTTCTGTGCCCCTCCTGAACCAGCTGTTCGCTTGCATCATCTCCACCTTCCTATATATCCCTTTCCCTGTAGCTCCATCTATCTGGTCACCTTAGCAGCCATCATGGGACACAAAGTAAAAAAAAAAAAATAAGTAGTCCTTGACCTCTAAAATCTTACTATCTAGGAAAGGAGATTGGAGAAAACTAAATGTGTAATAAACTACATCAGAAACCATTCTCCTAAGTCTCACAGTTAGAGCATAGCCAACAAAGCTAGTCACATGTTACTAGAGTTAGGCTGCTTGCTGCTATAAACTTCCAGAGACACACCCAGGATCTAAAGGAGAGGACTGGAGCACGAGGCAAAATGGGCAGAAATGCCAAAGCTCTGTTCTAATTTTAGCATAAAGAATCCAGTGTTTGAGTACTGGGTGGGGGTTGGAATGCCTCTCCTCATTAGCTAGAGTACCACTGAGGCTTTCCCCTGCAGATGTGTGAATTTTTTTTTAAAGAAAGAAAAAGAAAAAAAAATGATAATACAAACATCTATTCCTCCGGAACCTCACCTTTACAGTAATGAATTCATTTCTTCCCCCCTCCCCAAATGCTTTTAACAATCCACTCAGAAATTCATGCCCAGATGTCTTATGGTGACCACAAAAATTGTTCTTAATCATTGCTCCCTGAAATTCTTTCCAAAAGGCTGTGCCGGTAGACATAGATGAGCACAGGTAGACACATCAACTTAGCTGAAGAGCACTTTGGCAACTGGGTGACAGGGTTCACCAAAGGAAATGGGAAAACACAGGTGCATAGTCTCAGTTTAGCCCGATAGAGAATAAAAATCTATTTTTAATAAGAGATATAACATTAAACTATGGAGTGCATGCTTACTATGAGCAGTTGCAGCTGACTGGGGCCTGGCAGTTTTGTTTTATTTATTTATTTATTTTTACTCTGGTACTGTTCTCTGGCTAAAAATAAAAAATAAATTCTTAAGTCCTCATAGCTCAAAATAACCTGAAGGTAGCATGTCAAACTCTTTAACATTTTCAAAATAGGAATTTCTCTCTCTGAGGTGGAGACATACCTTGAAAGATGTGATCAAATCCTCTGTGGAATCAGTCCCAGAGGAAAAATAGGCTAGCAGAGGTAGCTGGAAATTTGGAAATTAGAGAACAGGAACTCTTATAGAAAAGGGACCTCTGCCTTTACGAGTGACAGCCCTTTAGCAAAGCAGGTAGCATATGAGTCTCTTTGATAGTACAATATACCATAAAGAGAAAGAGAGCCCCTTTCTGGCTTCAACACCATTCTGGAAAACATTGGCTAAGAGTAGTATGTTACAATGAAGGGGGAGATATGAATAAATTAAAGGGAAAAAATCCAGGTTTCTAGGGAGGGATGTGGGGAAAGAATATGCAAGTAATGATCAAAATGAAGTTCCAGGAATTCATATGAAATATATAAACTCAATGTGGTGAACACCAAGGTCTGAGTGATTTATTTTTTTTCCATTTTTATCCCTATGTGTGCATTTATGTATTTATTCATACATATATACATATATATGTGTTCAGAGCTATAAGTACCACCATAGATAAATAAAGCATTTATTAAATGCTTGATATGTGCTGGGCACTGTGTTAAGTGCTAGGAATACTGATATAAATGAATAAGAGACTATGTCCTTGAGGAATATATATCCTAACGAAGGAAGATATTTTATAACAATGGAGGATGGGTCACAGTGAGGAGTGACTTGAAGGCCTGAGCCCTTGAAAAACAGGAGAAAATATTAATTATCAGGGAATAAGTTTCTGAGGGTAGATTTGAACTCGGGTTCTCCTGACCTCAGGACTAGAACTCTGTCCATTAAGACACATATGGTTAGATTGGCATCTGGTTCTGCTGCATCCTTATGTCTCCATCCTAGCTCTGCTGATTTTTTCCCCCAGGTGCAAATATTCTTAATTTTAACTCTGTATGCATAAATGTGACTCTATGTGTACATGTTAAAAACTGCATATGTGGCTCTTTTGAAATGCAATAAACATAAACAAATTTGAATTCCTTAGCCCCTAGTTGCTGCCAATTAACTTTCTCCTAAACAAATCACCTGCTTTTCAAGTTTCAATGGTTACCTTTTGGCAAGTCTACAATCTGTACCACTTGGAACAGTGACTGTGTTGTTATGGTTACAGGCAGCTTCCCTCCCTCTGCTGGGGCATTCCCTGTCTTCAGAGAACTTTTGGAGGTCAAGCGTGTGTGTTTTAAGAGAACTAGCTTCTAAACCAAGTGCATCATTAGTCCTACCTGAAACCTGCAAAAGATAGAGAATTTTTTGTTTCCTGAAGCCTAGAGGCTTGGTCTAATGGTATTCTGAGCAACCTTAGGCCTTGTACTTCTATTCAAGAAAGTATGTGGAAATAAGTTTTGAAATGGAAGCCTCAATGCTTCTCAATGGTATAGCCCTCAGCAAGTCCAAAGATGGTTCACTCTGTTTCTCCGTTTTTAAAACAGAGAGAATAATATCTAGACTACTTATTTTTTCAGGGTTGCTATGAAAAAGAAAAAAAGCAAAACAACAGTGAGAATAAAGATGGACCCCTATTTTGGAAACTGAGTTCAAAACCTTGAGACATAAACTACGTGCCCTGGGAAAGCTACTTAAACTTCTGTCTGCCTCAGTTTCCTCATCTTTAAAATGGGGGTGATAATAGCATCTGCCTCCCAGGATTATGGAGAGGATAAAGTGGAAGGACATTTGTTAAGTGCTTTTTTAAGTGCTACATAAATGGTAGCTATCATTTAGAAAGCACTTGCAAACCTTGAGGCCCTTTGAGGAAGCTTTCAAGTTGTTGTTAATAGCATATGGCAGCTGTGACCATTCTTGCCCTTGACTTAGAACCCTTATCCTAGTCATCCTCCCAGGACATGGGAAAATAGGAGCTGCTGCTGGCTGACTAACAGATATGACATTTCTATAATTTCCATTAATCCTTGCCTGAAGGCAAAGGCTAAATAGGAGGTGGTAGGAGAAATATTTGAGTTCACTTTGTTGAAAATGTTACCATAGGAAATTTATGCCATTTTTGAATACAGATGCTGGAGGGGAGTTGTATAAAGAGGACTCACTTCTCTCTAGAAAGGAAATATCCAGCATTGTTGGGCAAGAAGGTACAGAGATGCAAAAGAAAAAGAAAACACAATTTCTGTTCTTGAGATTACTCTCACTCTTATCTAGTTTGAGAGAGAAAATTAAGAAAAAAACCTAATGATAGGTAGCATTTGGATAGAGCCTACACAGGTTCTGCTTTGCAAATATCTTATTTTGATTCTCACAGCAACCCTGTGAGATAGGTACTGTTGTTATCCCCCATTTTCAGATGAGGAAACTGGAGTCATGTGAGCATGTGTTTTTTCTCTGTATTGTTTGTCAGTAATGTCCAACTCTTCATGACCCCATTTGGGGTTTTCTTGGCAAAAATATTAGAATGGTGTATCTCCAGTTCATTTTACAGCTGAGGAAACTGAGGCAAATGGTTAAATGACCTGCTCAGAATCATGCAAATGTCAGATTTGAACTTGGGCCTTTTAGATTCCAGGCGCATTACTCTTTCTGCTATATATTTAGCTGTCCCTTTTCTCTCTAGTTTAACTAAAAACTCCCTACAGGCAGGTGCTATGTGTCATCTATATTTTGTGTCTCCTCAAATGTTTAGCTCAGCACTTTGGACATAGTAAGGATTTAGCAAACAATTGTTGAATTGAATGAATAATATCAATTTGTTCTCCTTTGTTTTCCTTTGACCAAAGCAGAAAATAGACTATGCTGTCAACAGATAACAATTAAGGTCATTGTGGATAACAAGTCTTAATTCATTTATTTGTGGAATAATGTGATACATGATGGTGATTTCATAACTTGGGACAATTGCTTTTTTTATTGAGTGAATGTTAGATATCAAAAAGTAACATTAAAACCACTGTGCAGAAATCACTATATATTGTAACTCTGATATGTGCTGGTGGTGTTAAGACTTTTTTTTTTAAGGAATGAGAATTTCTTCCATCAAACTCTCTGTAGCTGCTCAGCTAAATATGTTGTCAATGAGATAGTGATTGGATGTTATCCAGGAAATTAGCCAAGTCAAAGGATTTGGGTATATGTTATCCAGACACATTGCATGTCAAGGGCAATGGAATGAGAAGAGGGCTTGATGAGACTGACTGGAGTTTTATTTCTTCTTTCATTTCTTGTTTAACCTTGGCTTATGCTCGCCACTTGAGTAAAGCACCATTTTATATTGTCCCTCTCTTGTAATTCAATCTTTCTGTTCATCTATTATCTTATTTAATAATTGACTTGTCAGAAATTTTTGAATTTAAAGATTGCAAAAGAATTAGGTTCGAAGTAACCATTTTTTTAATACTTTTTTTAAATTTTATTTTATTTGCAAAACATATGTATAAGTAATTCTTCAACATTAACCCTTACAAAGCTTTCTGTTACAAGTTTTTCCTTCCTACTCCCCACCCCTCCCCTAGATGACAGGATATCCACCACATGTTAATTATGTTAAAATACTTGACAAATCGAATATATGTATACATATTTCCACACTTATCATTGTTGTGCAAGAAAAATCGTATCTACAAGAAAGACATATCAGATAAAGGAAACACAATGTAAGCAAACATCAATCAAGAGTATGAAAATGTTATGTTGTCCACATTTCACATCCCTCTCTCTGGGTGTATATGGCTTTCTTCAGTGAACAGTTGGAGCTGGTTTGAAACATTTCATTGTTGAAGAGAGCCATGTCCATCAGAATTGATCGTCATATAGTATTGTTGTTGCCGTGTATAATGATCTCTTGGTTCTGCTCATTTCACTCAGCATCAGTTCATGCAAGTCTCTCCAGACTTCTCTGAAATCGTCCTGCTAGTCGTTTCTTACAGAACAATAATATTCCATAATATTCATATACCATAATTTATTCAGCTATTCTCCAATTGAAGGGCATTTATTCAGTTTCCAGTTTCTAGCCACTACAAAAAGGGCTGCCACAAACATTCTTGCACATGTGGGGCTTTTTCCTTCCTTTATGATTTCTTTGGGATATAAGCCCAATAGAAATGCTGCTGGTAAAGAGTATGCACAGTTTGATAACTTTTTGAGCATAGCTCCAAATTGCTCTCCAGAATGGCTGTATCCGTTCACAGCTCCACCAACAATGCATCAGTGTCCCAGCCCTCCCACATCCTCTCCAACATTCATCATTAACTTTTCCTGTCATTTTAGCCAATCTGACAGGTGTGTAGTGGTATCTCGGGGGTTGTCTTAATTTGCATTTCTCTGATCAAGAGTGATTTGGAGCACCTTTTCATATGACTACAAATAGTTTTAATTTCATCCTCTGAAAATTGTCTGTTCATATCCTTTGACCATTTATCAATTGGAGAATAGCTTGAATTCTTATAAATATGAGACAATTCTCTATATAACAAGTAATACTTTTTTTTAAATTTTATTTTATTTGCATAACATATGTGTGGGTAATTCTTCAACAATAACCCTTACATAGCTTTCCGTTACAAATTTTTCCCCCCAACTTCCCCACCCCTTCCCTAGATGGCAGGATATCCACTACATGAGTAACCATTTTTTTTTTGAAAAAGGCAGGTAGTAGGAACATTGAGATGATGCAGTGGATAAAAAGCATGGGCTCTGGAGTCAGGAGGGCCTGGGTTCCAGTCCATCTTCAGACTCTTGCTGGCTATCACTTAATCTCTGTTTGCCTCAATTTTCTCATATGCAAATAATCTGGAGAACAAAATGAAAAATTATTCTAGTATCATTGCCAAGAAAACTCCTAATGGGATCATGACTTGCCAGACAAGGCCAAAATGACTTGAACAACAGCAAATGTACCAGGGACTGTCCTAAGCATTGAGGGTACAAATGGAGGCAAAACAATAAAAACATAAACAACAAAAACCAAACCAAGAAAACAAAAACAAAAATAACCCCAACAAACAAAAACTAGATTGTACTCTTATGGAGCTCATAGACTAATGAGAGCAGCAGCATCTTAACAACTGTGTACATACAAGATAGATACAGGAAAAGGAAGGAAGCCAATAAAGTGAGGAGACAAAGATAAGGAGGGAAAGCATTTCAGGCACTGGGGACCTATCCATCAATAAGCCCAGAATGGGGAGACAGAGTTCCTAGAAGGAAAAATCAAAAAAAGTTCAGCTTAGCTGGATACAAAGTATATGGTAGGAAGCAAAGAGTAAGAAGAGAAGAAAGACATGAAAGAGCCAGCTTGTGAAGAGTTTTAAAAGCTAAACAGAAAATTTTATATTTTATCCAGGAGGTAATAGGGAGCCACTGGAGTTTATTGAATAGAGGAATGACATGTTCATATCTTTGTTTTAGGAAAATCGGTTTAATACGTGAGTGGAGGATGGATTAGACTGGGTATAGACTTGAGACAGGAAAATTAACCATCAGGCTATTGCAATAGTCCAGGTATGAGGTAATGAGGGTGATTTCAGTGTCAGTCTCAGCCAATTCTTCAAAAGGACAAATTTCCCTAGTGCCTTCAAATGATCTTTGTATAGCACAGTTTTTAGTCACTTCTTCATCCTTTATTTCAAAGTGTCTTAAACTTTAAGTTGCAATTTCATATGGCATTGTATAACTGAATATGGGCATCACAAAATTATGATTTATCAGCAAATGTTTGATTTGTATACCTATTTTGTAAACTGTTATATCCAGGATCACATAAAAACTTTTTGGGCAAAAGGGGGTCACAAGTAGAGAATGTTTAAGAAGCCACGAGAAGCTCTAAACCAGCTCTGCTACTTGATTGGTATACCATGATGGACCAATTCCAGAAGGAAGGGACTTTTACTAGACTGAATCAACTCCAGGTATCTTCAATGTCTAATATTATTGAATATCTTAACTGTTGAATGACATATGGATATCTTTCTCTCATTCCAGTCTTCAGTCCGGTCCAATTTAGAAGTGTTCTCCAAATGTTTGTAAAGTTGAACTAAATTGCTTAAACACTCAAAGGGTTGGAGATGAAACAAAAATTGATACAATAATGTTTAATATTACTATTATCATTATATGTTTTATATATATAACCTATATTGTTACATGTTAACATGTTATATAATATAATAATATAAAAATGTTATTATAATAGCTAGTATTTATATAGCACCTTAAAATTTGAAAAGTACTTTATAAATAGTATCAAATTAGATCCTTACAATTAACCTGGGAGCTAGGTACTATCATCCTCATTTTACAAATGAGGAACCCGAGGGAGACAAAATTTTTGAGATTGGATTAAGATTAAAATTAAGCATTTAAAATTGTATTTGAACTCAAAATTTCTTGACTCTAGGTCCAGTGCTCTATTTGTAGTCTTACCTAGTTGTCTCAATAATATAGGAAGTAGAGGCTCTTCTATCCAGTACAAAAAAGGAATATACACACACATGCACACATATGTGTATATATATGTACATAAATGTCTATAATAGAACAGATATTTTAAAAAATATGAACAATTCCAAGCCTTTCATTTATTTCTTCAATCGCATGCATCATTATGAATTCCTTTTTAAACAAACTAGTAATCATGTTCTGTTATAAGACCAAACAAGGATTTCCAAAGGATTTCCACACTCATTTGATATTAAAGCTGCCAAAGATCTAAATACTCATAACATTCTGAGCTTGAGATTTGCAACAACAAGGCTTTAAATTCTTTTGACATTTAACGGAATTTGCTGTAGTGATAGAAGAGCATTTCCTCCTGTCATTTCAACATATGATACATTATGGAACATTTGATTTTATTCTTTACCCCCTGTGGAAAAAGAGATAATAATAATGAACCCTTGAAAAGGGAAAACCAGTTCAATTGGACTTAAAATATGCATATTAAAAATAGACTGTGTATGCATGAAATGTTGAATGATACTTAATCACGAATAATTGTGTTTTCAGCAATGTATGCCCTTTCAATTCAGTGCTTGCCTAGAATATGTCATGAATGGGGATTCTGATATCTCTGAATAGCCAGGCTTGAACTTTTCTTACACTCTTTGGAGTGAAAGGTCATGCCAGGAGTCATTGGAAAGGTTATTTTCCCGGGTTGTCAATAAACTCTCTCATGTGATTTATTACTTTGATGTCAGGTGTTAATTGGTTCACAGATGAACTTGAATAGGTATTCTTTCCCTTTTCTTATTCTTGACAGAGAAACAGAGATAATATGGAAGAGGGAAAGAAGCAGTTTTACTCCAAGTGCAGGACTAGTTTTCTTTAATTGTTTTATTTTTTTTCCCAAAGCTTAGATAGCTATCTTTCAGAGTAGGGAAAAATGATTTCACACAGCATCAGAAACATTTTTGTTATATCTCTAATGATTTCTATAGTACCATCATAATTCAATTTCTTTAGGAAGTGGTGTGTGTGTGTGTGTGTGTGTGTGTGTGTGTGTGTGTTGGGGAAGAAGGGAGAGACAATCCTCACTCCAGGTATAATTGAAGAAGAAGTTAGGTTTCACTACCTAAAACCTTCCCATTAGGAACTTTTTCTTCTTTCAGTGCCATCTACCTACTTCCCTTGGGGAATTATTGCCTTGATCTGAAGTTTCATATACATTAAAGTATAAATGGTCTATAAGGAGTAATGATTTATTGCTTCCAGAGCAATAGTCCAATAGAACCTAAAGTTAAACAAAGTGCTAAATGTATAAATCCAGGAATCAACTTACTGGTTAATCAATCAAGCACCTATTTATGTGCAGAGCACAATGTCTGATTCTGAGACAGAACAAGACAGAAATATACCAGTGTCTGCTCTCTAGGATCTAATATTTTTTTTTTAACTTGCTAAATTCAGGTATATATTTTTTGTTATTTAAATTTCAATGCCTTGGTCAGAAGCTATCATAATCATGCTTTAATTATGGTCTGGCTATTTATTCCTTCCTCTTTATTCTTTTTTTTTTAATTTTATTTTATTTGCATAACATATGTGTGGGTAATTCTTCAACAATAACACTTACATAGCTTTCCGTTAGAAATTTTCCCCCCCAACTTCCCCACCCCTCCCCTAGATGGCAGGATATCCACTACATGTTAATTATGTTAAAATATTGGCAAATCGAATATATGTATACATATTTCCAAACTTATCATTGTTGTGCAAGAAAAATCTTATCTACACAAATGATATATCAGATAAAGGAAACACAATGTAAGCAAACATCAATCAAGGAGTATGAGAATGTTATGTTGTGGTCCACATTTCGCATCCCTCTCTCTGGGTGTATATGGCTTTCTTCAGTGAACAATTGGAGATGGTTTGAAACATATCATTGTTGAAGAGAGCCATGTAGGATCTAATATTTTAATGGAGAAGCCTGCAAGCACATATGTAGATATTGCCAAAATGCATGTATATTTATACTTGAAACATATATGAAGAATTATACAAAGTTATAGATTAGAAAGAACTAACAGTTGGGGAAAAAGAGAGGTTTCTAAGAAAGGTTTGATGAAGAAAGCTCTTGAGGTGAGATTTGAAGGAAATGTGGGATTATAAGAGGTGAAATTGAGGGGGGAGAATTTTCCAAGCAATGAGAGTGGAAGGGAGGGAAGAAGGAGGAGTAGGGGGAGGAAAAATAAAACAAATTGTACTTGAGTCAGCAAAGCCACTTAGGAATTGATTTTTAAGTTATCTTAAAAGAAAAAAAGGGAGGATCCAAAAGAATAAAAATGTCTCAGGTACTATTTTTTTTAAATGAGACAGTCACATTCATGACATTTTTATATCACTTTATGAGAACTCCTACAGTCCAGAATATTGTTGATGAAAAAGAGGGGTTATTTTGTAAACTATCACCCCAGTCAAAAAATTATGGTATATCAGTATAAATGTGTAGAGAATTTAAGATAAGTCCTTGATTACTTTTGGTTAAGTTCCTAATGGGAAGGTGATAAGCAGTGAAATCTAACTTCAGCTTCTTCAATTATGCCTGGAGTGAGACTTGCCTTTCCCTTCTTCCTCAACACACACACATACACACACACCCCTTCCTAAAGACAGTTATAAACAAGGAAATATACTGACCTAAGTATTCACTAGAATCATGGGGGATGTCCTGTGCAGAATCAAATAAAAAAAGATATTTCCTATCATTGGAAAGATTGTCCAGATGTTTTTATTTACAGAAGATCTGCACTTATAATACCAAGCCCTTAGATTATAAAAGGCCACATCAAATTAATCTATGGTTACTCAAAAGCGATCACCATATTTATTGTCTGTATTATGTCATGCAATTAGATGGGCAATCCATTGAATTTAGCCCATCAGGGTACATATCTTGGACAGGCGTAGTCAATAGACATTGAACTGGATCATGAATTGATTAGGGGGATGAAATTAGGTTATAATGCTTTTAGAAAACTGCATTATGCATTCGGTGATCCCAAGGGTTTGCTGTATCAAAAAATCCTAAGTAAAGCCCTGGTGTTATGAGGTGATATATAAAAATATAAAGTAAAGCAGAGATCCAAACCTATGTATAAATGTTAATAATTAAATGATTTTGATTTTATGTTAATGATTGTATTTAAGCTTTTTAGCTTTTATTAATATGTCAAAACAGCAATGGAAAAGATCTGAGGATCATTATATTACTCTTAGGCAACAAATAAGCTAATTGTTTAAGGAGTATTGTAAGGTGGTTGGGTGAGGATTAAGGAAGAAGAAGGTGGCAAACAAAAAAAAAAAGTATAACCTGAATTACTACACAAGGAATAAATACTGGAGAACTCATTCTCTGTCCATCAAAGAAGATAAATAAGAAAGGATCAAATGCTGACTGGCTAAGTCCACAGTGATATCCATTGGTGTTAAGGAAGGAAAAAGGGGATTTGTCAAAAGGGACTAATATAGATACAAAGGGAAATTACCAAGCAATTTATTATAGATAGAAAATAGAAGCAAGTCCAGATTATGGCAGATGTATAGCAAAATATGGCGAAATCCTATGTAGGTAGCATCTGGCATGTTAAAGCTCAGAATAAACAGAGGGTGAAGATAAAAGCTAAGAACAACAATAAAAAATATTTTATTGGGGAAAAGAGGAGAATCAAAGAAGGGATAAGAAGATGGCTTAGGGTAGATAAGACAATAATTACTGACAACAAATAGAAGGAAAAGCTTCACAATCTTTTATCTCAGTATCTTTGCTGAGGACTGGCAAGGGCAGAAAAAGTGACTAATAGGGAGTTGATACACAATAAAAGCAAGTTGGTAATGAGAAAGCACCTAGTTATTCTTGATAAGCTTGTCACCAGAACTTGATGAACTATGTGAATCAACTGATGAAATATCTTAAGTGACTCTTATGAGCCAGTCACAGTGTTAAGTGCAGGACAGATAAAAATAAAAGTGATATCAATTCAGGGATTTTCTTCAGGGAATTTATATTTCATTGTAATAGGGGTTTTGAACCTGAGATTTGAAAACTTTTTTTTTCAAGATATTTTGATAACTTCATTGCAATATAACTGGTTTTCTTTGTAATACAATTAATTCTATTTTTATGCATTTAAAAACATAATTCTGAGAAGAAGTCCACAGGTTTTACCAGATTGCCAAAGAGATCCATGAAAAGTTGAGAACCTCTGTGCTAGGATATCTACAAGATATATACAAATACATGAGGCAAATGATTTTACCATCAGTTTTAAAATAATATACATAATTATTATGTTTACAACAGAAAATAATTTTTTAAGGAAGGGTGAAGACAACAAGGGCTTCTTTAGCTCAATCTTATTGGAGAAAAAGGTGGACAGGGGAGATAAGGTGAGGAATGTCAGAATTCTAGATACAGGAAATAACCTATGCAAAAGAGACAGGAGATGAAATGTCATCTATGGGCACAGGAAAGGCCAGTATACTTGAAATGTAGCATTTGTGAGGGAAAGTAATGGGAAATCAACCTGAAAAACTAGCTTGTGAAGGATGTTAAATTCCAAACCAAAGTGGTTATATTTAATTTTAAGGGCAATGGAGAGCCATTGGAGCTCATTGAACAGGGGAGTGAGTAAGAGAGACTTTGGATCAAACATGCTAATTAGGAAGTTATTCCAATAAATGAGACAAGAGGCGATAAGAGCCTGTGTTATGAAAATTCTTGTACTTTCATTTTAGGGTGCTCCAAAAACTGGCACATAGGATCCCTAAACCCTAAAGTGAGCTTTGAAAGATTGTTAGCGAAAAATAGAGGGAAACCAAAAGATTTGAGAAGGATGTACTTTATTCTTTTAATAAAAGAGAGTGAGGGAAGAGGAGTAGGGAGGGAAAAGAGGGAGAGAGGAGAGAGAATGAAAATGGAGTCTGCAAACTATATGCCAATGAATTTCAAATTCTGAGAAAAATTCTAGGATAGACTGGTTAGTGACAATCTAGATAAGTTCATTGTTTTCACCGGGCAAAATGAATCAGCAAAACTTCAGTAAGGATATTTCATGCCATATAAATCTTATTTCCTTTCTTGTTATAGTTAGCAGAATGTAAACTAGGGAAAATTATAGCCTCAATTTATATAGATTTTAATTTTGTTGAAGTTTTATTTTAATATAATAATTGCTTCCCCCCAAAAAAAGTTTCCAATAGTACCTTTCCTTAAAAAAAATAAAGTAAAATGTAACAGTTATGGCTAATAGTATATTCAACTTTCTTCCCTGACAGTTAATTAGCCATTTCTTAACAAAGAGGAAGAAATGTGTTTTAAAAATCAGTCATCTAGAGCAAGCTTTCTTAAATTTTTTCCACTCATGATTGCTTTTTGCCCAAAAACTTTTTAGGAGACTTGTCTTAAATCTGAGTTGAGATGTTTCTGGCAGCATTGATGAATGTACAGTACAAAATGCACATGTTCTGTGTTCAGAACCAAGGCTACAGTGAAGTCTCAAGATACAACACATACAAGTGCTGCAAGAAACACTTTACATTCATTACACATTTGATTTTGAATTAATTTTTGGTTAATGCATTCCAAAAATCTTTTACTTTTGCCAAAATTTTGTAACTTCCCACATTCAGCTGTGTGACCCCATATGGGGTCATGACCCATAGTTAAGCTCTCTGATCTAAAATGAACAATAACCATTGTAGATGAGCTAAGTATTTCATCTTTTAACATTGTCTTCATTTACAGTATTCTAGTGAAACTATATTGATTTTTTTCTTTACTTTCCCCTTCTGCATTAATTCATAGAAGTTTCTCCATAATTTTCTGAATTCTCCATATTAATAATTTCAGAAAACATAATATTTTGTTAAAATCCTATATTATGGTTTGTTTAATTATTCATAAAACAATGAACACAGATCTGTTTTCAACTTTTTGTTAATGTGAATAATAGCACAAATATTTTGTTATACCTGGTGGACTTTGTCATTGAATTCCTCAAAGTATAAAGCCAAAAGCTAAGATTACAGGATTAAAAGGGCATGATAATTATTGGTGTTTTTTAAAAAAATGCCTTAATTCTTGTCCATAATTCTTAGCTCCCTAAGGAGCATATTAGTATGTCTATCTTCTTTTAACTGACATACTTCATTATTTTTTGCCAGTTTGAAGAGTATGAGGTGAAACCTAGTATTGTTTCAATTTGAGTTGTCTTATAATTAAGAATTTAGATTCATTTTCATGTGTTTGTTATAACATTTCATTTTTTGACTAAGAGAATAAAGTCATAAAAATCAAAATTTATAATTTTGATTAAATCGAATTAAAAACTTTTCACCCAAGATTAAAGGAATCAGAAAGAAAACAGTTAAGTGGCAAATATTTGCAACAAACTTCTATTTAGTCTGTCTAGATATTTGATAAATATATAAAAATAAGAACTGTTTCCACAATTGCTGAATAATCACAGAATATGAACAAATAGTTCTGAGAAAAAAATAGACAGTTTAATAGCAATATGAAAAACTTCTTCAAATAACCTGCAATAAGAAAAATGCAAATTAAAATAGTCTAAGTTGGAAAAATAGGCAAAGAAGTACTACCAAATTCCTTTTATGACACAATTATTGTTTTGGTATTTAAACCAGGAAGAACAAAAATAGAAGAAGAAATCTAGAAATCAGTTTCCCTAATAAATTCTGATACAAAAATTTCAAATAATTCAAATTCAAATTTAAAAAAATTCAAATAGAAAATAAACTAAAACTAGTTGACAAAGAATTGGAAATTGAGGGGATACCCATTTATTGGGGAAATGGCTGAGCTAGTTGTGGTATATAATTATGATGGAACAACTCTTGTCCTATAAGAAATTTACCATTGCTGCAGGCAAGATGCTTTCAGAAAAACCTGGGAAGACATATAAATTAATGCAAAGTGAAGTGAGAAGAACCATAAACACATTGTACACAATATCAACAATATTGTACAAGAATCAATTGTGAAGGATTTAACTATTTTAATTAATACAATTGTTTAAGACAATTTTGAAAGATTTATGATGAAAAATGCTGTCTATATCTAGAGAGAGAAGTAATAGAGTCTGAATGCAGATTGAAGCATAATATTTTTTTACTCTTTATTTTCCTTGCTTTTTTGGCAATATAACTAATAAAAATGTTTTTCAGGATTTCACATGTATAATTAATATCACATTTCTTGTCTTAATGGATAAAAAGAGGATGAGAGGGAGAAAATTTGAAACACTAAACTTGTAAAAAATAAATAAATAATGAAATAAAAAAAATAGCCATAACAGAAAACCAACTTGAAGTCCCACTTCCAATTTTTTTGACATTCTGAAACATGAAAAAATTGTAAAATGACAGTTGTTAAAGAGGCTGTAGAGAAGACCGGGTACACTAATGCATTGTTGGTTGTTGTTTTGTCCAAACATTCTGGAAAGTAATTTGGAATTATTTACTTCAAATAAATAATTACTACAATGTGCATACCATTCAATGCAGTAGCTATAAGGAACGAGAGAGATTAAAGAAACAGAGATCTCGCATGTTTACCAGTGTTTATAGCAGCCTATTTTTATTTCAAAGACATGTTCATAGGAACTACTTGTATCCTACCTGTAGCAGAGCATTCTGAGCTTGGGTTGGTCTGATCAGCCATAGTTGAACTCACTATAACTCGACTCTAAAATAATAGTGTCATTTTGGTCTCTTTAAGAATGAAGGAAATCCACCAACTATATTTTTATTTCAAAGACATGGAAACAGTTGTTATACATCCATTGGTGAATATCAGAAAAAAATATGGGATATATAGTGGAATATTATTGATCTAGAAATAACATGGTACAAAATGAGCAGAACCAGCAGCATGGTTTATACAATGACTAAAGCAGTATAAAGAAAAAAATTATGAAAGATTCCAGAACTGTGATGAAAATAATGACCAATCAGGACTCCAAGAGACTGAGTCATGCTTTCCACATCTTGGCAGAGACATGATTGACTAGAGAGGTACAGAACAAAGCATACATTTCCAGATATTGCCAATGTGTGGATTTGTTTCAAGTGAAGATTTTTTGGGGGCAGGGGAGTTGCAAAGTTGGGGATATATGTGGGTGGATTATGATAGTGACAAAAAAAGAGAAGAAATAGCATCAATGAATCATTGAAAAATAAACCAATGAGAAAAGAAGCATATTCATGAGAATACTAACAAGCACAGCAGTGTTGGAAATACCACATTAAATATGCAAAAAAATCTGAATCTATACGTAGTAGAAGATTCATGGTTTCATATGTAGTCCTCTTTTTTTGTTCTTGGTGTGGGGAAATGTTCATGTTTGCTGGTTTGTCAAGTTCACAGTGACAGAATGGAAGCATTTTTTTAAAAAAAGAGTTTGGCAAGATATCCAACTAAGAAAAGTTTTGCCAAGGGCATTCAAGTATGAAAGTGAAGGAAAGACAAAAACAAAAACAAACAAAAAAAACAGAAAAAAGTTAAGAACATTTGTACAAAGTAATAACAAACTGTTTCCTCTATCAGGGACAGCAGAACCACTACATTTATATCCTTGAAATGCTGAGAGGAGAAGTAGAAGTGGCATCATAAGGAAGATAGAGGTAGAAAATTACCTGGCTGGTATTAACTACAAATAGAGAAGATCCATGCTGAGTATGACACAATTGTGATGATGGTGACAAGTTAATATTACAAAATATTTGAAAGAGGAAATGATACTGAAGCTGTAGAAACAAAATCTCAATCCTTATTATTACCACAAAATATAAAGAAATATGTAATGGAATATTTTTGATCCATGAGAAATTACAAGCAAAATGTATTCAGAATAACCTGAGATTTATAGGAGCTAACATGCAAAGTGAGCAGAACTAGCAGCATGATTTATACAATGACTAAAACAGAATAATGGAATAAAGTTATGAAAAATTACTAAGAGCATATCAATAGTTATGGATCTATTTGTCTGCTCTTTTATACTATTTATTTATATTTATATTATATATTATATACTATTTATAATATTTTATATTAAAATTTTTGTGAGCGTTGTCTACACACAAATCAAAGATAATTTCAGTTAAGGGATGGATAGAACAAATAATCTCATATTTAAAATTTGATAATTGACTAAAAGAGCATACAAGATCATACTAAGCTTATTGTTTTTTAATTATGAAAAATTATTTAATTGTATAACTTGAAATATTACTTTAAAACTTATTTCAATAAGGTGTCTCTTATCTACACATTAATATAATTTCAGTCTTTGAAATGACAGAAATAAATATGTTCACTGAGACTTTGATCTTTAACACTACTGCATAATATAATATGTATACTCACCAAAGGTATATACCACTATGTTGGATGAGATCCAGCACAGATTCCAAGTTTAAAAGAGATTCCCTATGAATGGTGAGATTCTTAATATCTTTCTACTTGCAGAAGACACTGCTGACTGAATCTAGTTTCAAAACACTATAGAACCTCTTAGAAGACATATCATCCTTCTAAAGAGTTTGATCTAACCATAGTAAGAAAAACCAAATGGAATCAGGATATCTGTTGTCCAAATTACAACATGCATTTAAATGGGAAATCTATAGAGCTTGCCCATCAGTATGCATATGTGGATGGAGATTAGAGATATGCAATGAATTGGGCCCAGCTTTCAATAAAAGGAGAATAGCAGGTTGGATTGCCTTTGGGAAACTGCAAAGTTCTTTCAGTAACTCCATGTTTTCTATATTTTAAACATCCTACTGATATTATGTAGCAGCAGAACATGGAATGTGACAGATTCTGAAGACTCAATAATTAATTTCACACAGAAGAAAATGGTGATGAATAAGGTTCAACATGTACCCAATGAGGAGCGTTTAAATAGAATGGAAATTTTAAAAAAATCAAGAAATTTAACAAAGAAGATATGAAATGCTAATTGCTAACAGCAAGGAATGATGGGTGATCAGCCAGTGTGACCCTCTGGTAGCCTATGTTTAGAGAAAACAAGGAAATTCCCAAGTACATTAGGTAGATAACCAAGGGTTCTTCATGGGAGGACATGAGCAAATGTTACAAAAGATAGAAATGCATGGAAATTTGGTATTTATAGTTTAACTTCAAAATTAATGAGATCACAGATCCACTTGAGTATTTTAAGAGGGGCTTTGGCAATAGGGTCACCTATTTATTTGAAGATTATTGTGAAATACAGTGTAAGATGCTCAAGGAAACTTATTTTCTATAAATTGATCTTATCTTCCTTGAAATTCTTATCTTTCCCTGAGCAGTGTTTGTTTTGGGGTTTATTGAATGCTAAGCTGGTGTTTTGGTTTGCAGACATCTAGGTATTGCTTAATCTCTTTCACTAATCTTTATTTTAATTTTTGATCAATACTAAAAATTTACATTTATTACTGTTTCATAATTTAATTGGATGTCTAATAAAGCTAGGTTCTTTTCCTTTATGTTTTTATTTTTATTATTTCTCTAGAGATTTTTGAAAATTTTTTGGTCAAATGACTTTTGCTATTATTTTGTTTAGTTTCAAAAAGTAGTCCCTTGGTAGTTTTATTGGAATAATACTAAATTATAATGAAATTTAGGTCAGTCATATGATTTTAGTTATGTTAGCACAACTACAAGCAACAAATAATACTCTTTGTATTTTGTAGATGTATTTATGTAGCTCTTGTGTGTATATTGGTAGGTTTGCTACTAGTTGTTTTATGAATTTAGTAGTCATTTTGAGTGAAATTTCTCTTTGTCTCTTCCTCTAGGTTTTATTGCCACTGTAGAAATATTGATGGTATTTTGTAAGGTATTTTATATTCTGCTATTTTGTTGAAGCTATTAGTCATCTCAGTTTCTTTACTAATTTTTGGTATTCTTTTGAGTATCAAGTCATATAGTTTTTAGATAGGAATGATTTTGCGTTCTTTTTGCTGAAGTTAATTTTTTTTTCATTTCTTTGACTAGCATTTTTAATGCTATTACATAAAATAATAATCGAAAATAATTGCATCTTGGTTTTTCCCCTGCATTTTCTTAGAAAGTTTCCAGTCTTTCCTCCTTGAAGATGATATTAGCTATTAGCTTTAGATATATAGTTTTTGATCATATTAATGAGTTTCTGAAATTAGCATTTTTTAATAAAAAAGTAGTGTTTTCTTTTGTCAAAGATTATTTCTGCATCTATTGACATAGTCATTTGGTTTTTAGTAGTTATATAATTATTTATTGTATATTATAACTGTATGCTATATATTATGTATGTTATAATTGTTATGTATGTTACAATGTTATAACATATTGCACATACTATAATCATTGTATGTAACAATTATATGTTAAGTATTTTAGTGGTTTACTAAAGTGTCATTAATTCTGTGATTTTTTTTAAAAGGCATTTTCTATTGATTCTTTTGCTAATGTGTGATAACCTGATAGAAAATGTAAAAAATGCTTCCAAGTAATCATACACAATAGAATTTTTAAAGTCAAAAGAAATTTAACAAATTTAGTCCAAATAATTTTTATGTCAGTAAATAAAATATTTATCAAAATAAATGAATGTATAATTATCTGTACAAGGTCTTAGACTTAATATTAGTGATTTAGTCTAGAATAATTTCATCTAGTTTTCAATTCAAGAACTCATTACTGTCAAAGATTGAGAATAATTATGAAAGTTTTGCAGAAGAAACTTTCATTATGAACTTCATTAATATTTTATTTATAGAAGTTCAACAGTCTCTCCCTTAAGTCAAAAAATGGGGAACTATTTAATATAAGGGGGATCAAGGACTCAATTTGCATATCTCTTCATCCCTCTGCTGACTCACTTCTTCACTTAAAGGGATAATATGTTGATTAAGCTCCTGAGCAGAGAAGACCTCTGAGTTAGGTTTTTGCTAGAATAAAACTACCTTGGTATTAATTTTTTCTTTAATTATGAGCTAATTCCTTCAGCAAATGTACAATAACCATAACTTGAACAATAACAACAACAAAGGATCAGCCCATTCTATCTTTGTCCCTAACCAGAATTTTATATAGGTACAAGAGATGACAAGAACTGCAGTGGCCTCTGCTTGGGAAAGTCTGTTTGGGTTGTTTCAAAGCAAAAGACATTTACCATCTGTATTCATTGAGTTCAGCAGCACTTAATCACATGCTGTTTTGTTGTTTAATCATTTTCCTTTGTATGCCATTCTCTCTTCCATTACACTGTATTTATGTACATGAAATGCAAATCAATATCAATAATTCAATGTAGAATATAGTAACTGACATAAGAAAATAGGAACAAAGTGCTTTGGGAGTTCAGAGGAGGGAATAATCATGTTTGGCTGAATAGATCAGGAAAGTCATCAAGGAGGTATATTTGAGCTAGTACCATAAAGGATGAATAAGATTTCAACAGGTAGAAATTAGGGCAGACATGGTAAAATCATTGAATGTAGAAGGAACAGGATTTCCAAAGGCATAGATCAGAAAAATGTGTAATACTTTTGTGCAATATAAAGTAACTTGATTCGATGGAATCCAATGGCATGAGAAATACAGTATTTTTTTCTCTTTTTTAAATAATAACTTTTTATTCTTGAAAATACATGCAAAGATAGTTTTCAACTTTCATCCTTGTAAAAGCTTGTGTTCCATATTTTTCTTCCTTCCTCTTCACCTGCCCCATCTCCTAGACAGCAAGTAATCTAACATAGGTTAAACATGTGCAATTAGAAGTACAATATTTTGAGGGGAAAAAATCTTGATAAAAAATCTTGGAAAAAAATATGATAGATCAAGACCAAATTGTTGATGGAATAGATTGTGAAACCCGAACTGTGGAATCCCTCTAACTTACTACTTGGGCCTCTTCAATTTATATACATTATTTGTCTTGGTGATATTATCAGCTGCCATGGATTTTATTTTATTATATTATGTTACATCATATTCTATTGATCATATTATTGTAGATCATTTACAGTTCTATATATTCAGACCAGGTCTCTATCATAAACTCCAGTCCCATATCATCAACTGCCCATAATGAGATTATGAGAAATATCTGAAATTTAACTTCTTTCCTCTGCAAATCCCACCTCTCCTAAACTTTCCTATTTCAGTCAAGAATATTACCATTCTTATAGTTTCACATGTTCGTAACCTCAAGGTCATGCTTGGACCCCTACTCAACTTAATCCTACGTATCCCAACAGTTGCTAAATCTTGCTATTTCTTTCTCCTCTACACCTTTTCCATATATCTATTCTTCTTAGTCACACAGACTAAGTTCAGGTCATTGTTACCTTCACCTAGATTGTCATAGTAGTTTCTCTGTAGTAACACTTCTGCCCTTCTCCCTCCAGTGAATCTCCCAAACAGCTGCTAAAATCATTTTTCTTAAGCACAGATCTATCCACATAATTCTTATTGCCTCTAGAATAAAATATAAATTCCTTTCTTTTGCTTTCAGAGCCCTTCAAAGCTTTACTCTAACCTATCTTTCCAGTCTCCTTATGTTATCTCCCCTCCCTACTTTCCTCACTGTATGATACAGCCCAAGTGAATATTTCTCTGTACCTCACATACAGAATTTCATATCCTTTGTAATGAACTTTTCCCCTCAGGTACACCTCTCAAAATCCCCAGCTTTTCTCAAGACATGGCTCAAGAATCACTTTCTACCTGAATCCTTTCCTTACCCCTTCTAGTTGCTAGTGCCCTTCTTTATCTTAACTTCCATATATACACATGTATAGATATGCACGTGTCTATTTACACATAAAGATATGGCAATCATGTCTGCATGTTTCAATTTTGTCTTTATATTCCCAGAATCTAGCACAACATGGTCATTAATGAATAGAATCTTTGACCTGGAGCCAGGAAAACTTGAGTTCAAATTCAGCTTCAAATACCAGCTGTGTGGCCCTAGAAAAGTCACTTAACCCATTTGCCTCAGTTTCCTTATCTCCAGTCCTAGGACTATATAAATATTATGTATTAATAATATTATTACCAATTACTTGAGTGATTGATTGACTGATAGAAATCCAGAGTCCTTTTAAAAACTTCTGATGATGATGATATCTATCATCTCTCAAGGAAGCTACCCTATTTTGGATAGTTCCAAATCTTAGCAAATTTTCCGTGATTTGACTATTTCAACGGATCTTTGAACTCAAAGATGTAGGAACTCTATTAGTGCTGATTGCAGCTGCTCCTTACTTCCTTATTCTGTGATCCTTACTTACCAGCCTTTTTCATGAAATTTTGCATTAATATCATCTAAATTAATTTTCTGAGACTGATTCTTTTCTTTTTTTGCTTTTTGCTGAGGCAATTGGGGTTAAATGACTTGCCCAGGGTCACACAGCTAGGAAGTATCTGAGATCAGATTTGAATTCAGGTCCTCCTGACTTCAGGGCTGGTGCTCTATCCACTGCATCACCTAGCTGCCCCATCTGAGACTGATTCTTATAAAAATTTATGTATTTATACATTACATTTAAATTTCACATGTCTATATTAACTGTGTATACATATGTGTAGATATGTATATATATGTGATTATGTAATTTTCTAATTGTCTTTATTATTATCATCCATTTCATATCCACAATAAAAACACAGGTTTCTTACAGTGATCCAGCAATCCAACAATCCATAGTTTGGTCAGAACACATAGTACTTTTTCAATAAAAATGATCATTTGAACCATCTTCAGAAAGATGTAATCAAAAAGTTTAAAAGTTTTAGAAATGAACTTCGCCATAGCAAATGACTTAGTAACAAAATTGTCAGCATATATTCTCTACACAGATTTGGCAGAGTGGAAAGTATGTTCTACTTCACTCTCTTTTTTTTTTTAAAGCTTTTTATTTGCAAAACATATGAGTGACCTTTCAACATTGACCTTTGCAAAAAAACTTTTTTTTCCCAAGCTTTTCCTTTCCTTCCCCCCACCCGCCACCCCTAGATGACAGGTAATCTAATACATGCTAGATAGGATAAATTATATGACAAATACAATACATGTATACATATCTATACAGTTATCTTACTGCACAAGAAACATCAGATCTAGAAAGAGAAGAAGAAAAAAAACAACCTAAGAAGGAAAACAGAATGCATGGAAATATTCACAGAAAGCGTTAAAATGCTGTGTTGTGGTTCACTCTCAGTTCCCACAGGCCTCTCTCTGGATGTATATGACTATCTTCATCGCAGCACAACTGGTTTGAATCACATCATTGTTGAAGAGAACCATGTCCATCAAAATTGATCATCGTATAGTCTTGTTGCTGTGTATAATGTTCTCCTGGTTCTGCTGATTTCATTCAGCATCAGTTCATGCAAGTCTCTCCAATCCTCTCGGAAATCCTCCTGTTGGTCATTTCTTACAGAACAATAATATTCCATAACATTCATATACCATAATTTATTCAGCCATTCTCCAATTGATGGGCATCTTTTCAATTTCCAGTTTCTTGCCACTACAAAAAGGGCTGCCACAAACATTTTTGCACATGTGGGTCCCTTTCCCTCCTTTAAAATCTCTTTGGGATATAGGCCCAGTAGAAACACTGCTGGGTCAAAGGGTATGCACTGTTTGATAACTTTTTGAGCATAGCTCCAAATTGCTCTCCAGAATGGTTGGATCCGTTCACAGTTCCACCAACAATGTATCAGTGTCCCAGTTTTCCCACATCCCCTCCAACAGCTATCATTATCATTTCCTGTCATTTTAGCCAATCTGACAGGTGTGTAGTGGTATCTCAGAGTTGTCTTAATTTGCATTTCTCTCATCAATAGTGACTTGGAGCACCTTTTCATGTGACCGGAAATAGTTTCAATTTCTTCGTCTGAAAATTGTCTGTTCATATCTTTTGACCATTTATCCATTGGAGAATGGCTTGAATTCTTATATATTTGAGTCAATTCTCGATATATTTTAGAAATGAGGCCTTTATCAGAACCTTTGGATGTAAAAATATTTTCCCAGTTTACTGCTACCCTTCTAATCTTGTCTGCATTCATTTTGTTTGTACAAAAACTTTTCAACTTGATATAGTCAAACTTATCTATTTTGTGATTAATGATGACCTCTAGTTCTTCTTTGGTCACAAATTCCTTCCCCCTCCACAGGTCTGAGAGGTAAACCATCCTACATTGTTCTAATTTGTTTATAATATCATTCTTTATGCCTAGATCATGAATCCATTTTGACCTTATCTTGGTATATGGTGTTAGGTGTGGGTCAATGCCTAATTTCTTCCAGACTAGTTTCCAATTATCCCAGCAGTTTTTGTCAAATAGTGAGTTTTTATCCCAAAAACTGGGGTCTTTGGGTTTATCAAACACTAGATTACAATTGTCATTGAGTATTTTGTTCTGTGAACCTAACCTATTCCACTGATCCACTACTCTATTTCTTATCCAGTACCAAATGGTTTTGGTGACCACTGCTTTATAATATAGTTTTAGATCTGGTGCAGCTAGGCCACCCTCATTTGCATTTTTTTTCATTAATTCCCTTGAAATTCTTGACCTTTTGTTTTTCCAGATGAATTTTGTTGTTATTTTTTCTAGGTCAGTTAAATAATCTCTTGGGAGTTTGATTGGTATAGCACTAAATAGATAGATTAGTTTAGGTAGTATTGCCATCTTTATTATATTCGCTCGACCTATCCAAGAGCACTTGATGTTTTTCCAATTGTTTAGATCTGACTTTATTTGTGTGGAGAGTGTTTTGTAGTTTTGCTCATATAGATCCTGACTTTCCCTTGGCAGATATATTCCCAAATATTTTATACTATCGATAGTTATTTTGAACGGAATTTCTCTTTGTATCTCTTGCTGTTGCATTTTGTTGGTGATGTATAAAAATGCTGATGATTTATGTGGATTTATTTTGTATCCTGCAACTTTGGTAAAGTTGTGGATTAATTCTAATAGTTTTTTAGTTGATTCTCTAGGGTTCTCTAAGTAGACCATCATATCATCTGCAAAGAGTGATAATTTCGTTTCCTCATGACCTACTCTAATTCCTTTAATCTCTTTTTCTTGTCTTATTGCCAAGGCTAGCATTTCTAATACAATATTGAACAGTAATGGTGATAGTGGGCAACCTTGTTTCACCCCTGATCTTATTGGGAATGGTTCCAGTTTATCACCATTACATATGATGCTAGCTGATAGTTTTAAATA
>JAJPUD010000071.1:1095538-1112164 GCA_023553655.1 Myrmecobius fasciatus
ATTCATAAAATCAACCCTCATTCTATAAGTATCTATAACATAAATATAGTTCTCAAGAGTTATTTTTTCTTGTTACCTTTTTATGTTTCTCTTGTGTTCTGTGTTTGTAGATCAAATTTTTTGTTCAGTTCTGGTCTTTTCAGTAGAAATAGGTGAAATTCTCCTATATCATTGAATGACCATCTTCTTCCCTGGAAGATAATGCTCATTCTAGCTGGGTAACTTATTCTTGGCTGTAATCCAAGTTCCTTTGCCCTTCGGAATATCTGATTCCAGGCCCTTCGATCCTTCAAAGTAGAAGCTGCTAGTTCCTGTGTGATCCTAATTGTAGCTCCCCGATATTTAAATTGTTTCTTTCTGGCTTCTTGTAATATCTTTTCCTTGGTATGATAGTTCTGGAATTTAGCCACGATATTTCTGGGGGACTTAATTTTTGGGTTTCTTTCAGGAGGTGATCGGTGGATTGTTTCAAGGAGTATTTTGCCTTCTGGGTGTAAAATATCAGGGCAGTTTTCTTTTATGATTTCCTGGAAGATAGTGTCTAGGTTCTTTTTTTCATCATGGCTTTCAGGAAGCCCTATAATCCTTAGATTGTCTCTCCTAGATCTATTTTCCAGGTCAGTTGTTTTTCCTAGGAGATATTTCCTGTTTTTCTCTATCTTTTCATTTTTTTTGTTTTTGTTCAACTGATTCTTGAAGTCTTGATGAGTCATTAATTTCCAATTGTTCGATTCTAATTTTTAATGTCTTATTTTCTTCAGTTACTGTTTTTAGTTCCTTTTGCAATTGACCAATTACATTTTTTTTGTTCATTGCATTCTTTTTCCATTTTTTCTATTTTATTTTGCAGTGATCTCATTTCGTTTCCCCATGTTTCTTCTAACTCTCTTTTAAGATTTTTTATGCAATCTTCAAAGAAAGCCTTGTGACATGGAGACCAATTTATGTCTCTCTTTGGGGCTTTTTCTGGAGTTGCTTTACCTTTAGGGGCCTCAGGATTTGAGGTCTGTTCTTCCCTCTCTCCATAAAAGTTGTCTATGGTGAGAGCTCTTTTTGGTTTTTTATTCATTTTTTTTTAAAGGTGTGAGGTCTGTTTAGGGCAAAGGTGGGGCAGCTGCTTTAATTTGCCCTGGGGCAGTTCTGCTGATTGAGTTATTTCAGGAACTGGGCAGTTCTGCTGATTGAATTATGTCAGGGGCTGGGCAGCTCCGCTGATTGAATTATATCTGGTGCTTATCAGTCCTGTTGTTTGATTGATTACTTTAAGGTGCTGTGTAATGGCAGCTAGGTCGGATGCTCATCAGGGGTTCAGTGGTTCACAATCTATCCCCCTCAAAAGGCAGACCCTCCAAACCACCTGCCCACAATCAGGACAAATTGTTCCAAGAGGCTTGCAGAAGAGTCCCAGGTGTGTGAAAAGCACAACGCTCCCACTCCAGTTCCGACTCCTGTTCCAGCTCCCTGCTCCAGCTCCCTGCCCCGGTCTCCCTGCGCTGCAGTCTGGGTTCAGTAGGCCACCCCCTGCCCCATTAAAACAGACCTGTTTTGAGGTTCTTCCAGAGTATCTTCTTCTAGAAATGTGTTGTTCTCCAGATATTGTGGATTTTTTTGCTTCAGAATGAGTCTAGAGGCTTCATATTTTGTTGGTTTGAGGGGAGGTTAGAGGAGGTTACAGAGAATCCTGTCTGATCTCCGCCACCATGGCTCCCCTTCACTCTCTTTTAAAAGCCATAGATGATATTAATTGCAATATCAATACAACACGACTTATATAATTGACATTCCTGAATCATTTTCTGGAAATGAAATTATGGTGAAGTTTTGTCTGAAGTGACTCCTTCTGTGAAGTGAATAATCTTATGATATGAACAACTATTCCCTCAAATAATTACCTTATAAAATTAACCAGTGTACTATGCCATCAACCTCATCTATTAAGATAAAACTGAGAGCAAAAACTTTTCCTGGTTCTGTGTGTTCATGTTTCCACAAAATTCTTGTATTTTGGAGCTGATGAAGTATACCTTTTTAAGGAATGTTTCATAACATGAAAGGTAGCAATTCTATTGTTAGTTCCCCTCATTCTTCTCTCTATTTAAGTTTTTGTCTCATACATTTTGTGGGCCAAGTTTCATCATTAATGATGAAATAGTGTTCGCTGATTCAACTAATGAGAAACCTCACCTGGTTTAATACTCTTAGCTTCAAACAAATGGCTCTACCCAATGAAATTTTGTGTTTTTCTGCAAACACAAACAAGACAAATACAAATTTATCTCTCTAAATTCCAATTTTTTTTTTCAGATGCAAAATTAGGGGATTAGAATATGTGGCTTTTAATGTATCCTCCAGCTCTCAATCCAATAAGTATGATTTGGCTTCAGAAGAAAGATTGTATGGAAGGACAGTGTAAGGAACTTCTACAAATGAGTTCTTAGCTTGGAGTCTGTGAACTTAAAAAATGATATTTATATTTGAATAAATTGGTTTCTTTCCAATCCTATGTATTTTATTAATTTAAAAAACAGTATTCTGAAAAGGGCTTTGCCAAATGGCCAAGGAGTTTCATAATTTGAAAAAGATTGAAAGGCCCTAGTGTATTAGTTCTTCACTGATTTTAGGGTATATGCTTATTGACTCAAAGATATATCCCAGAAATCTGTGGAAATGGGTACTCATCTTGATTAGTATGTAAAAATATATCAAAGTATTTAGTTGCTTGAAAATTGTCTTAGGAAATCATACTTGGTGTCAAAAAGGAGAATGTGTTTTTTGGAGGTAAGGGAATTCAGAGCCTCCAAAAGTGAGACACTAAATTTTCCCAATAGAGGTGCTGTCTCAGGAGGTTTTCTCTGTTGTCCTTATTGCAGAAGCTAGATAGCTGCTTGTTGCAGATATTGCAGAGCTGATTTCTGCATAGGTACCAGTTTTATTTGGCTGCCTTTTGAGGTTCCTTCCAATACTGAGATTCTTTGAATTTGTATACCTTCATCAGACCCAGAGTACTACCTAGCTTAATCAGTTCACTTCCAATTCCCTTCTTAGAATGTTTTATAGATTTCCTTATTGCATCTAATCAAATTACAAGTAATATGAACTGGAATTTTCCCAGGGTGGATTTTTGTTATTTTTATTTTTTGGTATATTGTATGATGTTATTGGGTAGGATTATCATATTAGGAATCACATTATTTTTGAGAATTTTTTTTTTTTGAGAGCAGGAAGAATTATCCTTGTTTGATAATGTAATCTCTGGCCAAACTCTGGAATTACATGGAATGAATTCAGCTTTATGAGTCTATGAAAATGCTTCTCCTTGAGTCTTTTTTCTTTAAAATTTTGTTATTTAGAATTTTTCCTTAGAGACCCAGAATATAACTTGTCTGTGCCCTCACTGATGCAGGTAATATGATCCATGGATCACATGCAAGAATTTATCATTACAATTTCCATTAAATATAGTACAAAAAATGGGAAGATGTAAGTTTTACCTCTTAAGGAAAATAACTCCTTGGGTATATTGCTGGTTCCAATCATGAACAAAATTTTTCTAAGATGGGTGGAAGTAATGGGGAAAACTAAATTAACATCATACCTCAAATCTAATTTAGCTACTTCAGTCTGCAAATAATAAAATTGGGGTTCAGTGAAATTCAAATGGCTTAACCAAAGACATACACGAATTAAACTGTATAGCAAGGAATTGGTTCCAGATCTCAGAATCACAAAATCTCAGTACTATAAGGAATATCAAAGGCCTTCTAGTTCAACACCTACTTACAGCTAAAGTATAAGAGTAGATAGAACACTGCACCTGGAGTTGGGAAGATCTAAATTCAAATCCTGTTTCAGGCAGTATTAATAATTGTGTGACACTAGGAAATCATTTAATTTTTCAGCCTCAGTTTCTCCACATCAAAAAATGAGGATAACAGCATTTACCTAGTAGAGTTGTTATGAGAGTTAAATGAGCTTATATATAAATCACTTTGTAAACCTTAAAGTACTATAGGAATTTTAGCTATTATTATGATTATAGCTTATTACTAATTATATTAATTCATTATATTAGATATATATTATTTAATGAGTATGATTACAAAGAATCTCTACAATATATCTGATAAATGGGTCCATTTGACCTTTTCTTTGAAGATGTTTAGCAAAATGCAATGCATGATGAAGAGATATAATTTGGAATGGCTCTAATAGCCCTAAGTATTTTTTCCCTTTCACTCTTAGCCTAAATTTGCTTCTTAACAACTTCTATAAGTAGCTTCCACTTCTTCTAGTCAACAATAGGAATAGGGGACTGGACTTGTGATTTTATTGTTATTGGGAACTCTTTGGGTTAGGATAACTTCCTCCATTACTGAAGGTCACTACCTTCTCTATAAATTATAGTCATGGGATGGAGTCTAGAGCTAGCTAAGCATCTTGCTCAGAGTCACATAGCTTCTGGGTTTAGGGGGAAGAATCTGAATCCAAGTCCTCCTTAGTTCTAGATCGTCTCTCTAACCACTATGCTGGTAGTATCAAACTCAAATTGAAATGGGAGCAACTAAATGGTACATAGGGATCTTTATCAACATTATCTAAGTTTTGTTATATTTTTACTTATTTTGTTAAATATTTCTCAATTACATTTTAATCTGGTTTGGGCTACGTTTAGGAGTCTTGAGGGCTGCTGTGATTATTCTGCATTGTGCTTTACTATCTCTAAATAGCAATTATTATCTTCTAGGGAAAAATTTTTCAAATACTTGGTGATATTTACATCTTCTTTAATTCTTCTCTCCTTCAATTCAAATCCAATTTTATAACACAATACAACTTGAGTGTGGATCTCAGAGTCAGAGAAAGATCAGTGTTAGTCAGAGAGAGACAGAGACAGAGTCAGAGAGACAGAGACAGTCAGAGAGGGACAGAGTCAGAGAGAGACAGAGACAGTCAGAGAGGGACAGAGTCAGAGAGAGACAGAGACAGTGTTAGAGTCAGAGAGAGACAGAAATAGAGTCAGAGACAGTCAGAGATAGAGACAGAGTCAGAGAAAGAGACAGTCAGAGAGAGACAGAGACAGAGTCAGAGAGAGAGAGAGTCAGAGAGACAGTCAAAGAGAGACAGAGACTGTTAGAATCAGAGAGAGACAGTCAGAGAGAGACAGAGATAAAGTCAGAGAGAGACAGAGTCAGAGAGAAACAGAGACAGAGTCAGTCAGAGAGAGACAGAGACAGAGTCAGAGAGAGATAATCAGAGTCAGAGAGAGACAGACACAGAGTGAGAGAGAGAGAGAGAGAGAGAGAGAGAGAGAAGAGAGAGAGAGAGAGAGAGAGAGAGAGAGAGAGAGAGAAGAGGAGAGAGAGAGAGAGAGAGAGAGAGAGAGAGAGAGAGAGAGAGAGAGAGAGAGAGAGAGAGAGAGAGAGAGAGAGAGATCATTTTTAGTTTGGTGTAGGGTACAAAAACTGAACCTTGAAGGAAGAGAAGGTTATTCAGATGCAGTAAGGAAATCCATAAACACTGTCTCCAAGACGGGATTTTGCTTCTGCTCAAAGTATCTATAGCTGTCTAACTAATAAATAGTTTAAGGCTCTCCTGTCTTAGCTGTCTGGAACAAAGTAATTGGTTGTTGCTGCATTCTCTAAGACTGGTCTGGGTGTGTGACTGTTGGGATGACTTACTATTAGTCACAGGGTGGGGAGTTGGAGGGAAGGGATGACGAGTTGGAGATTGAGGGCCGGGTTCCCAAGGAGATTCGGGGAGGAGGGAATTTTATGTTACCAAGGCCCATCTGAAAGGCTAGTGAGGAGGGGGAAAGGAGAGAAGACAACCAGCCAAACTGCTACACCACAATAGGAGTATAGCAAAGTTAGACTTTAGTTTTTGGCCAAATCCAGGCTACATGTAATAATTAAAAATGTCACAATTTTAGAAGGTAAGCAGGTGTAAAAATATGCATTTAATACAATATTTCTGTGTAGTATAATCAGGGAGTCTGAGGAGCATTTTTTTCTACTATTAATCAACAAAGCTAGTTAAAGACAATCACATTGTTTTACTCCAGGTAACTGTTCAGACTTGGTGAACTCTTCCCAAAAGATGTGTATGATTTTAATGATTCAGAGATTTTATTACCTGTCCAACAGGTATTTTAAAGTGTTCTTGCTTTTCCTTTCATGTCAAATGTGGAGTGAAATAAATGACTTTGAAAATCATTAGTTGGAGAGGGGGGAAAAAGAAAAAAGCAGTGACATTAGTCTTTAAATTGGTCTAAAGAGATATTGAAGGCAAACACAGTAACTTCTAGAAATCCCAAGAGAACAATAAAGGATGTGGCTGTAGGACAAATGTCATTCCATGTAGTACAGAATTCAGATTACAGGGCAAGGTGCTGGATGAGCTAGTAACCACACTCTCGTTCTTTGTCAGGAAGCTGAATGGTGGCCTTTAAAAGTATATGCTTTTTAATGGGTTCCCAAGAGAAATTCTTCTGGGTGGACCAAAAGCTAAAGGTAGTATGAATCCTCTTGAGACCTTGTTTTATCTCCCTGTGTGATACAGAGAAATCCATAGCCATCACCAGGGAAACCAATATATTTGCAAGTTTCTAGAGACAGCTGGATTTGGGAGAAAGCTAATTGGCATTTCTGAATAAGGTTGAGGGAAGAGAACAATCATGAGGAATGTGGTGAATTTTTTTTGTCAAAGCAAACGTCAAAGTCTGCTGCAGAAAGTTGATATTTCATTTTCAGCATTGATTAAAAACTCCAAACTTCTCTTTGAAGAAGGGGAATGGAAACCCTGGGGAGGCTTTCCAGTTTCTATTAAGAAAGTGCTTGCAGGACATATTATTACCATAATAATAATTATTATAATAAAAATTCACCTGTGCATTTGTGTAGGTCCTTGCCATTCCCAAACACATTATAAAATTTGAAAATATGGAATGACACCATGCAAGGCTGAAAGGTAACCCCTTCAGGTGGGAAAAGAAAATAAGGAGATAACTTCTGTTTAAGTGTTCAGTAAGGCTGAATGGCAGCCTCGGACAAAGAAGAGAATGAGTGGAAGAAAAAGGTGAATTTCAGGTCATCTGAAGGCAATTAACTAAAATAGAATTTAGACAAGGCATCAGGGTTAAACCTGCCATCTCTTATGAAAAATGCCAGGGGATCTTTAATAATCACAAATAACCAGAGCTTCAGTATGCAAGATGAATTTCAAATGTTTCCATTATTTCTTTGGTATCATTGTACTGTCCTTATAATGTTCTAAAAGAGTAATTCTTTTATTATCTTTTAATATAATAAATTCTTTTAAATCAGGAATTATTTGAGTAGTGAACTTTGCTGAATAAACTAATCTGGCTGTATAGAATCCAAAATGTCCTCCTGCTATTCATATCTACCTGTCCTTAGGATCAGGATAGAGTCACTTCACCTTTGTAGTCCTTATTTAAGATGGGGTAAGAGACTACTTGCATTTGAAATCAAAAGAAAGGATGCATGAAAAAATGCATTGCCTTTTTGATGGATCCTGGTAGAGTTTACTCTGAAGCAAATTTGAGATGTTTTCTTACACTGAGAACAGGCAGGAACACTGAAATATGACTTCAGCTCACATCTACTTTTACCAGATTATCTCAGGATCTGATAATGATCTTGACATCTTTCATATCATTTTAATAGAATCTCTCTGTACTGATAAAGCTGTTTGAGGAGTTTAAGATTAAAATGGGGCAAAATCCCATAGTAAACTTTGTAATGACACATCAAAAGCTTCAACAATCCCTCAATAGCTTGTAAGTAAGGGGGAAATTGAAACTGTAAAAACTCAGCGGTTTATCTCCTGCTTCTTAGAATGACAGATGGGCATTTTAAAGTGGGGGAAATATATCTCATAGTAGGATTGATAAGACGGGAAAAATTTAGTCACTAAGATTATCATAGGTGAAGAGTTCAATGTCATTCTCTATTTTCTGGGTCAAGGCTGCTTTTATGATTCATTTGAGTTAGAAATTTACAACAAAGGAAAGATGTGTAGAATTTTTATATAATTATATGTATTTTCAAACTGTATCAGGCAAGAGAATGGTATTAAGGTTTGTTTTAGGAGGTTATATAATGAATAAACTCATGTAACCACCTGCTACAGGTGCCATAGAATGCTATACATTTAGTCTCTGATTTCTCTTTCAATTATTATATTCTCATTGTCTTAAAGAGCTGTGACTATTAAGAAACGGAATAGTTTGCTTGTTAGGGGAATGCAGGAAAAAGAAAGGTGGGTTTCAGTCTTTGATTCTCCCTTTCCTGAAGGATTGTCACCTTTCCCTATGAGGCATCATGGAGGCAAAGGTCCTCAAGAGCATTGGATCACTTAGAAACCTTCTAGTCCAACCCCTTACTTTATTATAGATAAGGAAATTTAGGATCAGGGAAATTAAGGAATTTGCCTAAGGTTATATTCCTGAACTGTATTTCATGCTCCCTGCCCCCAACCTAGAGCCTTTTAGCTAAAGCTCCATAAAGTCTCAAATCACAATTAAAGTATAGTTTAAGGCAGTATTCCCATGAGAGCATCTTCACTCAGTTAATCTCTCACAATTATTAAACTTTCAAGTATGAATCACAAAAGCAACCGAAACAGGTGATATGGAACACCTAGAACTTGGTTAGGCTTCAAAGACACCAAGGCCATTCACAGCAATCTGGGCTATAACTAGTTGTCTTGACTTTTGTCCTTCCACTGGACTTTGATGACTCTGGAAGAGAGATTAAGGCTGATGACTTCGTGCATTTCTGTCTCATTTAGATCCAATTCATATATAAGTCAAGACATCATCTTTTGATGCCATTGGTTCTCTTCAAAAATTAAGGATGTTCAACAAGGACAATATCTATGCCTTGGCATTTGTTCAAATTTAATGATTCTTATGAACACTAGCCAAAAAACCATTAGTATGAAGAGAAATGACCATGTCTTTTTATTTAGGAAAATCTGATAAGAGCCCTTGTAGATCTTGGTCTAAACTCAAATCCTGATATATACTTTAAAATTAATATAATTAAATAAAAATTAAATTAAAATAATGTAATGTATTATTATATATTAAAATTATATAATTAATCATAAATTCTGATTATTTTCAACTTATTGAGGAATAATTGCTTAGGTAATGTCCTAGTGACACTAAACAAGGAACTCTTCTTATTAAATGTCATAAGGGTACAGAAAGATATAAAAACATTTTGTACCTGTGATAATACAGCTGGAAAAGAATATAGGCTAGACCTGGATTCAAATCTTGATTCTCACATTAGTCCCATTTACTGTGTGACAGTGTTACCTCACTATTCAGAATGGAAAAGACTTCAGATTGGAAGTCAGTGGACATGGATTCAAATGCCAGCTTTGTCAGGTCATTTCCTATATGACCTTCATTTCATCCCAAAATGGAGGTGACAATCTCGATTGTGCCTACTTTAGAGCATTGTTGTCGAGATCAAATGAGGCAATTCCTAGAAAGTTTGTATAAATGCTCCTCATGAAAGTAAATGCGCACCTGGGATCATCACTTAAGGAATGTAGGCCATCTACATTCACTTCTCTTTTAGATCCATGATTCTCTGGCTTTTCCATTTTGGCCCTTTATCTTCCCCCTTCTTTCCTGATACATTTTCTGTTTTGTCTTCCTCTATTAGAAAATAAGTTCCTTGATGGAAGGAATTATTTTCTTTATTCCTTATATTTATATTTCCATGTTCTTCTGCCTTAAAGTAAAAACTTAATAAATTCTTTCAATCTCTTTCTCTCTTCTTGTCCTTCCTTTTCCTTTCCTTCTCTTTTCCTTTCCCTCTCTCTCATTCTCTTGGGTATAGTAAGAAATTCAATGAAGATAATGATAATATTTAAATGTTACCTTCTTACAAAAATTTTAAAGTCCAGTGCAAATGCAATTATTTTCTGAAGCTTTCCTGAAGTCAACAAGGATTTTTTCTACCTTTGAAAATGTCACCATACCGAATACTTTATTTTGCCTCCTCTCTTATCATGTATTTATTATGTATTTTTATTCCAGTTATATTTCCTACCATTAGTCTATAGAGCTTTTGAATTTCTAATCAACTGATATTCTATAAGTGAATTATTTTTTCATCATTTAATATTTTATTTTCACCATTTATATGTAAAACAATTTTTTACATTTGTTTTTAAAACATTGAGTTCTGCTTTACATAATGGTTGAATCAGTCCACAATTTCAACAATAATGCATTAATATTTTATTTTTCCTATATTCCTTGCAACATTTGTTATTTTCTTTTTCTGGCTTGTTAGTTAATCTAAGTTATTGAATAGATATGAGATAGTATTTCAGAATAGTTTTAATTTCCATTTCTTCAATCAATAGTGGGTTAGAACATTTTTTCATATAGATATAAATACCTTTGATTACTTCATCTAAATAGCATTTATATCTTTTTGTCCTTTTCCAATTAGTTGAATACCTCTTACTTTTACAAATCTGATTCAGTTTCCTATATTATTGAGGAATGAGGTCTTATCAGAGAAACTTGCTTCAAAATGGCTTTAAAATTACTATTGCTGGGGCAGCTAGATGGCTCGATGAAGAGAGAGCTGGTCCTGAATTCAGAAGGATCTGAGTTCAAATTTGGCCTCAGATACTTAACACTTCCTAATTGTGTGATCCTGTGCAAGTCACTTAACCTCAATTGCCTAAAAACAAACAAAATTACTATTGTTAACTGCATTCCTTTCCCCCATTTATTGTGTTTTCTCTCTTCTTTCATCTATTCCTTCTCAAAAGTATTTTGCTACTGACCACACCTTCCCCCAATATGTCCTCTCTTCTATCAATCTCTCCCCTTCCTGTATTCCCTTCTCTTCCTACTTTACTGAAGGGTAAGATAAATTTCTGTACCCAATTGAGCATGTTATTCTCTCTTTGAGCTAATTATTATGAAAGTAAGGTTCATTCATTCCTTATTGCCTCCCCTTCTTCCTCTCCACTGTAAAAGCTTTCTCTTGCTTTTTTTTTTATCGCAGATAATTTATGCCATTCTACTTCTCTTTCTTTTTTTGCCCAGTACCTTCCTCTTGTTCTCTTTAATTTTATGCTTTTAAATACTATCCCTTCATATTCAACTCACACCTATGCTCTCTATTTATAATGTATATTCCTTCTAAGTGCTCTAATAATGAAAAAATCCTTTTGAGTTTGCGCAAGCATCATCTTGCCATGTAGGATTCTATATAGATTAACCTTATTAAGTGCCTTATGATTTTCCTTTCCTGATTTTCTTTTTATGCTTGTCTTGAGTCTTGTATTTGAAAGTCGGATATTCTATTCAGCTCTGGTCTTTTCATGAAGAATTCTTGAAAATCCTGTATTTCAGTGAATATTCACTTTTTCCCCCCTGAAGCATTATGTTCAATTTTACTGGATAGGTGATTCTTGGTTGTAATCCTAGCTCCTTTGTTGTTTGTAATATCATATTCTGATCCTTTAATGTAGAAGCTGCCAAATCTTGTGTTATCCTAACTGTGGCTCCACAATACTTGAACTGTTTCTTTCTGGATGCTTGAAGTATTTTCTCCATAACCTGGGACTTCTGTAATTTAGCTATAATATTCCTGGGATTCTTCATTTTGGGATCCCCTTCAAGAGGTGATTGGTTAATTATTTCAATTTCTATTTTACCCTTTGGTTCTAAAATATCGGAACAATTTTCCTTGATAATTTCTTGAAATTGTCTGGGCTCTTTTTTTTGATCATCTCAGGTAGTCCAGCAATTATTAAATTGTCTCTCCCTTGATCTATTTTCCAGGTCAGTTTTTTTTTTCAATGAGATATTTCATAGTGCCTTCATTCTTTTGGTTTTGTTTTATTGTTTCTTGATTTTTCATAAAGTCATTAGTTTCCATTTGCTCAATTCTAATTTTTAAGAAATTATTTTTTTCAATGATATTTTGGACTTCCTTTATCACTTGGTCAGTTTTGCTTTATAAGGCATTATTCTCCTTGCTGACTTTTTGTATTTCCTTTTGCATCATTCTCATTTCTCTCTCATTCTCATCAGTGTTGCTTTTCTCCCTCCCCCCCCTCTCTTTTTCTCTCTTTCTCCCCTTCTTCCCACAATGAGGATTAAGTGACTTGTCTAAGGTTATACAACAAGTAAGTGATAAGTATTAGAAGCAGATTTGAACTCAGATTTGACTTTAAGGCTGATGCTTTATCTATTGTGCCATCTAATTGTCCCTCCTTTACCTCTGTTATTTGATTTTCAAAATCCTTTTTGAGCTCTTCCATGGCCTGAGACCAATTCTTATTTTTCTTGGAGGCTCTGGGTGTTTGACTTTATCTTTTTCTGAGGATATGTTTTGATTTCCTTGTCACCAAAGTAATCTTCTATGTTCAGAATCTTTTCCTCTATTTTGTTCATTTCCTCTGACTATTACTTGATTTTTTAACTCTTTGTAGGACTCTCTTTTCAGAGTGTGTGTGGGGTATAATGTGCCAAACTTTAGATGTTTTGTTCAGATGTTTTCAGAGATCCTTTTAAGAATCTGTAAGTTTTTAGTTCTTCCAAAGTGCTATGATTCAAGGAGAATTGTATTTACTACTCTACTGGCTTGTGCTCTGGTCTGTGAGTGACCATAAGCCCTCTTTTCTGTCCTGGAACTGTGAGGAGGGTCCCTGATCTGTTCTGGCTACAAGCTCTGGAGTGCTAATGCTTTTCTTCAGCCTGGGATAAATCCAGGACTGCATCTTGGATCCAAGAACTAACAAAGCAACAGAGTCACTGCTTCCTGCACTGCTTGCAGAGAGACCTCTCTCTACAGTCTCCTTCTAACCAGATGTTCTATCTTCTGTGGACTGAGACTTCCAGAAGCAGCCTCTGCTGATTCAGAGGCTCCCAAGGCTTGCTCCTGGTTTTCTGAGGCCGACATTATGTTGGTATTACCAGCATTGGACTATGCTCCTCTCTTACCGAGTGGGACAAAAACCTTTCCTGCTGACCTTCTAACTTGTCTTTGACATCTGTGGGTTAAGAGGTCTGATAACTGGTATTGCTGTCACTGATTAAAAAAAAAACCTGAGAAGGAAAACATAATGCAAGCAAACATCAATACACGTAAGATACATACAGGGTAAATTAGAGGTGACCTCAGAGGAAAGGATATAGAAGCATATATATATATATATACATATGTATATATATAGCATATATTTATAGCATATATAAGCATATAAAAGAACCAAAAAAGCTCTTGGCAGAACAGAGGTTTTAATTGAAACTTGAAAGAAACCAATGAAGAGAAATGGTAAAGAGCAAAAAGAAAAGCATTGTAGCCTCAGAGGTCAGCTAGTAAGAGGCACTGAAGTTAGAAGATGGAATGTCATTTGTGAAAAATTGTAAGGAGTCAAGTGTGGCTTTTCCATATCTAAATCTATGATCTTATGATTCATGCAAATCCAGATTTACATAAAAATCCTTTACTGCCTTGTTATGTCATTCAATGAAACTGACATTAAAGACTGATTCTGGAAAGGCTTTTGAAGAACGGAAAGCATACTACACATGGAGTGTGAATAGTTGTAGTTTTATTGTTAATAAATGTTAGTTGGCACATCAAATAATAGCAATTAAAGAAAATCTTGTTTCCAGATAGATGAGTTTGATAGCTTTCAGGATTAGTAGTAAATACACAGGCATTATAAATAAAGAATACAACTATGGGGTAATTTCTGAATTATTGTCCCTCTGCACAAAAGCAATGTTTAAAAATCAGTTGTTGGTGGTGATGGTGGTCTATTTTCATTTTCAACTCTTCAAGTCCATGGGGATTTGGGGGCAAAGATATTTGAGATCTGTCATTTCTTTCTCCAGTGTGTCCCCATTTTACAGACAAAGAACTGAAGTAAAAAGGAATTAAGTTGGCTTGGGTCATATAGTTAGTGTCTGAAGCCAGATTTGAATTCATCTTCCCAACTCCAGACCCAGTGCCCTTTGAAAACCAGTATCCAGAGTGTACTATTGATGATGATTGTTAAACAGGCTATATTCATTCTGCTGAGACAGAATCTAAAGGGACTTTATATTGGTGGTGTTAATAATAGTATCTAGGAATTTTGGGGTGAAATAGGAATTATGTTTCAAATAAAGAGAACTCTTGAATAAAGAAGACTGATATTTGTGAAATCTTAGCTAGAAGAAGGATTCCTTATTCTAGATTTAAAAGGGAGAGTCAAAACCTTAGAACCAATCTGATGTGTTATTCATGGCAGATTATTGAATGGAAAATTGCCGTGATATAATCTTTATCATTCACAGGGTTGACTAGGTTTATAGCTATGGAAATTTCTGAAAATGATGGGCAATGATATTCTTGCATATTTCCTTCTTGGACTTCATTTCCTCTCCCAAATTCATCACCTAAGCCTTCATCTTGACTTTGTCATGACCAGATATGAATACCTTTAAATGGTTTTGATTATGATATTTCTCATATCATTAACTCTTTGTGTCTTTATCAAATGATTCATTCTCTCTTTTCCCTTTCCTGCTTTTTACCTACCTCTTTATAGGTGACCTCCAGGCCTTCTAGCTGAGACTGCTTTGGAGTTTTTATTCTCCTTCTATAAGACTAGTCCTGCCTCATTATCTATATTATCTTCATGAACTTTTGTCAAATAAAACTTTCCTTAACTAGTTTCTCCTTTGCCTGATTTTGAACTAATGTTTTTTTCTAGAACTACCAGCCTTTTTATTTCTGCTAATGCACTTCCCTCTTACCATTATAAACTTACATCAAAACTCAGGACATTTTCCTTTTTAAATAAACAAACATCTTTGAAAGGTAAGCATGTTCTATCTCCTTTCCAGCTCTTTGTTGAAAGCTCATGATCAAGGTTCAAAAGAACCTTTTCTGGTGAGTCTAGTCTATCATGACTTTTCCCTTTGGATTTCATATGGCCTTTGTTTTGCAACTAGTTAATGCCCTATCACAAGGTATTTTGCATTATAATTATACATACACACACATATATACACATATACATAAATGTGTATATGTATACACACACATGCACACAATCACCATTAAGCCTATAAGCTCAATGAGACCAATGGTTTGGTCTTATTCAAACTTTATATCAAACCCAGTATCTAAACAATGTTCTGCTCACAGTAGACATAAATGAATGAATTCCTTAAGATAAATTCTCAGAATTCATTAAGTAAATTCTCAGTGTAGAGATCTTGTTTCTTTTCTGTACAATACCAAGATTATCTTTACAAAAAGTAATAAGCCACAATCACACAAAAATTTTGATTGGCATGAGTAATTCAGCAAAAAGTATTTACTTTACATCTATTACGTGCAAGACACTCTAAGTTCTGGAAATATAGAATGAAGAAAAATGCAGTTCTTGACTTCAAGAAGCTAACAGTTATTGGTGGGGACAACATTCAAAGGATTACATAGAAGTTATTTACAAGATAAATTGGAGATAATTAATAGAGAGAAGGAACTAATATTGTGGAAGATCAAAACAGGCGTCCTGTACAGATGCAACCATTCTGGAGAGCAATGTGGAACTATGCTCAAAAAGTTATCAAACTGTGTACACCATTTGACCCAGCAGTGTTTCTATTGGGCTTATATCCCAAAGAGACCTTAAAGGAAGGAAAGGGCCCCACATGTGCAAGAATGTTTGTGGCAGCCCTTTTTGTAGTGGCTAGAAACTGGAAACTGAATGGATGCACATCAGTTGGAGAATGGCTGAATAAATTATGGTATATGAATATTATGGAATATTATTGCTCTGTAAGAAACGACCAGCAGGACAATTTCAGAGAGGCCTGGAGAGACTTACATGAACTGATGCTGAGTGAAATCAGCAGAACCAGGAGATCATAATATAAGGCAACTATAAGACTATATGATGATCAATTCTGATGGACATGGTTCTCTTCAACAATGAGATGATTCAAACCAATTCCAATTATTCAGTGATGAAGAAAGTCCAGAGAGGGGACTGTGGAAACTGAGTGTGGAGCACAACATAGCATTTTAATGCTTTCTGTTGATGTTTGCTTGCATTTTGTTTTCCTTTTTAGGTTGCTTTTTTTTTTCTCTTTCTAAATCCGATTTTTCTTGTGCTGCAAGATAAATGTATAGATTTGTATAGATATATTGGATTTATCATATATTTTAACATATTTAACATGTATTAGATTACCTGCCACCTAGGGGAGGGAATGGGGGAAAGGAGGGAAATTTTTTTTTAAATTTTATTTTATTTGCAAAACATATGTATGGGTAATTCTTCAACATTAACCCTTACATAGTTTTCTGTTACAAATTTTTCCCCCCAACTCCCCACGCCTCCCCTAGATGGCAGGATATCCACTACATGTTAATTATGTTAAAATACTTGACAAATCAAATATATGTATACATATTTCCAAACTTATCATTATTGTGCAAGAAAAATCATATCTACATAAAAGACATATCAGATAAAGGAAACACAATGTAAGCAAACATCAATCAAGAGTATGAGAATGTTATGTTGTGGTCCACATTTCACATCCCTCTA
>JAJPUD010000072.1:0-42452 GCA_023553655.1 Myrmecobius fasciatus
GAGGGGTTGCAGCGTCTAGGAGAGCAATGGGAGATTTGAGCGGGAAGGGCATAGGGGGGTCCCTCCGCCGCTGTCTTGATGGAGAAGAGGGGTCCCGTGGTGGGGAGGGTGGTTCTTAAGAAAAATGTCTCTGGCCCCGGAGGAGCTGGGGGAATGGGGGAAGAAGAGATCCGTGGTGGAAAGGTCCCTGAGAAGTCTTTTGCCACGGTCCCATGGAAAGGCGGTGGAATTCTATCTTCCTTGGAGGAAGACCCAGTCAGAGCGGAGGACCGTCTTTCCAACCCCGAGGTGCAGGTGTCCTGGCAGTGCTGAGTTTTCCCAATGGGTTGACTGTCGGTAAGAAAGGCAAAGGGGGGTGGGATGGCCATCGAGGCTGAGAATTAGGGGTCCAACGTGAGAAGGTGAGGCCTGGTGGGTGGGAAGGGGCTGCTGTGAGGCACAGCAATAGGAGATTTGGGGAGAGGGGAAGCTTTGTGCATGACTAGAAGGCTCAGCGTGGGAACTTCCAATGCCTCCAGGTCCCCTGAGATCTGTGGCCACTGCATTGGGCCAAGCAGAGGCTGAGGAGGACCTGGAAGCTAGAGGGAGGAATTAACTTGCAGGCTGAGATCATCCCATCAAGGGCCATCTGGATGTATGTTCGCCTCCCTATGCAAGGAGACGGGTTGATGGGCTTCGTGCCAGAGTCGAGACATAAAGACAATAAATGAGTCAATTCTCTATTTTAGAAATGAAGCCTTTATCAAAATTCTTAAATGTAATTTTTATCTCAATTTATTGCGTCCATTCTAATCTTGTCTGCATTAGTTTTGTTGGTACAAAATGGTTGTAACTTAATGTAATCATAATTTATCTATTTGGTGTTCAATTATGAGTTCCAGTTCTTCTTTGGTTACAAATTCCTTCCTCCTTCACAGTTCTGAGAGGTGAACTATCTTATGTTCTTCTAATCTGCTTACAATATCACTCTCTATGTCTAGATCACGAACCCATTTCAACCTTATCTTGATATATGGTGTTAGGTATGAGTCAATGCTTAATTTCTGCCATATTAGGGTACAATTTTCCCAATAATTTTTGTCAAATAGTGAGTTCTTATTCCAAAAGCTAGGGTCTTTGGGTTTCTCAAACACTAGATTGTTATAGTATTGAGGATTTTGTCCTGTGAACCTAACCTCTTCCACTGATCAAACACTCTTATTTCTTAGCCAATCCCAAATGATTTTGATGTCTGCTGCTTTATAATATAATTTTAGATCTGGCACAGCTAGGCCACTTTCATTGGCATTTTTTCTCATTATTTCCCTTGAAATTCTTGGCCCTTTGTTCTTTCAGATGAATTTTGTTATTATTTTTCCTAGATTTATAAAATAATTTCTTGGGAGTTTGATTGGTATGGAACTAAATAAGTAGGTTAATTTAGGTAGTATTGTGATTTATATTATATTCACTCAGGCTACTCATGAGCACTTGATATTTTTCCAACTTATTAGACCTTGATTTTATTTTTGTGGAAAGTGTTTTGTAGTTGTGTTCAGATAGTTCCTGACTTTTCCTTGGCACATAGATTCCCAGATATTTTATACCATCAATAGTTTGAATGGAATTTCACTTTGTATCTGTTGTTGCTAGATTTTGTAGGTAGTGTACAAAAATACCAATGATTTCTGTGGATTTATTTTTTATCCTGCAACTTCGTTAAAATTGTGAATTGTTTCTAGTAGTTTTTGGTTTTATTCTCTAGTTTCTCTAAGTATACCATCTCATCATCTGCCAAGAGTGATAATTTGGCTTCCTTATTACTTGCTCTAATTCCTTTAATCTCTTTTCTCTTATTGCCAAAGTCAACATTTCTAATGCAATATTGAATAATAATGGTGATAATGGGCAAACTTGTTTTACTCCTGATCTTATTGGGAAGTGTTCTAGTTTAATCTGTTGCTACTGCAATTTTATTTAAATGTATATTTGAAGATGTAGCTGCCCTCATTAAACTCCAATATTTCTTCTTTTCCTCTAGAATGAAAGACAAACTCCACTATTTAGCTTCTTAAAGACATTTTTAACCTTTTTACAACTTATTTTTCAGGATTAATTTTAATTACTGCCCCAGCCACACATTACTATCCAAACAAATTGACCTCTCTTTTCCTCATGTTGCTGTCATCACTTATTTCAATTGTTTGATTCTTTCTGACTCAGTTTGGAATTTTCTTGGCAGATATTTTGGAGTGTTTTTTTTCTTTTTTTTTTTATTAAAAGCTTTTTATTTACAAAACATATGAGTGATTTTTCTACATTGACTTCTGCAAAAACTTTTTTTCCCCAAGCTTTTCCCTTCCTTCCCCCCCCCCCCACCACCCCTAGATGACAGGTAATCTAATACATGCTAGATAGGATAAATGGAGTGGTTTTGCCATTTTTTTCTCCAGTTTATTTTAGAGATGAGAAAATTGAGACAAACAGGGTTTAGTGATTTGCCCAAGGTCACACAGCTAGTAAATATGTGAGGCCAGATTTGAACTCAGGAAAATGTCTTCCCAGCTTCATGCCCAGCACCCTATCCGCTGAATCACTTTGCTACTCCTCATGGACAGTAGTACATATCACATAACCATTCCTTTGACTGGCCATCTTCTATACTGGAATATACTTCCTCTATTTGTCTTCTTCATAAAATCCTTCCCTCTCTTCAAGATGCCATTGAAGATACCACATTTTATAGGAAGCAATTCTTGGTCTTTTCAACTGCTAGTGAACTTATTCTCAAATTATCTTGAATTTAATAAATTGGCAATTATTTGTACTTTGTATGTCCTGCATGTATTTAAAATTGTTGTTATATCTTCCATTTGAGTATAACTTCCTCACAAATCGGGGTTTATTTATTGTATTTGTATTCAAAGGACCTGGAACATTGACATTTAACAGGCACTTTCTAAGTACTTTTCATTGAAGTACTTACCAGAATAACTAAAAATTTAAACAAACTAGAGGATTACCTGCAAAAAATTTAAATGCTCAAATTAATAGAACATTAAATAGAGATTATAAATATGAAAATAAAATGTAAAAGGAAATGAAATTGAAGTAGTTGCAAAGAAACTAAAAAAAATGAGAAGAACCATGATCCAAATAGATTTGTAGATTAATTCTATTAAACTTTTAAACAATTAATATCTATATTACTAACTAAAACAAGGTTTAGTTTATCTAAACTAGTTTAATTGAGACAGAAAATACTATCACTTCCCCCATTTATTCGACAAATATAGTTCTAATACTTAAACAGGGGAAATAATGTAAAGAAAAAATTTTAAACCAATATCACAAATTAATATAAAAATTTTTCAGGCAAAATCTAATAAAAAATTTATAGCAGTATATAAAAGACCTATTTACTATGACAATGTTGGAATATGAGGAAAATAATTAGCATGATAAATCAGACTAATGCTTAATTTATTGGGAAAGAGTCTAATGTGTCCCCAACACATATACTGCTAGCTGTGGGTTATAAATATGTACTTTTTATTATGTTAAAAATATCCTCCTATGGTCTATATTTTTTACGGTGCTTGGTTGTTGCATTTTTAATAGAAAGTAGGGTTTCACTTTTTCAAGAGCCTCATTTTTTCTAACTATCATGATATAGTTTAGTATGTTTGGAGATGCAAGGATTATTAAAGGGAAACAACTACTGACTAGGTTTATCATGTTGCTTCCTATCCACAGCATTTGGATTTCTTTTATTATTCAAAAAGATAAGCATAAAAGATACAATTGGATGATATTTTTATAATGTTATTCATAACATTTTCTCACAATGACATGCTCTCCCTTAATGCCTTTGAGATAAAGAGAATAAACTGCTATATTCCAAAAAGACACCTGGTTTATCCAAGATCAATTGCAGGGACTGGATTAGAATCACAGACTCCTAATTGCTCAACTATTCTTTCTTCCACTCTACATATTATCTTTTTACAGCTGATCATCCTAAGCAACACATTTTAAAAATTAATTTTATAATTTTGTTATATTCTTATCCAGCTATATTGAGGAAAAATAATTCAAATCTAATTTGTTTCTCTGAGAGTTGCAGCCTTAGTCAAATAACATTCTTGTTTTAGGAGAGGCTATGATCATTAAGAAACCTTGAGAAAGTTTTCCACCAAGAGTTGTTGAACTGAGAGGCAGAGGGGAAGAGAACTGACTGGCTAAGAAAGGAGCCATTGGCAGTGTCAGGCAGCACAATGACTGTGGTAAAGAGGAGGAGAAAAGATAATAGGTATTTTTCAACTGGGGGTCAAGGGTAGAGATTGAGCATTGAAGACTAAACTAAAATGGCTACGTATCCACTTAAAACGTTGCAGCGCTTCCTGTGATGTCTGGAATGAACTGAAATTCTAGTTGTGACTCTTTGTGAGTTACAAAAGGATTAATTCCCTAACTCTCTCCACAATTCTTTTGGCTGGTACTTTCTATGCAATGTTTTCTATTTCTCTAAGCTGTTTCTATTTCTTGCTTTTTCTTTCATATAAAAACTATGAGCAATCATAATTTCTTTGTGATATCTGTCTGTATATAATTTGCATGCAGATGGTCTATAGAGAATGCCAAGACCTAGCTTAGTATAAACAGGATTAAATGGGTCAAATATTTAAGCTTCTTTTCATAATGCTAGAAATTGCCTAGCTAAAAACTAAGCTGATTATGAATTTTATGGTTTTGATGTAACTTTTATAAGCTCCAAAATTACAGAGATAGTTGCCCAATGTGACTCCCAGATCATCAACCCCAGAGCTAAAAGGGCCATTGTTGAGCCAGATTGAAGTGTAATTTAGTCTCAGAGAAGCTCTGATCTCTAAGCCGGAGATGGAATAGAGTCATAGAACAAGAGAAAATCATACTTCCTGTGGTGTCCAGAGGTATGAGAAAAGTGTTGTCGAAAAAGAATCTGGACAGTCCAAATACTCCTAAGCAGAGAGGAGGAGCCAGAAAAATGAACCTTTCATCTATTTGCTTTTGTTTTCCATCCTAAACCTCCAAACTCCTGCCAAGTAACAGCAATACCTACTGATTTCACTTCTCTTATAACATCTCACTTAACGAGGGTCTCTCAGAATTAAGGAACCAGAAGGATAGAAGGGAAAGTGCAGGAGACAGGATTCTAGTGATTATCATATCATACAAGTCACTTTCCCTGTCAGGGCTTGAGTTTCCTTATCTTTAAAAAAGGAATTGGACTAAAAAATCTTTAAGATTCAACTAAATTCCAATTAGTATGGCTAATGAACTCTCTGATGTAGTTAGTTGTATTATTTGAATTCACACTGAATATTTCCACTGGGTAGGAATCAATTACCATATTTTATATAATTATAACTTAAAATAGTGTAAATTCAGATATATGCAACCACTACAGGGGCTTCATTAGTCACATTAATAGGGCTTTACTTGTATTTTTATTCAGGGATTCTTAATCTTTTTCATGTGTCCTGGATGCTTCTGGAAGTCTGATGAAGCCAGTGGAATAATACCTTTAAATGAATAAAATAAAAATATAAGAACAAAAATGATATCGATTGTATTGAAATGTGGCAATTAAAATATTAAAAAGATAAGTTCATGGACCCCAGGTTAAGAAACTTCTTTTATGGACATATCATCAGAACTATCAAGGTCTTTTATACACAGCTGATAGCCAACAAAGCATCAACTTTTTTTCAATTAAAAAAAATAACAGTCCTCTGATTTGCATACATGTGAATTACCTCTAGCCCCCAAATCACCTTAATTCTATATTGTCTGAGTGACTTCCTATTGTTGTTAGTTGTCTTGTTGATCTTGAATTGGATGAGATCTTAGAGATCACCTAATCTAAACTCAGTTTTTTTTTTTATTTTTTGTTTTTTCCCCTGAGGCAATTGGAGTTAAGTGACTCACCTAGGGTCACACAGCTAGGAAGTGTAAAGTGTCTGAGGTCACATTTGAATTCAAGTCCTGACTTCAGGGCTCTATCCATTGTACCACCTAGCTGCCCAGAAACTCATTTAAAAACTAAGAAAACCAAACCCCAGAAAAGCTAAAAGACTTCTTCAAAGTCACATGAGTGACTCTGGTCAAGCAAAAACTTGAACACACCCTAAGTCCTCAAATAAAAGTTCTTTCTATGCTATCACACCCTCAAAAGAAATCAAATATTATACTAGGAAAAATCATTTACAGTATCTGACAAATAAGTCATATCTTCCAAAAGCAAGCATAAATTCTTATCACCTAATATGAGTAGCAATTACCTATTATTTTTTGTAAATTGATCTTTATGGGAATCACAAACCTAAAATACATTTTCTCATTTTATCCTCATGATAATCCTGTGAGATAAGTAGTACAAGTACTATTAATCCCACCTTACAGATGAGGAGTAGATGTTCAGAGAGGTCCAATAACTTGAATTTTGCATAAAGCTAAGTCAAATCTTCTTTCCCTTTCTAATAGGAGAAATAGTTTTAACAACTCAATTCAATTGAAAAAGGTGTTTATTAAATGCCTATTATATGTAAGGTACTGTGATATTCTCTAGAAATACAAAGATAAAATGAAAAACAGAACCACTTGTAAAGAGCTTTCATTCCACAAGGGAAATAAACATTTGCTCAGATAATTTGAGAAGGGAAAGAGTATTAAAAAGTAAGGGAATTGATAAAGGTTTCTTTTAAGAAGTGTTCTTGAGGATAACTAAGGATTCTAAGAGTAAATGGGCTCATAAATTTATGATTATCAGATATTTTCTTTTCCATTTACCATATCTATTAATCTGTATAACCAAGAGTCATATGTGACTAAAACAAAGAATTTCTCCTTGGCAAACTTACCTTTTAAAATGAGAAGTATTCCAGTGCAGTTAATTACAAGTCTTATTTATGCAGGCTTTTTAAGTATTTGGGGATCGATTGCCTTAAGTGTTCTTTCTTAGGAATCAAATACACATTACATCATTAGCAAAGAAAGATATATAAATGCTATATTTTGAGGTATTAATTGTAGTTCTCAAAAATCATACTTATGGTTCTATGATTTCTCAAGGGATCAATTTATTCAGTTTGTTTTAATATCAAAAATATATAGCTATATCTTTGCCCATGATACTCCACTTTGATATCTATGTCTCTTCACTCTGATTAAACTTACGACAGCAAAGTGGAGACTTGCAATTGTGACAATAAAAATGATTAATAGTAGTAGTAGTATTACTATATTACTATAATAGTAGCAGCAGTAGTAGAGATGGTAGCAATGGCAGTAATGGTGGTGATAGTAGTAGTAGAATGCTTTCATGGGGCAGCTAAGTTGAGTCAGGAAAATCTAAATTCAAATCTGACCTCAGACACTTATTTGCTGTATGACTCTGAGTTTGCCTTAGTCTTATTTGTAAAATGGGTATTATAATAGCACCTACCTTGCAGCTCTGTTGTGAGGATCAACTAAGATAATAATTATAAGTGCTTGCCAAATAGTAAATGTCATATGAATAGTAGTAATAATAGTAGTAGTAGTAGCAGCAGCAGCAACTGTAAATTTGTAAATGCTTTTCATATATTAACTCATTTGATATCACCACCCTGTGAGATAAGAAAATTTACAGATAAGAAAACTGAAAATGAGAAAAGTCACCTTTCCAAGAGACACAGCACTAGATCAGTGTTTGGACTTGAATTTAGATCTTCCAAACCCCAAGTTCAACATGCTATACACTGCTCATCCATCTAGAAAATGATAATCAGTCAGTCAACAAGCATACGTTAATTGTTTACTATGTTTCAGACAACTGGAAATATAAAATCTTGAAGGTTTTTTTAAGTTGAATTATTCAAATTTTCTCTATTAATTACATTCACTGGGTAATTGGATTACCTTTTGGTTTACTCTGCTGTTCAATTCATAGCAAATACTTTTAAAATAATGGACATTTTCAATCAACATGAATCTATATCTTTAGGTACCTCATAGACACTGAAAGATTTAGAATAGAGGAGCAACATTATTAGATCTATAAGGAACCTTTAAAAATATTCTGACATTGATATGCATGACAAATCAGAGATAAGAGAGAATGAAGGGGGAGGTATTTTAGAAGGCTATAGCAGCAGACAAGGTAAAATGGAATTAAGTATAGAATTAAGGTTGTATCATCGGAAATAAGAATGGTGGGAACGGGGTGGAAGGAATTGAAGTCTATTAAAAAAGTAGAATAGACCAAACTTAGTAACTGAATGTCTATGAGATAGTAGAAAGGGACAAAAATGGCACAAAGTTTTTTTTTTATTACAAAAACCCAATAAATGGTTGTGCTACTGCTAGAAGTTGGGGAGAAAAATGAGAAAAAAAGTTTTGATGAAATAATAAAAAAGCATGGCTTTGAATAAGTCAATTTTGGAGCCAGATGATTAGCCAAGTGAATGTGTTCTATGGTTAATTATGTGGCTCTGAAGCTCAGAAGAGAGATAAGTCTGGAAAAACAGAATTGAGAGTCAAATCAAGTCAATAAAACTTTTTTGAGTGCTTAATAAGTAGCAAGCACTATATTAATTAACAGGGATACAAAAAATAAAAACATTGACCCTCCTTTCAAGGAGTTTACATTGTAATGAAATAATTTTCACAAAGGATTTATAAATTAAGTCATTTATTTAGGGGATAATAGCTGAAATCATAAGATTGAATGAAATAACCAAAAAAGGAAGAAGCATAAAGACAAGAAGTTGCACATAAAACTTTAAGTACCATCTGCATTGGGGTAATTGGGTGACACAGTGGATAGAGTGCTGAGCCTGAAGTCAGGAAGACTCATCTTTCTGAGTTTAAATCTGGCCTCAGATACTTACTGCGCAAAATCATTTAAATCCTATTTGCTTCATTTTCCTCATGTATAAATAAGGTGAAAAAAGAAATGACAAACCATTCCAGTATCTTTGCCTAGAAAACCCCAAATGGGAGCATGAAGAATGGGATATAAATGAAACAACTGAACAACTACCTAAATTAAGAGGCTAGGGAAAGACCAAAGAGAATATGGTGTCAGAGAAGCCAAGAGAGCAGAAAGTATCCAGAAAGCAAGATTAAACGCATGAAATGCTACCCCAAATCATGAAGGAAGAGAAGGAACTATTTTTATGGTGATTTAAAGGTTATTGATATTCTTTCAGAGAGTAATTTCAGCCCACTGGTGGAAGTGGTAAAAGCTAATTTGAAAGGAATTTGAGAAAGTGTAGGCAAGGTATTTGAGGAAGTAGAAGCAATGGATGTAGGCTATTTTCTAAATTTGTTAGTGAATGGTAAGAAAAAGAGCCTTGGAAATGGAATCAGAAGAACATAGTTCAAAGCATACTTTTGTCACTTATTACCTTTGTCATCTTAGGCAAATCTTTTAACCTCTATGATTCTCACATAGAGGGAAAACAAAGATGATAATGATTATGCTATCCTTTCCACTCTAACTGTGAGAAAAGCATTTTGTTATCCTTAAGTATGATCTTTTATAGCAGCACCAGACTTCAAACTGTATTACACAGCAGTTAACATCCACACAATCTGATACTGTCTAAGAAATGAAATGGTGGATCAGTGGAACAGATTTTGTACACAATATAAAATAGCAAATGAGGATAATACCTGGTGTTTGATAAACTCCAAAATGCAAGTTTTGGGGACAAGAATTCACCTTTTGACAAAAATTGCAAAGAAAACTGGAAAGTAGTTTTGCAGAACCTAGGCATAGAACAATATCTCACACTATATACCAAAACAATGTCAAAATTGATGCATGATTTAGACATAAAGGATGACATCCTAAGTAACTTAAAACAGTACAAAAACTTTTACTTGTTAGATCTATGGATAAGAAAAAAGCTCATGGCCAAACAAGAACTAGAAAGGATCACAGGAAGTAAAATAAATGACTGCATGACTCTTTTTAAACAATGTTGCATAAAGCCAATGCAGCCAAAATTAAAAGGAAAGTGAGAAACTGAGAAAATATTTTTCCAGAAAGTTTCTCTGATAAAGGACTAATTTTTCAAATATATAAGTAACAAGTTAAATTTATAAAAATAAGTTCTATTTCCCAATTGGTAAAGAGTCAAAGAGTTTAAACAGGCACTTTTCAGAAGTCAAAGTCAATAGTCAGATGCAAAAAGAAAAAAAAAATGCCCTAAATCACTATTGTTTCAAAAAATGCAAGTTAATACAATTGGTTTGTAAATTGGTTCAATCATTCTGGAGATAGTTCAGAACTATGAAAAATAATACATTAGTGTACCTGTGTTTCTTTTCAAATCTCCAGCATTTATCATTTTCCTTTTCTATCTATATTTTGGCCCAACAATACCACTATTAAAGTCTGTATCCTAAAGAGATCGAAGAAAAGGCTAAAAGAATTTGTGTATACAAAAATATTAATAGCAGTTCTTTTTTTAGTGGCAAAGAATTAGAAAATTTAAAGGATCCATAATAAAAACTATTATCCATCTTTTGAGAGAGGACTGATGAACTCTGAATGCAGATTGAAGCATACTTTTTCATTTATTTTATTTCTTGCCTTTTTTGCATCATGAACTTTATAGAAATATATTTTACACAAATCATTATCTCTCATTTGTATCATATTTATCATATTGCTTTTTTTAAAAAAGAGATCAGGAAGAGTGGAAGAGAGGTAGAGAATCTGAAACTCAAAAAAATAATTAATTAAAAATAAATTCTTGAAAATTTTAAACTACATAAAGATTAACTTTTAAAAAATGCAATCTTTCACAATTCGATTCAACAAAAGATTAACCATCTACTATATGCTAGACATTATCCTAGATTAAAGGGATACAAAGACAAAGATGAAAACAGTCTCTGCTCAAGGAAAAATTAATATGAAACATAATTTGTTATTACTGTTTGGTTTATACAATGCATGCAAGGACAATTCAATATTATGAAAACAATCAACATAAATAATAACATTAATAACAAAAATATCCCAAACAACATGATTATTTCAAAAGATTGGGGAGGAAGTCTTTGACAAAGTATAGCATTCATTTATGCTAAAAAAACCTATGCAATTAGAGGGACCTTTTTATAGCACAAAGAGTGGATACTTGGGGCAGCTAGGTAGCACAGTCGACAGAGCACCAGCCCTGCTGAAGTCAGGAGGACCTGAGTTCAAATCTAGTCTCAGACACTTAACACTTACTAGCTGTGTGGCCCTGGGTGAGTCACTTAACCCCAATTGCCTCAGCAAAAAGAAAAAAAACAAAAAGTAGATACTTAAAAGTAAAAAAAAAAAAAAAAGCACAATATACAGCAGGTATGCACCAGAATCTTTTTCAATAAATACAAGAATAAAACAAGGGACCTGTATGTGCAAAAATATTTGTGGCAGCCCTTTTTATAGTGGCAAGAAACTGAAAACTGAATGGATGCCCATCAGTTGGAGAATGGCTGAATAAATTATGGTATATGAATATTATGGAATATTATTGTTCTATAAGAAATGACCAGCAGGATGATTTCAGAGAGACGTGGAGGGATTTACAGAATTGATGCTAAGTGAAATGAGCAGAACCAGGAGATCATTGTACATGGCAACAACAAGATTATAAGATGATGAATTCTAATGGATGTGGCTCTTTTCAGCAATGAGATGATTCAGGCCAGTTCCAATAATCTTGTGATGAAGGGAGCTATCTACACCCAGAGAGAGGACTGTGGGAACTGAGTGTGGATCACTATATTGCTTTTTCAATCTTTTTGCTGTTGTTTGCTTACATTTTGTTTCCTTTCCCCTCTTTCCCCCTTTGATCTGATTTTTCTTGTGCAACAAGATAATTGTATAAATATGTATACAGATATTGGATTTAGCATATATTTTAACATGCTTAACATATATTGAATTATTTGCCATTTAGGGGAGAGGATGGGGAAAAAGAGGAAGGAAATTTGGAATAAAAGGTTTTGCAAGGGTCAATGTTGAAAAATTATCCATGCATATTTTTGAAAATAAAAATATGAAAATATAATATAAAAAAGATTTAATAAAAAAGGTTACTTAACTTTCCCCAGTACTCTTTGAAACAGTTCAGGAAATGCGAGCAATAACAATGAGACAAAAAAATTTAAAACCTAAAGATAGGTAAAGAGAAAATAAAATAACCCCTATTTGCTTATGTTTACTTTAGAAATCCTAAAGAATTACTAAGAATATTAATTAATATAATTAATAAGTGTAGCAAAATAAACTCTCAAAAGTCAACAGTATTGTGTAAAATAATAATAATAAAATCTAAAAGGCAATAACAGAAAGAGAAATACCATTCCAAATAACTACAAAATATATAAGGTACCTGGAGATCACTCTACAAAAGTACAAAAAAATTTTTATGAATTCAATTACAAAGTTCTCCTTGAAAAAATTAAGAACAACTTAGATAAACAGCAGGAAGAATATACAGTTCTTATAGCTATGCTTTGCCAATATAACAAAAATGGCAATTGCACCAAAGTTAATTTATACTTTTAATTCTATAGCAATCAAATTATGACAAGAATATTTTGTAGAATTTCATAATATAATTAAATTCATTTGGAAAAATAAAAATCTAGAATATCAAAGCAAATTATGAAGAGGGAGGATAATAACAATTTCATATATCTATTTATTTTGTAAAGTAACAGTCATCAAAATTATATAGTATTTAGTTGAAAAACACCAAAGAAGTATATCAATGAAATCGATTAAAATAAGAAAAATAAAAAACTATGGAACTTGATTTTCAGGTTATATGAGCAACAAGATGGAGGACTAGAATGTTTCTCTATCCCCATGAGCTCTCAAAGCTCTCCAAAATAAAAATTATATGCCAAAGATAAAGCAACATCAGCTGTTTAAATGGTCTAGGATACACAAAATCCAAAATATGGCTAAAAAAACCCTTGTGAATTGATGCTCACTGACTCTTAGCTCACCTAGTACTTTTCCTTTACCTCCTATGCTAACAGTAACAGAGCTACAATAGCAGATCCAAGAACCTGCCATATGGTCTACCTCCATACTGTAATGGAGACCCAACTAGAAGTTGTAGGTGTCTTCTTGGACTGTAACAGACAGCACAGACAACAAAGAATCATAGAACTAGTGAGCCAGCTCTCAGAATTACTGTTACCAAGCCAGAGAACTAAGAAAAGAAGGAATGGGATAGGACATGAGAACAAGGCGTCATAGTGGTTGGATGGGGGAAGATAGGAATTGTGCAGCACTCCACTAAAACTGGGACAGAGAGTTCAGCATAAAGCTGGGGCTATGTCTGTCTACTCAAAAGTCAATGGGAATAGAAATCTAGGCTAGTGAGCAATGGATTATCCAGGCTGAGGTGCTTTGAGATCTCATCCCCAAGGAAGCCACCATTAATAGAGGGGAAAGGATCAGATAGTCAGAAAAAGATTAAAATTAAGGAAGAGCTCAGGAAAAACAAAACTCAAGGATTTTGAATTTTCGCAAATGATTAGCAGGCAAAACCTTGACAACAGACAGAAACAGGGACTCCAGATCTATTAAATGAATTCAAGCAGCTATGAATAAATATTGCAAAGCAAAACAATTCTTGATAAGATAAAGTAGTTTGTGGAATATGGGGAGAAAATAGAACTATAATACTCAATTCCTGAGTAGTTTCAAAAGGGAAAAGAAAATTATGAGAGCAGAATTTAATGGCCTGCATAAAAATAATGAGCAGAATGGAAAAACTGGAATCTATTATAGCAAGTCTCAACAAAGAAACAAAAGAAAAAACAATAGATTGGGAATGCAATTATGCAAAAGCCAAGGACAATCTACAAGAAGAACCCCCCCCCACATATCATTAAAATAAAACTATGGAAATAAAAGATTTTGATCTTGAAGTTGACTGAAACAACTAAATGACAAGAGGTAAATTTTATAGAGATAAATAGAAAAAACATAAAGGTTAGTACGGTTTTAGTAGGAATAAATATTAAGTCCTCTATCTTCTATATCCTCAGTAAATATCACAATACTTGGCACAAAGTAAGGATTTAATAAAAAGTAATAATTTTTAATAATAATCATCTTAGGTAATAATATGTCTTTTAAGGTTTGCAAATAAATTTATGTTATATAATAGCTATATTTATGTAGTACTTTAAAAGACAGTAAATCAGCTAACATTTATTGTCCACTCTATGACAAATAGCTAAGCCTTGGAGATACAAAGGAAGGAAAAATACAATTTCTGTTCTCAAAGAGCTTACAGTTTAAAAAGAGAGCCAATATAATGCAAATAAAATGAAAAAATAAAATTAAAAAAAAAGAGAGCCAATATGCAAACTATTTTGTATAAACAAGATATATATATGTATATATATACATATGTATAATGTACGCATAAATGTATATGCATATATATCATACTTTGTGTGTATATATAATAATCAATAGATAATCAATAGCATTCTAGCATTAAAAGATATTGGTAAAGTTTGCAAAGGGCTTTATGCATCTGCACAGTAAACCCATGAATTTAGTTCCATAATTAGGTTCATTTAACAAATAGAAAAAGCATTAAAGAAGTTAAATGACTTCCCCAAAGTCATATAGTTAATAAGTTTCTGAGGTAAGATGTGAGAACAAATTTATTCAGCTGAAGTCACCACATTCTATGCATTTCATATGTGGCCTCTTAATGACATGTTTGTTGATTTCTTACCTGTATATGAAGCTATCAGATGAAAAAAAGTTATTAGTTTGGTTAATATTCCATTAATGAATTTAATTTTAAGAAAAAGCATTCCATCAATGAAGAGGAAATTAAAGCAATATTTAGGAGTGATTTTGCCAATTGTATGCTAATATACCTGATAATTTAAGTGAAATGGATGAATACTTATTAAAATATAGATTGCCCAGATTAACAAATGAGAAAATAAATTACTTAAATAGCCCTATTTTAGAAAAAGAAATAGAACAAGCTATTAATCAACTCCCTAAGAAAAGATCTCCAGGGCCAGATAGATTTACAAGTAAATTTTACCAAACATTTAAAGAACAATTAATTCCAATACTATATAAACTATTTGAAAAAATGGGGAAAGAAGGACTCCTATCAAATTCCTTTTATGACACAGATATGATGTTGATACTCAAAAGTGAGAAAGAGAAAGCATTATAAAGCAATGGAAAAAAAACCATTAAAGCAGTATTTAGGAGATCTAGATTCTAGTTACAGCACTGTCCCTAGTTGTGTGACTTAGAGTCAACCATTTCTTGAGGTTTTAGATGCCCCCTCTGTACAATGAGCTAGTTGATCCCTAATATACAATTCAGCCTTAAGGTTCTTGGAGTCTTTGGAAAAAAATGAGTTACCTATAAACATTATCTTCCTAGAACAATAACTTAGGATGAGCTTTGCCATTTGCTACCAATGTAACCTCAGATGAGCTCTCATCCAATTTGGTTCTCATTATCTAAATCTCTAAAAGGACAAGAGTGGAGTAGATGACCTGAGATCCTTTCCAACTCTATAGTCTATGATCATTGCAAACAATTTGATATATAATTATAGGTTATAGATAAGGAAGGAATCTCAGAAGCCATCTTGTCCAATCTATTTATATTATCTGGTTGTTGGTGACTTCTTAATCAATGCTCAGACTAAGCACATTTATCCTTAATTACGAATCCTCTGTTTTATTTTGGCATTTTCTTACATCTTCAGTCTTATCTCAAAATTGCCTATAAGAGGGCACTACAGTTCTTCAAGAGAATTCATTTAATACTCCCCCCCCACAAAAAAAAAATAGTTTGGCTGCATTACATAAGGGCAGATTGTGGATTGCCACAGTTTGGACAGTTGGACTAAAAATCACTTCTTAGTTTGTGCTGTCTTGGGCTTAGAAAAAAGCACTAGTGTTTGCTTAGTGCTTTGTTGTAGTTAAAAGTCTTGTGTGAAGCCTTTCTTTCAAGCTTTCAAAAACAATGAAAACAAAATTTTTAAGCTAATTGATTTCAATTCTAATAGCACCCTCTTGAAGGAAAAGTGCAAGTCTGGAAGTGATATTATCAAGTTATGCCACTAGGTGGCAGTCAAGTAATTTAGATATTTTTCTTTATTAAAAGGAAATTTGATTTGCTATCATTCAGTTCTTTTTCTAAAGTGTTATCTCAGGGGGCAGATAGGTGGCGCAGTGGATAGAGCACCTAGCCCTGAAGTCAGGAGGACCTGAGTTCAAATCTAATCCCAGACACTTTAACATTCCCTAGCTCTGTGACCCTGGCCAAGTCACTTAACCCCAAATGTCTCAGCAAAAAGCAAAAAAATTAAATAAAAATAATAAAGTGTTATCTCAGGACTAGACTTTGTACTCTAGTTTCTAAGGATGGAACAGAATGTTTACTCTTTCAATAGAGGAACTATTTCATTTTTCTTTGCTATGTACAGTACTCTCTATATAGAATGTGTTTAATTAATATTTATTGATTTGAGAGTATAGCTGTAGTTCTTCCCTCATTATGAGCATTGTTTCTTTTAATGTAAAATTAGATATATTCCCACTTTTTGACAACCATATTTCTCTACTGACTCATATTGACCTGGGGGCCCAATGAGATTCTTAGATATTTTTCATAGAGTCTATTGCCTGGCCACAAGTCCACTATTTTACACCTATTTTTGGAAGCTAAGAATAGAATTTAGGTTTAGTACTATTAAACTCCTACTAAACTTTCCATTTATTCCTATTATCTCTGTTCAATGTCTTCTTCACCCATTTATAACTATCCTTTAAAGCAGATTATTTAATCAGTTCTAAATCACGTAACTATATTATAATCTATCCTATATTGCTCTATCTTGTCCACAAGGATAACATGGACTTGGTGAAAGCCTTGTAATTTCCTAAACATTTTGCTTACCCTTATCTGGACTTTTCTCATCACTGAAAGGTTTCTTGTAAGGTATGGAAGCCAGAACTTCATTACCATCTTTCTGAATGAATGTTATATGTCCTTTATGTATATACAAGGAATACATAATATTTCTTACTATGTTTCTAAGACTCATTCTGATGATGCTAAGCATTTTATTGACCCCTTTGACTGTGGAAACATATTAATTCAATCTATAATTTACACTACTTTTCATTGGTTATAATGAAAATGTATGTACATATATATATATATATATATATATATATATATAATTAAAATCTACCTAATTCTGCAATAGAGAAAACAACAAAATATGTACTCTTTAAAAGTATATCTATACTCAGTATCAAAGGAGATAGAAAAGATCTTAAAGGCTACCGAGAACAGGCTTTTCATTTCACAGACAAGCAATCTACAGTATAGAAAACTTAACTGATTTGCCCTAAGTCACACAAGTAGTAAGGTCAGAGTATAAGAGAGATCCTTTGACCCCAAATCCAGGATCCTTCCTATTACCTGATCCTTCTACTGACAATCCTAAACATTTGTTTGTATTAAGAAACAACTTTGTTTAAGATATTTATTATTGCCTAATAATACACATAATATGTTTTCATTTATATCATGTTCAATTTGCATTTTCATAGGTTTAGTATTTTGTTATAGGGACAAACTTCAAGTCAGTGTTTTAAAAAGCAGCTGCCAATAAAGAATCTTACCTAAACTAACAAATGATTATCCTTCATAATATATGGCTTAACAAAGCATTCATGACTTTGATTTTTTCTGTTTATTTGATATTTAGTTTCTGTTTAATCTTTAACTAAAAGCTCTATGTAATTGTATAATAATAGGTTTGAAAAATCTTATTAATTAGTTAATAAGATTAAGGGATTGAACTCTGGGTCTTTTCCAACTCTCAAATTCTGTGAATCTATAATAATTCATAATAAGCTTTGCATACAGTTGACAAACTTCTATTGAGACAGTCAAAGCCAAAAGATTAACAATTTTTCCATTTAATAGTTTTCCTCACATAGTTGGGTACAATTGCTCTTCTTCCACTGCCACCACACTTTTTCATGGCTGATTATTTCAACTTTATTCTATATATAGCTTGTTTATACATAGTTTTATATTGCCTCCTCTATTAGGCTATGAGCTCCTTGAAAGCAGGTATTTTACCTTTTTTTTTTTTTTACCTTTTTTACCTGTATTTTACCTTTATTCCTGGTGCATAATACATGCTTAATAAATGTTTATTGACTGATATAACTCACAGGATTATCACTAAACTAAAAGGATTGAAAAATCCTTCCTTTGTGGCACAGTAGAGAGGTCCAAATCAATGCCTTTCTTCATACTTCATAGACATATCAATATTGTCATTTCTTCCACATACGTAAGTCATAGCCCACTTTATGCCTTAGTAAATTATCTTTTTTAATTGTGATAATCAAGCTAGTTTAACCTCTAGTAGCCAATTTTCTGCTGATGAGACTAATTGAAAGGTTTGCCCTTGAGTCTATAGTCATCCATGGGGACAATACTCATGACATTTTTACCTCAGTTATTCTGCCAGAGATTGCATCCCTGCTTTTAATAAAAGCTCTTTCTTTTCGCTTCTCTATGCTTGTCTCCTTCCTTAGATAAAGTAGGGTTGCTTCCCTGTATTCTCACTACCCTTTTTCCCAGGGCTCCTTTGACCACCTCCCTGTGAATTCATTCCCATCAGATTTCATGGACCTTTGGGCTAGAAAGTCCTTCTTTATGTCCTCTTGATCTAGACCTTAGAATCAATCCTAAGGCCCTGAAGGAGCCACCTATCACCCCAACCCCTTCTAATAGATATTCATTCCTTTTACTGCAATTCATCTATCACCCTTGTATCAGACTAATTTTCATAACACCTAGAGCTGCTCAGCTCATTTCTCTTCTCAAATTTGATCAATAGCTACTTTCTAACCTTACTTCATGCTACTTTTCAATACACACTCTTTTTGGCAACCATTTGGACTGTTCTATATCCCTCAAGGCACTATTTTCCAACTTCAGTACTATGCCTACAATAATCTCCCTTCTTTGCTTTGTTTTTTGAATTCCACTCATCCTTTAAAATCAAGACTTATATCTACAAAAACATAGATTGCCCGGATTAACAGAAGAGGAAATAAATTATTTAAATAGTCTCATTTTAGAAAAAGAAATAGAACAAGCTACTAACCAACTCCCTAAGAAAAAATCTCCAGGGCTAGATGGATTTACATGTGAATTCTACCAAACATTACTTCCAATACTATATAAGCTATTTGAAAAAAATGGGGAAAGAAGGACTCCTATCAAATTCCTTTTATGACACAGATATGGTGCTGATACCTAAACCAGGTAGGATGAAAACAGAGAAAGAAAATTATAGACCAATTTCCTTAATGAATATTGATGCAAAAATCTTAAAATATTAGCAAAGAGACTACAAAAAGTCATCCCCAGGATAATACATCATGACCAATTAGGATTCATACCAGGAATGCAGGGTTGGTTCAATATTAGAAAAACTATTAGCATAATTAACTATATCAATAATCAACCTAAAATCAAGAATTAAAGTCACACACATATGCACACATACCCCTTAGTTATGACTTTTTCTCCCTATTTTTCCCAGATGGTTTTATATACATCCTTATTATGTATTTTGTGTTTTGGAGTTATTTTCAATACAATGTAAAAAGTGTTTATTAAGTACAAATTAACTGTTATATATTGTGATTGGGTATTTCCAGGGTCTCCAATGACAAAGTAAGATTAGGTCTTTGCCCACAAAGCAACCTTTCTCAACCTCTCTCAATTTAGTGTCTACTTTCACTTATTTATTTCATATTTGCCCCAGTAAAATTTGTACCTATTTGTTTGCTTATTGTTTCCTCCATGAGATTGTAAGTTTTTTGAGGGCAAAGACTATCTCTTGCCTCTTTTTTATGTTTAGCACTTAGCACAATGCCTGGAACTGTCTAAGACAGTATTAGACAGGAGCCCTTACTTTAAAATCAAATTTGAGGGAAGACTTCAACAAAAGTTAGGGGATCATCTATTGCCTTCCATAATGCACACATGAAGAATGTAAACCTAGACATGGGTTAAGAATTGGAAATTGAAAGGATGCCATTCTTGGGGAGTGGCTGAACAAGCTGTGTTTTATGATTGTGATGGAATATTATTATTCTATAAGAAATGACAAACAGGATGACTTCAGAAAAACTTGGAAAGACTTACATGAACTGATGCAATGTGAAATGAACAGAACTAGGAAAGCATTGTACACAGTAACAGCAGTTTTGTATGATGAAAAATTGTAAATGACTTAGCTATTCTCAGCAATACAATAATCCAAGACAATCCCAAAGGATCCATGATAAAATATACTATCCTACTCCAGAGAAAGCAGTCGGAATACAGACTGAAACATACTATTTTTCATTTACATTCTTTTTCCTCTTCCTTCTTTTCCTTCTTTTGCTCAAATCTTCTTGTACAAAATTACTAATATGAAAATGTTTCACATGATTTTATATATATGTATATGTATATGCACATATGCATACACACACATATATATATGCATGCACATATATATGTATGTATAATCTAAATCAGATTGCTTGCTATCTCAAGGATGGGGGAAAGAAGGAAGGGAGAAAGAGAATGTGGAACTCATTTTTTTAAATGTAAAAGTTTTTTACATGTAATTGAGGAAAAAATAAATGATACTAAAAATTATATTACACATATATAGTAGAACTATTGTAGGGTGATTTCTTCTGGTGATACAATAGAAATGGAAACAACTTTGGAGACCATCCTATTCAACCCCCTCATTTTATAGATGAGGGTGTAAGGTCCAGAGGGGTTATGTGATTTGCCCCTACTCACATGGGATAGTAAGTAACAAAGCTGGGTTTCAAACATGATTGTATCTCTCCAAATCGAGAACAATTCCCACTCTTCTAGGGATAGATTATCAAAAAAATAGCAATGCATGTCCTTTGAAATTCACTTTTTCAAACATTCGTTTCCTTAGTAAGATACACCAAAAACTCGATATATAACAGTCATAATTAATGCAGTATTCTATACACAAAGGGGAATTGAGTCCATACAAGCAATATAATGGGTTCTGGGATTAGCAAAGAAAAAAAGACTACATTTTTCAAAACTGAAGATCAACTGTGATTAGATAACATTCTTTCCCCATATGTGACCTTCTCTTTCTTTAGAGAACTAGTATTCTGTCCCACTTCTGTATTTCAACAAATGAGATGCATAATTTATTTGATAAAATTACCAGCCGCTTTGAAGATACCTTTTTACTTGCACATGGTAGCTTCCATATGTGTTCTCTCCCTCTTTAAAAAGTGAGATCCTTAAGAAGAAGGATTTTCTGCAAATTAAGGCAACTCTGAGATACCACTACACACCTGTCAGATTGGCTAAGATGACAGAAAAACATAATGACAAATGTTGGAGGGGATGTGGGAAAACTGGGACACTGATACATTGTTGGTGGAACTGTGAATGGATCCAACCATTCTGCAGAGCAATTTGGAACTATGCCCAAAAAGTTATCAAACTGTGCATACCCTTTGACCCAGCAGTGTTTCTCTTGGGCTTATATCCCAAAGAGATCTTAAAGGACCCACATGTGCAAGAATGCTTGTGGCAGCCCTTTTAGTAGTGGCTAGAAACTGGAAACTGAATGGATATCCATCAATTGGAGAATGGCTGAATAAATTATGGTATATGAATGTTATGGAATATTATTGTTCTGTAAGAAATGACCAACAGGAGGATTTCAGAGAGGCTTGGAGAGACTTACATGAACTGTTGCTGAGTGAAATGAGCAGAACCAGGAGATCATTATACATGGCAACAGCAATACTATATGATGATCAGTTCTGATGGACATGGCTCTCTGCAACAATGAAATGTTTCAAACTAGTTCCAGCTGTTCAGTGATGAAGAAAGCCATATACATCCAGAGAGGGATATGAAATATGGACCACAACATAACATTTTCATGCTTTCTATTGATGTTTGCTTGCATTATGTTTCCCTTCTCAGATTTTTTTCTTGTAGATCTGACTTTTCTTGCACAGTGATATAACTGTAAAAATATGTATACAAATATTCGATTTGTCAAGTATTTTAACATAATTAACATGTAGTAGAGTTCCTGCCATCTAGGGGAGGGATGGGGACTGGGGGGGGGGAAATTTGTAACAGAAAGCTTTGCAAGGATCAATGTTGAAAAATTACGCATAGATATGTTTTGCAAATAAAAAAAGAAGAAAGATTTTCTGTTTTTTTCTATTTGTATTCCCACTACTTCACAGAGGACTTTGTACTCATTAGTAAATGCTTAGCAAATGCTTTTTCATTCATGCCTTCATTCATTCATGGAAACTATTTTTGTTGCTATTGTTTGACTCTTCCCAAAGGTTTATTGTTCATGGAAATTTCTTTCTATTTTTTTTTGTATTTCAGCCTAATGGAAGGTAACCAGGGAAGCAGCAAATTATGTCTCTGTCTACCTCCCTTGAGTGTTGTTGTTGCTATGATTTTAATTGGGAGGTGGGGATGGGAGTAGGGAGGGGAGATAAGCTTTCCAGTAAAGATGCATCTATTATGATGAGACTATTCAGAAATAGCTCTGGTATAATTTCTGATATGGTGATTATTTTCAAACTGCTCCATAATTCCAAAGCTGGAATTCTTAACCTGGGTATCATGGATGAATCTCAAGAAATAAATGAAATTGAGAGGTAAAAAATTGCACCTTTGGTTTTATTAACATCAATATGAAATTTAACATTTTTATCAATTATTTTAAAACCTTATTCAGTAAATGGATCCATGGTTTCATCAAACTTCCCATTGGGTCTACAATACACAAAAACATTAGGAATCCTTGACTTATAAGCCAGCTTAAGCACCCCAGATGGAACTATCAGATAACAACTAGGGTATAGGATCTGGTTCTCACTGACATCAACTCTCTGGAACTTGGTTTCTTCATTTATAATAATGACTGGTTTTAGAGGTATCTTAGTACCATAACCTGCCCCAAAAAGTTGAAGAGACATGGATTCATAAGGTGTTGTCAAGGAAGCTTCTGGTATTGAACAATCAAATAAGCACTGACAACATGAATTCACCACCACTCCACCCTTCATGCTCTGAGTCTATGGAATTAGGCAAATTTCCATTTGCTCTACCAGGTTAACAGGACAGACTTCACATAAGAGGCATTGCTTGAGTCTTTTTCATAGCCATACATAACAGAGTAGAACATACACACACATGGACACCACCCAAGTAATCAGATTTTCTAAGCATGCCTTGCTGTGCAATGATGAAGTTTCACTCAACTCTGGTTCTTCTTGCCAGCAGCGTGTTTAGCCGCATAATCGCCTTATGAAGGTTGATTTATGAATGTCATTCTGAAAGCCTAGGCTCTTCTTTATTCTCTATACTAAAATACCCTCAAAAGAGGGAAAAGCCTGATGTTCTATACAAGTTTTCTGGGAAAAACTATCTTCCTGGCTCAATTGTTCTGCCTTCCCAATTACAGCAACAGTATTCTTTCTTTTAAGTAATCTTTTTTTTTTCTCTCAGTAAAGGAGGAAGGAGTTAACTTGGTTTTCTTATATGAACTTAAAGAATAATTTAAACCTGCAAAGTACTAATATTTTCTTTATGCTTTTTTGTGTTTAGAGTAGCAGACTACTGAAAACATTAGCCATTTCTTCTGGGTACCTCTTCAGAATGAATAATGTGCTAGTGTTCCTTGATCCATTACTGAATTCCTTTTCTCAAAGTCCTTCCTATGTTTCTTTCAAAGAACTAGTTTGCATTGAGGATTGTTCCTATCAAAGGTGGTAGATTTAAACAACTGATATATTTATTAAATATCTTCTATAGTCTAAGCACTGTGTTACATGCTATAGATAAAAATTCAATAAACTCAATAAATCCCTGTTTCCTTCCTCTCCTTCCCCTCTTTATGCCAGGGACAGTGCTGAGTACTAAAGATACAAAGACAGATAAAAAGCAATCTTTGCTCTCAAGATGCTTACAGACTAATGGAAGGTAAAAGTGCATTTCAAGCATGGGAGATAAAAGCATTCCATGTGAGAGGAATAAGGAGAAGGCCAGTTTGGCTGGATGACAAAGTGAAATCAAGTCAACAAGTATTTATTAAGACCCTACTATGTTCCAACCACTGTGCTAAAACATTGCTTGCCCTTTGGGAGCTCACATTTTAGTGGGGGAGACAACATGTAAACTCCTTTTGTACATAAGCAATAATACATATATGATAAACTGGAGATAATCTCAGGAAGGTCCTAGCTCTGAGGGCGACTGAGAAAGACTTCTTGAGATTTGAAAGAAACTAGGAAGTAGAAAGGAGGAGGGAGAACATTTCAGGAATGAGGGCCAGTGAAAAGACATAGAGTAGGGAATATAGCAAGAAGGCTAGTGCCATCATATTACAGTATTTAGATGATAGTAAAGGGTAAGAAGACTAAAAAGATAGGAAGGGGCCAGGATGAGAAGGACTTTAAAAGTCAAATATCCTGGAAGCAAGAAATCACTGGAGTGTATTGAACTGGGAGAAAAGAAGGGCATGAACAGGCCTTTAACTTGGGCAGCTGAATAGAGAATAAACTGGAGTAGGGAGAAAACTGGGTCAAGGAGCTCCTTAAGGTACTATTGCAATAAGGAAGACTTGAGGTAACAAGGACCTAAACCAGGGTGGTGCTGATGTTAGGAGAGAAGGGAACGTATATGAGAAATGTTGTGAAAATAAAATTGACAGGTCTTGACAACTGATTAGATATGTGTTGGGAAAGAGTTAGTGTGAACGAGAAATCAAGGACATCAAGATTGCAGATCTAAATGATTGACAGGATAATGTTGCTCTTAATAGGATGTTTTGGAAGGAATGAGGGTTTGCAGGGAAAAATTGTGTTTGGGATATATTGAGTTTGAAAAGTCTACGGGATGTTCTATTCAATATAATCAAAAGGCAAATGGCAATGCAAAGCTGGTCTTCAGGATTTATTTATATAAGTATCAACTGCAAAGATCAGATGGTTCTTAGATCTACATATCCAGCTTCAGCCTCTCTCTTAAATTCAACTTATGATATTATCAAGTGCAATAGTATAGAAGGAGAAAAGGACAGGGCTTTGGGGGATACTTTGGGGGATTATTTCATTGATTAGGGACAAGCTAATGCTCTTCATCCATAACTTGAAGGAATATTCAACAAGAAAAATAATCAACTAGTTATCAGAAGACCCAAGAGAGAGCATTATCATGAAAACCTAGAAAGGATAGAGAATCCAGAAATGAATGATTGACAATGTTGGAGTGTACATGAAAGTCTAAAGGATGAGGATTTTTAATAAGTCATTAGATTTGACAAGTCAGAGGTCACTTAGTACCTTTAGAGACAGCAGCTTCAGTGGAATAATGAGTTCAGAAGTCAGTTTGCAGAAGGTTTGAAATGGGAGTAAGAAGTGAGGAAGGAAGGGCACACACTATAGAAAGCTTTCTCATGAAGTTTAGTTGAGAATATAAAAATATAGGAGAATAGTTATTCAGGGATGGGCAGATAAAATCATCATCAAAAAGGGATCAAGGGTAAATGAAAAGGAGTTTTGCCAAGGGAAAGTACTACCTCTTCATATAAGACAGAAATATAGGAGGAGATAATAGGGAGAGATTACTGATGTGAGATGAGGAGAAGAAGGCAGCAGCAAATAAGTTGGAACACTTGGTAAGTATCCTCATGTTTTTCAGTGAATGAGGAGAGGTCCACATCTGAGAAAGAAGAAGGAGGGGATGTAACCTTCACCTTAATAGCAATCACAGCTGCTGAAGTCAAAGAAAAGAATATTCTTACCACCTAAGTCCTAGTTCCTATTAAATGTGTCAGTACCAGAGATAAATATAGTTTTATTAATAGAAATAACATTAAAGAAGATGTGTTACTTTTTGTCTTGGTAAGATACTTTAAGAACACTGAGCCTTACCATTTGACTTACAACTAAAACTTCCTATCAAAGCATAGTATTTTCACCTTGTTGTTTGCTTTTTCTTTCTCATTTTTTTCTTTTTTATTTGATTTTTCTTGTACAATATGACAAATATGGAAATATATTTAAAAGGATTGAACATGTTTAGCCTATATCAGATTACTTGCTATCTTGGGAAGGGCAGTAGTGATATGGGAAGGGAGAAAAATTTGGAACACAAAGTCTTACAAAAAATGAATGTTGAAAACCACTTTTACATGTATTTGAAAAAGTAAAATACCATTAAAAAAAGACACATGAATCCATCAGGCTCCTTAGTAAAAATGCTCCAAATAATAAATAATAAAATGCAAATTAAAACAAACAAAAATGAGAAATATTCAGAAATGGATCGCATGTTAACAATAGTAGCAATAAAAATAAGTTGCATTTATATATATCGCTCACAGCATATATAAGGTTTTAAATTTTGTAAAATGCTTTACAAATATTACCTCATTTCCTCTTGACATCAATACTGGCAGTAAGTACTATCATTATGCCCATTATATAAATGAAGAAACTGAAGCAAATAGAGGTTAAGTGACTTATCCATAATCATACATGTAGCAGTCAAGATGCAGTATCAAAGAATGACTTAACTTAGAGTCATGAATTTGATTAATATCTATTTTGACAATCATATTTGAACATAATTGGTTTCCTTTTTAATGTCTATATTTTTCAATGTTTTAATTCAAATTGCTTAAAAATAACTCTTGATACCCTTGTTATATATCATATTTTGAATTGCTTATATAGTTATCCACTTGTTTTGTTTAGGTGAGTGTATCAAACAAAGTTTTAGAATTGTAAATATGTGGTTTTATTTTAAAAAGTCATGTTGAAGTAAATCTATGAGTTTTTAAAAATTACTATTCAGAGAGGAGACCATAGACTTTACTGTCTTGTCAAAGGCATCCATCATACACACACACACACACACACACACACACACACACACACACACACAGAGTTAAGAATACTGCTATAGACTGATTTCAGAAAAGCTGGAAAGACTTACATGAGCTGATGCTAAGTGAAGTGAGCACAACTAAGAGAACACTGTACACTGTAAAAAATAAGATTATGTAATGATCAACTATGATGGAGTTGGCTGTTTTCAACAATGAGGTGATTCAAGGCAGTTCCAATAGACTTGTGATGGAGAGAGTCATCTCCATCCAAAGAGAGAACTATGAAGACTGAATGTGGATCAAAGCATAGCATTTGCATCTTTTGTTGTTATTATTATTTGTTTGGGAGAAAAATTGGAACTCAAAATCTTTTTTTTTATTAAAGCTTTTTTTATTTTTCAAAACATATGTATGGACAATTCTTTGACATTAGCCCTAATTAAAACTTGTATTCCAATTTTCCTTCCCTTCCCCCATGCCCTCCCCTAGATGGCAAATAGTCTAAAATATATTAAACATGGTAGAAATACATGTTAAATCCAACATATGCATACATATTTATACAATTATTGTGCTGCACAAGAAAAATCAAATCAAACCAGTAAAGAAGAAGAAGAAGATGAAAGGAAGCAACAACAAAAAGAGTGAAAATGCTATGTTGGGAACCACATTCAGTTCCCACAGTCCTACCTCTGGGTGTAGATGACTTTCTTCTTCATTGAACAATCAAAACTGGTTTGCGTCATCTCATTGTTGAAGAGTCACGTCCATCAGAATTGATCATCATATAATCTTGTTGTTTCCATATATAATGAAATCTTGGTTCCATGCATTTCACTTATCATCAGTTCATGTAAATCTATCCAGGCCTCTCAGAAATCATCCTGTTGGTCATTTCTTACAGAACAATAATATTCCGTAACATTCATATACCCTGATTTATTTAGCCATTCTCCAATTGATGGGCATCCATTCAGTTTCCAGTTTTGTATCACTACAAAAAGGGCTGCCACAAACATTTTTGCACATGTGGGTCCCTTTCCCTCCTCTAAGATCTCTTTGGGATATAAGCCCAGTAGAAATACTGCTGGTTCAAAGGGTGTGTGCAGTTTGATAACGTTTTGAGCATTGCTCCAAATTGCTCTCCAGAATGGTTGGATCTGTTCACAATTCCACCAACAATGTATCAGTGTCCCAGTTTTCCCACATCCCCTCCAACATTCATCATTATCTTTTCCTGTCATCTTAGCCAATCTGTAGGGAACTCAAAATCTTACAAACAGGATGTTGAAAACTATCTTTATATGTATTTGGGGAAAAAATAAAATACTATTAATTTTTTAAAACAACAACAACAATAGTAATAACAAAAAAATAGAATTCCTGCTATAGAAGGAATTGGATGAGACAATCTCTGGAGAAGATGTTTTAATAATATTTATAATAATATAGATAGTCATAATAATAACTAGCATGGTAAGTTTGTATAGCACTTTGATTCTCACTATGATTTTGTGAAGTAAATAAGTTCTATTTTATCCTCATTTCATAGATGAGGCAATTGGAACTGAGAATTTAAGTGACATGATAATAAGTTCCTTATGCTGTATTTAACTCAAAACTTCTGACTAAACTCTATGCACTGTGCCAACTGACTGCCTAGCTAATTAAGGTCATCTAAGGTCCTCTCTAATTTCTATGTTCCCAGCATATATTTTTCCTAGTTCATCTTAGTTAAAATTTCATATCTTGATTGTATAAGATTCATCAATGAAATCATTTCAGAAGAAAAGTTGAAGGAATTTGTTACATATGGTCTAGAGAAAAAAGACTTAGTAAGTTATCTGATTGTTTTCCAATATTTCAGGAATTATCAACTGGAAGAGAAAATAGAAATGTTCTATTTAGTTTTAGAGTGGAAAAAAGAAAGCCACTTTAGCTCTTATGACCAAGACATATGTCTCACATAACATAAGAAAGAATTTTCTAGCAGAGATAACTATGTAGCTTTAAGAGGGATTGACATGAGATAAGAGATTCTCTATCATTAAAGAAGCTTAAAGAGAGATTGCTGAACATCTGTCAGGAATACTGAAGAGGGACTCCTACACTGAGTGGCCATTTCAAAGAGACACTATCTAAAGGGTCTTCCAATTCTAAGTATCTATCATGTTATTCTTAAATCAACCAGGAAAATTTCTGAGGCAGATGACTCAAGATTTTTTATACAATGCCCTCTGAGCAGAATTAGTCATCCTTGTTACTCTGGTTCTAGAAGGTAGTTGCAAATCTCTTTTGTTTGATGTGGAAATTACTAGTGAGAAATGAATGACATAGCCCGTTAGCTTTTTTTTCCCTTACCTAATCACCAACCTCACTTTGGGACCTTTTCACCAGAGACATTTTTATTTCCATACACACAAATATTGGAATATTGTATATCAGATTTCCATCTCCATTTTCAGTCCAAATGAAATTTAAACCCTAAAAAGATGATTTCCAAAGGAAATTACAATTGAATTTTTCAAAAGATGAACTAAATTTTCTGACTTCCTCAAATTCCTGACATTGCCTCCAGTAATGAAGAGACCATGAGGAATGCTATGCATGCTTGTGGATATATATATTTTCTTCCTTCCTCACCTGTTGAAAATAGAATCTCTCTCCTTCAAAACAACTAGATTTACCAGTCACATTCTTATAGGGGAGAAAATCTTTCATCTACTCACATGAATGGCTAAAATAAATTAAAGCAAATTTTTCTTGTTTTTGTCACTCAAATGAAAGCCATAAAAGAAACATCCATCTACTCTTGTATTCAACAAGTATCTATTAATTACTTCTACTGTGTCAAGAACTAAAACCAAACAGTTTCTATCCTAACATTCTATTTTATGTAGTTGAGAATTGGGGAAAGTTGTATACTTGTGAGCAAAAACAATGTAGCATTTCTTGGGAATGCTTTGTGGAAAAAGGTCTCCTTTTCTCACTAGAGAACAGGAGCAGATGTCCTCTTATTGTTTCCTATGAGTCATAAGGACACTTTCAATTAGTTGCTTAACTAGAACTTTGTGGATATAGCAAAAAGATAATCCTCATGCTTCCTTAGAATTTTCCTTAGAAAACCAGATAGAATTGAGAATAAAGTGCTGGATCTAGGATCAGAAAAGCTTGAGTTCAAATCTAGCTTCATACTTTCTAGCTGTGTGATGCTGGGGCAGATCAGTTAATCTCTGTCTGTCTCAGTTTGCTCATCTTTAAAATGGGGGTAATAATAGCACCTGCTTTCCAGTGTTTTTGTGAAGATCAAGTGAGATAATTCTTATAAAGCATTTGACACAGTTCATTGAACATAATAGAAGCTTAATAAATGCTTATTTCCTTCTTTATTATTGATATGGAGATGTAAAGATGATTTTGTGAATTCCTGAGAGCCAGCCATGAGTTATATCCTTCTAGACAAACATATCTAAAATAGGGCTACCTCCTAATTGTTTCTTGTTTTCTTCAATGAAATCTCAAAGCATTGCTGCTATCTTCCCTTTACCAGGCAATGAAACACTGATGTGAATCCATAGCAATAGACTGGTTGAGAGGTGAAGAGATGTCCCAAAACAGAGAAAGCCACAGGAAAGAAGAAACCCCAGTTAGCATCAACTGATTGGGCTGTGCTTAGCGAAGGTAAATTCTAAAGTAGCTAATAAGCAGCTCTGTTAGAAAGGGTTCAGTGAAGCTTGTATATTAGCCCTTCGATTGATTTTAATTATTCTATGATGTTTTACTGCTTAGCAGTTTTCTTCTCATGTGGGAATAAAATTGCCTATTCCATATCTGATTCCTATTTATACTCTAATAATCTCTCTTTCTTTTTAACTGCCCCCCAGCTTCTTGGGGAGATCTCTTAGACAAGAACCAAGATCAATAAATTGAGCCTCAAGAAATCAAAGTCAAGGGTTGAAATACAACATCGGGAGCATAATTCTCATTTTGGAGGCCTCAGCATAGTGAAGCTGGAGCAAATGGGAGACACACATATAAGAGAGAGCTTAGCAGATGCTGCCATCTGTGGCCTCAATCTAGTAGTTCCTTGCTCACCACTGTGCTAGAACCAATTATGTACTGAAAAAAATGTACTATATTATCAGTGAAAAAGTTCTTCCTTCCCAGCTCACAAAACTAAATTGCTTCTGTGGCTGATTTGATTACAATAAACAATCTTAAATTAAGATTGAGGCACCTTAGATTTAAATTGAAAGACAAGTTATATGTGTATTATTTAAGTTTTTCTCATTATATGCTCTTACTTTGTTACATATGTTCTTTTCTTACTCATTTTTCTTAGATACCTAATTTAGTGTGGAGTCATAAGAAATATCAAATGAGAGGAATACTGAAAAGCACAGGAAGACTTGTATAAACTGTTTCAAATGAAACAGAATTGGGAAAATAATATGTAATGACTATAATAATATAAACAAAATGAATACTAAGTAAAATTGAATTCTATATAATTATGTAACCAATATCATCCTTGGAGATAAGATGAGGAAATGGTTATTTCCTTCTTTCACTGAAGAGATGATGAGACTAAAGATATAAAATGCTGCATGTATTATATAATAGTTACTATTAGGTATTTTCACCTATTTTGCTTTTTTGGAAAAATAACCTTACAATGGAAGGCTCATGATGAGAGTAAGAGGAAGTAGGGAACTAAATGGAGAATATCCAGAATTATTATGATGTTCAAAAAACCAAAGGTTTTTTTTTATCAATACAACTTTTTTTAAGTTACAGAATTAGACTTAGGGCTAGACAGAAAAATGTCATATGGTTCAATCTTCTTATTTTATAGATAAGAAACCTGAGGCCCAGAGAAATACACATTGGTAGCAAATTATGGAGGCAGTATTTGAAACTAGATTCACTGAATCCAAATTCAATACTCATTCCATCATTCTACATTCAAATTAAGTCTGAGTCCAAGGACATGAACATTAAGAACATCTTCTAGATTTGTTATTACAAAATACGTATGATAAATTAAATTTAAGAGGAAACAATTCTAAAATACATGTCAAATGGGGGTGACCAATGAGGATCTGACACAAAGAAAGTAGAATATATAGTCTGAGGATGGAGATCCCATTGGTCAGGTTTCTATTCTATACGCATTTTGGGAAGGCAAAAGTACATCACAGTCTTAGAGTTGGTAAGAACCTTAGAGAGTATCTAGTCAACTTCCTTATTCTACAGGAATCATTCAAGAATTTTTTTTTTTTTTGCTGAGGCAATTGGGGTTAATATAATTAGTAACTGTAGCAAAATAAACTCTCAAAACTCAATAGTATTGTGTAAAATAATAATAATAAAATCCCAAAGGCAGTAACAGAAAGGGAAATACCATTCCAAATAACTATAAAATGTATAAGGTACCTGGAGATCACTCTATAAAAGTACAAAAAATTGTATGAATTTAATTATAAAGTTCTCCTTGAAAAAATTAAGAATAACTTACATAAACAGCAGGAAGAATATACAATACTTATAGCTATGCTCTGCCAATATAGCAAAAATGGCAATTGCACCAAAGTTAATTTATACTTTTAATTCTATAGCAATCAAATTATGACAAGAATAGTTTGTAGAATTTCATAATATAATTAAATTTATTTGGAAAAATAAAAATCTAGAATATCAAAGCAAATTACAAAGAGGGGGGGTAATAACAATTTCACATATCTATTTATTTTGTAAAGCAACAGTCACCAAAATTATATGGTATTTAGTTGAAAAACACCAAAGAAGTATGTCAATGAAATCGATTCAAATCGGAAAAATAAAAAACTATGGAATTTGATTTTCAGATTATATGAGCAACAAGATGGAGGACTAGAATGTTTATACCCTTGAGCTCTCAAAGCTCTCCAAAATAAAAAGCATATGCCAAAGATAACGCAACATCAGCTGTTTAAATGGTCTAGGATACACAAAATCCAAAATATGGCTTAAAAAATTAATTTATATTCTTACTGATTCTCTAGGATTTCTAAAGTAAACCTATATCATAAGCAAATATGGGTTATTTTATTTTCTCTTTACCTATCTTTAGATTTTAATTTTTTTCTTGTCTCATTGTTATTGCTAGCATTTCCTGAACTATTTCAAAGAGTATTGGGGAAAGTAAGTATCCTTTTTTTTATTAAAGCTTTTTATTTTATTAATATATTTTCATATTTTTATTTTCAAAAAGATGCATGGATAATTTTTCAGCATTGACCCTTGCAAAAACCTTTTGTTCCAAATTTCCTTCCTCTTTTTTCCCATACCCTCCCCTAGATGACAAGTAATTCAATATATGTTAAGCATGTTAAAATATATGTTAAATCCAATATCTGTATACATATTTATACAATTATCTTGCTGCACAAGAAAAATCAGATCAAAGGGGAAAAAAGGAGAAAGAAAACAAAATGTAAGCAAACAATGGCAAAAAGATCGAAAAAAGCAATGTAGTGATCCACACTCAGTTCTCACAGTCCTCTCTCTGGGTGTAGATAGCTGTCTTCATCACAAGATCATTGGAACTGGCCTGAATCATCTCATTGCTGAAAAGAGCCACATCCATCAGAATTCATCATTTTATAATCTTGTTGTTGCCCTGTACAATGATCTCCTGGTTCTGCTCATTTCACTTAGCATCAGTTCTGTAAGTCTCTCCAGGCCTCCCTGAAATCATCCTGCTAATCATTTCTTATAGAACAATAATATTCCATAATATTCATGTACCATAATTTATTCAGCCATTCTCCAACTGATGGGCATCCATTCAGTTTTCAGTCTCTTGCCACTATAAAAAGGGCTGCCACAAATATTTTTGCACATACAGGTCCCTTGTTTTATTCTTGTATTTAGTGGGAAAGATTCTGGTGTATACCTGCTATATATTGTGCTTTTTTTTTTACTTTTAGGTATCTATTTTTTTGTGATGTAAAAAGGTCCCTCTAATTGCATAGTTTTTTTTTTTAGCATAAATGAATGCTATACTTTGTCAAAGACTTCCTTCCCAATCTTTTGAAATAATCATGTGGTTTGGAATATTTTTGTTTTTGATGTGATTATTTATGTTGATTGTTTTCATAATATTGAATTGTCTTGCATGCATTGTATAAACCAAAAAATCCTTGTGAATTGATGCTCACTAACTCTGAGCTTACCTAGTACTTTTCCTTTACCTCCTATGCTAAAAGCAACAGAGCTACAGTAGCAGGTACTCCTGATTTCAGGATCCGTACTCTCTATCCACTGTGCCCTCTAGCTGTCCCCTACTGTACAGAAATCAAACTGAAACCTAAGGAAAGAAAATAATTTGCCCAGTGATATACTACTAGTATATCATACTGTATGTAATAATACAAGCAAACTCAAATTAGAAACCATGTTCTTCATTGCACACAGTAATAGCAACATTGTGCAGATGATCAATTTTGATAGATTTTGCTCTTTTCAGCAATACAATAATCTAAAACAGTTACAAAAGACTCATGATGTAAAATATTATCAAAATCCAGAGACAAAATTATAAAGTCTGAATGCAGAACAAAGAATACTATTTTCACTTTTTTGGTTTTTTTTCTCATGGTTTTTCCCTTTTGTTCTGATTCTTCTTTCACAACATGAATAATGGGAAGATATCTTTAACATGATTGTACACTTAAATTACTTATATCAGATTGATTGCCATCTTGAGGAGAGGGAAGGAGAGGGAAAAAGAAAAAAATGGAAATCAAAATATCATAAAAGTAAATGTTGAAAATTAATAAATAAGTTTAAAATATAAAAAAATCATGTTCTACCTCCTAAAATAACTCTTATACTTTACTACAGCCCCAAGGACCTCTAAAATGAGATCTGAGGTAAACCTCTCATGAAAATGAGGTAGTATTACATAGCCCATCTAGAGTGAAAATTCAGTATTCTCTCTGTCTCTCTCTGTCTATTTGTCTCTGGGTGTATGTGTGTGTGTCTGTCTGTCTCTCTGTCTCTCTGTCTCTCTTTGTGTCTCTGTCTCTATAGATCTCTTCTTTCTCTGCCTCTCCGTCTCTGTCTCTCTCTCTCACAGACATATATAGATGAAATAAAGATGGATGAACAAGAGCATTTAAATATGCTTCATAAAGAGTTTCAAAATACTCTCCAATTGGTTTTGTCTAATGGATTCAGGTAGACTTTGGGTCTGTGCTTTTGGGCTTCTAGAATTTGCCAGAGGGGAGGAATCCAATGATTCTACAGAGGCCAATCCTAACTAATAATTATCACTATTATTTTTAATTGTATTTATAGTTGCTGCCTTTCATCCAAAAATCTCAAAGGGTTTCTCAAGTAATCATTATCTAAGCCCCACCCTCTGTCCCTGTGCAGATATGAAATATTAATGACTATATTTGTGTTTAAAGAAAGGGAGAAAACAGCCCAGGAGTAATTTCTCCTTTCACTTCAAAGAGAAGAAATTATCAAAATACACAGAGAAAATCCTTAGGAATGACTTGAAGAAACAGAGAATGAACCTTTGGAGGGAAAGAAAAGAATTCTTTTCTGTTTTTTCTCACCAAAACTGCCTAGGATCATCCAATTTGATTTATAGCTATTTAGTGCCTATGCTTAGAGTAGGATATATACTTTAGGGAGAAGTGTAAGAACCTAGTCCCTGCGTTTTTAATTATAATTATGAATTATATATATTTATGTATATAATTATAAATTAATGTATAATCTGGTTATATATAATACATATAAAATTGTATAGATATATATGTATATATACATAATCCATAACAAAGAATGAATTTACTCAATTGTTTGAGTATTTATCAAAGTATTGTATCAAAACAGTATTTATAACCCTAGCGCAATATCTGGAACATGATAAATGCTTGAAAAATTATTAGTTGAAGAAACTGAAAGGATGCCCATCAATTGGAGAATGGCTGAATAAATTATGGTATATGAATGTCATGGAATATTATTATTTGGTAAGAAATGGCCAGCAGGATGATTTCAGAGAGGCCTGGAGAGACTTGCATGAACTGATGCTGAGTGAAATCAGCAGAACCAGGAGAACATTATACACAGCAACAAGACTATATGATGATCAATTCTGATGGACATGGTTCTCTTCAACAATGAGGTGATTCAAACCAGTTCCTATTGTTCAGCGATGAAGATAGTCATATACATCCAGAGAGAAGCCTGTGGGAACTGAGTGTGAACCACAACACAGCATTTTACGCTTTCTGTGAATATTTCCCTGCATTTTGTTTTCCTTCTTAGGTTGTTTTTTTTTTTTCTCTCTTTCTAGATCTGATGTTTCTTGTGCAGTAAGATAACTGTATAGATATGTATACATATATTGGATTTGTCATATAATTTAACATATTTAGCATGTATTAGATTACCTGTCATCTATGGGTGGGGTGGGGGGAAGGAGGGGAAAAGCTTGGAACCAAAAAAATAGGTTTTGCAAAGGTCGATGTAGAAAAATCACTCATGTTTTGTAAATAAAAAGCTTTTAATAAAAAAAGAAAATTATTAGTTGATTAATTTCAATGTAAATTCCATGAAAGTATGTACCACTTCATATTATTTTTCCATATAACTATATGACCTAGCTTAATGTTCATAAAGATCTATTAAATCTACTGTGTGCTATACATTGTGCAAAGTTCAGGCATATACACAAAAAGACGCAAAAAACCCCCAACAATCTGACTTCTTAAGGAGCTCACAATCTAATGGAACATATGCTGTTGTTCAGCATTCATTTTTGAATAGGACCAATAACATCATGGGATGATGTCTTGACTCAAGTGTGAATTAGGTTTAAGTGATAAGGAGTTGTTGAAATTGTCAGCCTCTCTCTCTCTTCCATAGTCATGGAAGTCCAGTGACAAAACAAAAAAAAATCAAGATGGGCCTGGGATGTATTAGATCACCTTGGTGTGTTTGATGTCTGACCAAGCTCTAAGTGCTCTACAATGGAACAAATTGTTCTCATCCATTCATTGTATCTGGAGATATCTTCACATGTTTAGGGTAAATATCCCCCTAACTTACCAATGGGTATCAAGCCTGTTGGTTATCCTCCATTTGTTTTAGCTTGTCTGCCAAGACAGATTTACCAAAGTGTGACTGCTGAACATGCTACAGATTTTTGGAGGAATATAGGCTAGGTACTGAATAAACTCAAAATGGTCTTATTTAAAGAATCAGCCTGCATCTGGAAAAGGGCTTATCTTGGTCAATGATGAGAGTGTGACTCAGACAGCTTCCAAGCTCAAAGAGAAAAGAAATACAAGATCATAATCTAATGATTTCATTTTATCATAAGAAACAAATTCCACTTTCAAATTATATACTATATGGAACTTGCTAAGGAAGGCTTATCTGATCTGGTAGAACAAATTGCTTTCCTTGTCTGTGCTATGGTCATCAGAGCCATACCTAGGCTATACCTAGGCTAATGGCACCTGGGCACAAGAAGAGACAAGGTGCCAGGGAGAGTCAAGATGGACACATTTCTCTAATTCATGGGGATCAGCCCAAAGCAGATTGCTGAAACTGGGAAGCCTGAAGAGGCACAGTTTGGGGTAGAAAAGAAGACTATGACCTTACTAGGGAGAATAGAGTATGACTTGAAGGTAACAAGGATCTGGACATGATGGACTAGATATTACAGAGAGTTTGGTTGCTATGTAATGGTAAGTAGAGACAAGATCTGAGTGGCAGTGGGGAGAAAGATGCATACCTCCTTCTCCTGGACCTATGTATTAGAAGGAGTGACTAGCCTTGAAGAAGATGCTCAATAGATGTCAATAAATCAATCAATCAACAAATATTTAAGTATTGATTATGCACTAAGTACTATGAAGATAAAAAAAGGCAAAATCAGTCCTTTCTCTCAAGAAGCTCACAATCAAATGGATATAATGTCTTGAGGAAAAATCTAGGTTACAGTGAAGAAGATGGAAAGAATGAAGAAAAGATGAGGCGTAGAAGAAGGGGAATTTATTGATAATAAAAGAAGTCTCTAGAGGGAATCTAGAAAGGGGCAGCTGATATCATTTCATGTAATATTCCAGGGAGTAGCAATGGAAGTGGCAATTATAGGCAGAGTACAGGCAGATCAACTAGATAGTCAGAGCTCAGGTTCATGGGAGGAACTGCTATGTTGGCATGTGGGGATTTGTTGACATCCGAAGTAGAGTTAACTGTTATTGTTGTGGTTATTGTTTAGTCATTTCAGTCATGTCTGATTTTTATGACCCCATTTAGGGTTTTCTTGGCAAAAAAAACTGGAATGGTTTGCCATTTCCCTCTCCAGCTCATTTTATAGATGAGCTGTTGGGTTAAGCAACGTGGCTAAATAGAGCACACAGCTGAGGCCAGATTGCAATGCAGGAAGATGATGAGTCTCTCTGAATTCAGGTTTAGTCCTCTATCTACTATGCCCTCTAGCTGTCTAGAGTTCCAGTTGTCTAGGCTAGTTTAGACTGATGGCTACTATGCTTGATCAGAAGGAAAAGCCATATTTTCTCACTTTTCTCAGTAGCTGGAGAACCAAGTGAGATTGGAAGAGCTAATTTAAGAGACAATTTAAGAATTATTGGATTGCCTGAAAGCCATAATTAAAATGGATATCATGTTTCAAAAAATTGTCAAGAAAAACTGCCCTGATTTCCTAGAACTAGAGAATAAATTGAAAATGATAGAATCCACTAATAATATTCTAAAAGAGATTGTCAAATGAGAACTCATGAGGATATTACAGCTAAATTCCAGTTTACAAGAAAAGGATAAAATACTGCAAGAAGTAAAAAAAGAAACATTTCAAATATTATGGATCTACAATCAGGATTACACAAAATTTAGCAGCTTCTACATAAAAGAATATTCTATAAGGAAAAGGAGTTAGGATTACAACAAAGAATCACTTATCCAGTGAAATTGAGTATAATCTTTAAGGGGGAAAAGGATGGATATTTAATGAAATAGAAGACTTTCAAGCATTTCTAATGAAAAGATCAGAGATGAACAGAAAATTTCAAATGTAAGACTCAATAAAAGCATAAAAAGGTATTCAGGAAAGATAAAATTTAAGGGAATTAATAAGGTTAAATTGTTTATATTCCTACACAGGAAGATGATATTTGTAACTCTCATGATCTTTTACACTAATAGGGCAATTAAAAGGAACATATCTAGACAAATAGTGCAGATGTGAGTTGACAACGATGGAATGATATCCAAAAAGCAAAATTAAAGGGTTGAAAAAGAGGATTACACTGGAAGAGGGATGGGAGAGAGAAAATGGATTTAATTATCTCACAATAAAAAGATACTAAAGAGCTATTACGGGGGGAGAAGATTGGGAGATGGGGAGCAATGCTTGAACCTAACTTTCATCACAGTTCGATAAAATAGATGAAGAAAGAGTCCTAGCAGATTTCTTTTATATAACACAAATATGGTGCTGATACATAAACCAGGAAGAGTAAACAAAAAAATAAAACTATAGTCCAATTTCCCTAATGAATATTGGTGCAAATATTTAAATGAAATACTAGTAAAAAATTACATCAATATATCACAAGGCTCATATACCATGATCAGGTGGGATTTATACCAGGAATGCAGATTCACTATTAAGAAAACTATGAGCATGACTGGCCATTTCTATGACAAAATCAACAGAAATCTTATCTTTATCTCAGTAGCTGCAGAAAAAGACTCACAAAATATGAAACTCATTCCTTTAAAAAATTAGAAAGTACAGAAATAAATTAAGCTTTACTTAAACTGATAAGTAGTATTTCTCTTAAATAATCAACAACTATTGTCTGTAATGAGGATAAACTAGAAGCCTTCCCAATAAGATCAAGGGTGAAACAAGAATGCCCATTGTCATCACAATTATTCAGTATTGTCACCAGAAATGCTAACTATAGAAATAAGAAAACAAAAAGAAATTGAAGAAATTATAATAGGCAATGAAGAAATAAAACTATCAATCTTTGCAGATGATATGTTATACTTAGAGAATTAGTCAAAAAACTCATTGAAATAATTAACTTTAGCAAAATTGCAGAACACAAAAACTTCACCCAAATCATCAGCATTTCTATATATTTCTATATATTACCAACAAAGTTCAAAAATAAGAGATAAAAAGAGAAATTCCATTTAAAATAGTTGTGGACAATATAAAATATTTGGAAGTCTACCTGCCAAGACAAATCCAGGAACCATATAAACACAATTACAAAACGTTTTTCCATAAAAATAAAGTTAAATCTGAACAATTGTAATATTATTGCTGAATGAACCTATATAATAAAAATGAGAATTCTAGCTAAATAAATCTACTTGTTCTGTGTCATACCAATCAAAGTATCCAAAATTATTTTATAGAACTAGAAAAAAATTATAAATTTCATCTGAATGAACAAAAGATTAAAAACATCAAAGAAATTAATGAAAAAATGTGAAGGAAGGTTCTTAGTAATATCAATTCCAAACTATCACAAAGAACATCATCAAAACAATCTGGCACTGACTAAGAAATAAAATTATAGATCAGTAAAATATATTAGATACACAATACATTGTAGCAAATGACCATAGTAATTTAGTGTTTGGTAAATCTAAAGATCCAAGGTTTGGAACAAGAACTCTCTATCTGACAAGAACTGGGAGGGAAACTAGAAAACAATTTGACAAAAACTAGGTATATGTCAACATCTCATACCATATACCAAGATAAGGTCAAAATGGGCATATTATTTTTGTATATTGGGTGATACCAAAAGCAGATTAGAAGAACATAGAATACCTCAGACACTTAGCTTCCTAGCTGTGTGACCCTGGGCAAGTCACTTAAACCCAATTGCCTCAGGGGAAAAAAGCATAGAATAACTTACCTGTCAGATCTATGGATAAGAGAAGAATTTATGACCAAATAGAGAACATTGTGAGATATTATTTTATTATATTAAATTAAAAGGGGTTTGCACAGGCAAAACCAATGTAATTATGACGAAGAAAAGTAGAAATGTGGGGGGATTTTTTAAAGCAAGAATCTTTGATAAAGGCTTAATTTCTCAAATGTATAGAGAATTGAGTCAAATTTATAAGAAACAAGTCATTCCACAATTGATAAATAGACAAACTATATGAACAGGCAACTTTCAAGAAAAGAAATCATAGCTATCTATGATCATATAAAAAATGCTCATCATTTTGATTAGAGAAAAACCAATTAAAACAAATTTGGGGTACTATCTCACACTTATCAGTCTAATCAGTATCTATCTCTATCTCTATCACTATCTAACCATGACATAAAGGAAAAATTATAAATATTAGAGAGGATGTAGGAAAATTGAGACAGTTATGCATTATTGGCAGAATCATGAGTTTATCTATCCATTTTGGAAAGCAATTTAGAACTATGCCCACAGGGTTATAACTATGTATACCTTTATTATTTTTAGTTATTTTTTATTTTCAAAATATATGCATAAATATTTTTTTCAACATTCACCCTTGCAAAATCTTGTGTTCCAAATTTTTCCTCCCTCTCTTTCCTCCACCCCCTCCCGTAGGAAGCAAGTAATCCAATATATGTTAAATATGTGCAATTATTTTTTATGTACACACACACACATATACAATTATCATGCTGTACATACTTTTTGATACAGCAATACCATTACTAGATCTGTATCCTGGAGGGATAAAAAAAAGTAGGGGAGAGGATCTATTTGCACAAAAATATTTGTAGTAGCTCTTTTTTGTGTTGCAAAGAATGAGAAATTGAAAGGATGCTCATCAATTGGGGAACAGCTGAACATATTGTGGTTTAAGCTTTTAATGGGCTGCTATTGTACTAAAAGAAATGATGAATTGGATGATTTCAGAAAAACCTGAACTTACATGACCTGATGCAGAGTGAAATGAGCAGAACCAAGAGACCATTCTACACAGTAATAGCAATATTGTCCGCTGAACATCTGTGAACAATTTAACTATTCTCAGTGAAACAATGATACAAGATAATTCTAAAGGACTCATGATGAAAAGTGCTACACATTTCCAGAAAAAAAAAACTGATGGACTCTGAATGCAGACTAAAGCCTACTATTTTTCACTTTCTTTTTTTGATTCTACTTTTCCTCCACAAAATAATTAATGTGGAATTATGTTTTACATCTTTGCACATGTATTACCTCTATCAGATTGCTTACTGTTCCAGGGAAGATGGAATGGAACGAGGAAAGGAGAGAATTTGAAACTCAATTTAAAAAAAAAAATGTTAATTTTTATCATATTTAATTGGGG
>JAJPUD010000072.1:42552-60154 GCA_023553655.1 Myrmecobius fasciatus
TTGGGGAAAATAAAATATTATTTAAAAAGAAAGAAACTACTCTCCTCAAGTTTACTAATAACCCAATCATGGGATCCAAGAATCTATTCCTTGTCCTTAGTCTCTTTTATTATATTCAACATCATTTTTCTTCTGAAAACTTTCCCATCTTAGCAACCCTGTTCTGGCTCTGTCCTATTTTTGTAATAATTTGTTTCTAACACTGTCTGGCCCCCTTTTTAAGTTACCTTTCCTACTCTTAAATTTTTGACTATCACCTCTACACAGACAGTTTAAAAAAATAAAACATCTCCTCACACTATTTTTTCCTTCATTTTCAATCTCACATCTACTCTATCTTGCCACTGCTATTGAGTGACTTGAGGAGTTGGGGGGGGTTGTTTCTTGTGGAACTATTGACCCATTTCAGGATACTGTACTTAAGAAAAAAAATTGCTTTTTTTTCTTTTATTTTATGATATTTTTTCACGTACCAATATTTACTTTGGTTTATTCAAAGTTTGGGGTAATTTAAAAAATATGTTCTTAAGAGGTTATTTGGAATGTTTTTGTTTTTATATTGTTACCTTTATAGTGTATCCTTAGAGTGTAGGTTCTCTTGTCACCTCTTATTCTACTATCTTTTTTGTAAGTCAAGTTAATTCAGTTTTCAGTGTTCCCAAAGGTCTCTGATTTCATCATTGTGCATTTTTCCTATCTGTTAACATTAACGCTTATTTAGAGTTCTGCTATCAAATATAACAAGCATATTCACCTCCAAATCTGAAAACATTTATTAGGAACCAAAAAAGTAAGTGTAACTTGATTCCCAAACAAAAGTTAAAGGTTGAGAGGTGGAACAGTGGAGAGAAGAGTAATTCCTTACTGCATGGTTCCTAAATAATGTGATTCTGGACTAGTGGGGAGAAAGCAGACTTAACCATAAATAATTGTGTGAGGGCAGAGTTTCTTTCTACTACAAGAGAGGCCACATATGGTACTAGACCCTCTTAAGGAAAGCCTCAAGACACCTGAAGAGAGACAGACTTTGGAAGGCAAACTTGTAAATGAATATGTCTTCTTAAAATGTCCTTGATTTCCAGATTCCCTCCTGAGAGACATTGAAGAATTTCACTTTAGGGAAGAACGAGGCCTTTCTGTTGATTGAATTGAGATCTCATCCCATTTCCATCTAAAGGGCTCATTTCTTCTCTATTATTTAGTATATTCCAATCAGTATAATTTCTTTGATTTCTGATTGTTATTAGCTTGGAAAAATGTTTAGTCACAATTAATTTTGTGATGGATAATTAGTATTTGGTGACCAAATCAATGGATATAAGCTTGGGATACTTTCTTACCTTAACAGATACTGATCAGGAAAGCTTTTACACATATAATAGCTTATTATTTTTCAAAATACATGCAAAGATAGTTTTTAACATTAATCCTTGCAAAACCTTGTCTTCCAAATTTTTCTCCCTCCTTTCCTAACTCCCCCCTGCCCTAGACAGCAAGTAATCCAGTATAAGTTAAATGTGTGCAATTCTAAACATATTTAACATTTATCATGCAGCACAATAAAAATCAGATCAAAATGGGAGAAATGAGAAAAAACAGGCAAGCAAATAACAAGGTGAAAATATTATTTTTATGATCCACATTCGGTCCCCATAGTCCTCTCTCTTGATGCAGATAGTTCTCTCCATCACATTCACTGCAAAATGAAGCTAATGAACCACACTTTTGACCCTATTTTCTTTCACTTCACTCAGAACTTTGTGCTCATTTACAGCCCCCTTTTCTATTTCATTTGTTTTTTCCAGTTAGCACTGATTTTTTTTAGTTGCCATATTCAATTGTCTTTTCTCAATTCTCATCTTCCTTGATCTTTGCAGCCTTTGACATTAAGAATACTGAGAAAACATAAATACAATTCTATAATGCAGAAACAACAAAATCATCTCTAACTCCAATGACAGGTATTTTTCCCAGAATGCTCCTGTTCAATCTTTACATGTCCCAAACCAAACTCATTCTCTTTCTCCTAAGCTCCCTATATATTTATGTTTATGTTGTCATCTTCTATCTGGTCCTCCATATTTATTACCTTGGAATTATTCTTGACTACTCATTCTCCCATATTTCATCTTTCATACTAAATCATTTATAAGATCTTCTCAATTCCATCTGTTCAATATCCATCACATCTACCCCACTCATTACAATCACTGTGATCATACTAATACAAGACTTCTTTGCCACCTTCCTGGATGGCTATATTAACTTTTTTTAGATCTTCTCATTCCAATCCATATTTACTTAGAAATAAGTTTTTCTTATATGTAAATATGATTGGGTCATACCACAGTTTAAAATTTTTTGGTGATTTATTTTTGGTCTCCTGAGTAAAGTTTATACTTTTTTGCCTATTATTCATGTCTTTCCACAAACTGGAGCCATCTTTCCACTCAGGATTCATATAATATTAATTCCCTTCACTTATTCTTTTTCCCCTGAGGCAATTGGGGTTAAGTGACTTGCCCAGGCTCACACAGCTAGGAAATGTTGAGTATCTGAGATCAGATTTGAACTCAGGTCCTCCTGATGTCAGGGCTGGTACTCTATCCACTGCACCAACTAGCTGCCTCCCTTCACCTACTCTTTACACTAGCCAGGTAAGAAAATTCTCTGGCTCCCAAATTCATTCTGTGCTCTCACAAAGTATGTAGATACTGATCATCACATTTCTAAAATTTCAAAAGACTTTGCATCATGTCCTGTATGTGAACCCCAAAATATAGCACAATCCAAGTGTAATTACATTAAGTCAAAATATAGTAATTCATTACTCTCATCCAAAATATGACCAATGACTAGAACTCCCTTCTTCATTACTGGATACTCACTTGCCTGCCAGAACTTATATGCCTTTATTTATCACTCTTCATGAAATTATAGCCTTTTCAGAACTTATTATTCTTCCTTGGAACGGAAACCATTCTCTTTGCCTTTTCTTCCCTTATTCCTACCCATCTTTCAAAGTTCAACTTATAGACCAACTTCTTTATGAAATCTTGCCTGATTTCATTAGTACTGTAGTCATGACCCCCATCCCCCCCATTCACTTCCACTTCATCAAATCTCACAAAGCAATTTTTCTTCACTTTAAAATTACTAATCATAGTATAATTTTCTCAATTTATTTTTCTTCCTTCTTCTGCAACATGACTAATTTGGAAATATGTTCTGCACGATTTCCCATGTATAATTGGTATTATACTGCTTGCCTTCTCAATGGGTAAGGGATATACTAGAAGGATGGAGAGAGTATGGGATTCAAATTTTTTTAAGTTTTAAATAATTAAAAAAATTAAAAACAAAATAAAATTAAATTGCTTTTTATGTGAATTAGTTATGTGTTAATATACAACCCCATAAGATTCTAATTACATTGATGTTAGAAACTGTATCTTTTCTGTTTTTCTTTTTTTAGAGAACTGTATCTTTTCTATGCTGTATCTTTCCCACCAATCTAAGCACAGTTCTTCACCCACAGAATGTTCTTGTTAGATGTTTATTTACTGATTGTTACCTAAAATGGTGAGGTGTATGAGGTGTTTAGGGAAGACTAGTACCTCTTGTGTGCTAAACCCTGGGCCTCCAAGAATGTCAATGAAAAAAAGGTATGAAGGAAAGGAAATTTGGTATTTCCATGTCATAAACTATATTACAAAATAGTAATCTTCAAAGTGGTCTAGTACTATATCAGAAATTGAATGATTAATCAGTGGCATAGATTAGTAGATAACCACAATAATTTAGTGTTTGATGAAACTTAGGATACAAGCTTTTGGGAGTTATTATACTCTTCTAGGCATATATATGTATTGTTCTCTCTTTAATCCATTCCTGATGTTAGTAGGATTTCAGAAGTACTAATCCTTTTCCTCCATCTTATTCCTCTGTGTGGATTCTTGCCCTCACACCTAATTCATATTGCATAATTACTGTTTTTTTTTACTTTTTCCTACATGGCTTTACTTTTTGGAATCACATCATTCTCAGCACTACACAATTTTTCTTTTGGACTGCACAATTACTAATGACAATCTTAGACATATGGTTTATATTTCCACATATAAAATATTCTCAGTTTGACTTTATTGAGTATCTTGAAATTAGTCTTTGATATTGACTCTTATATGTCAAATTTTTATTAAGTTCAGGTTTGTTTACAAAAAAATCTTGAAAATATAATAGTTCATTGCATTTCCATTTTTATTTGATATTATAATTAATTTTGTTGGCTATAATATTTTTTGCCACAACCCTAATTCTTTTGATTGTTGATATATATTATTTCAGGATCTGCTGTCTTCCATTGTAGCCACTAAAAAGTCTTATGTGATTCTATCTACAGCATATTTGAACTGTTATTGTTGATGATGATGATGATGATGATGATGATTATGATGATGATGTTGCTTGTAAAATTTTCTCTTTCATCTGGGGAATTCAAAATTTAACAGTGATGTTCCTGTATGCTTTCCTTGTAGGATATCTTTCAAGTGATGATTGGTAGATTTTTTTCTATTTCCACTTTCTCCCCTTATATACCTTCAGGAAATTTTTCTTTAATTATTTCTTGCAATATTGCATCAAGGTTCTTTTTTGGTTATAGCTTTCAGAGAGTGCAATTATTCTTATGTCTTCTCTTCTTGACCTATTCTCTAGATCTGTTGTTTTTCTTATGAGATGTCTCACATTCTCTTCTATTTTTCCATGCTTCATATTTTGATTTATTATTTCCTAATCTTTTATAATTTCACTGGCTTTCCCTTGTGAGTTGTAACTTTCAGAATCATTTTCTTCAAGATTCTGGATCTCCTTTTCTCAGTTAACTTTCTTTTCATAATCTTATTTTTCTTATACTCTTTTTTTAAAAAGTTTTTCCTCAATCTCTTTCGTTTGATTTTTTTGAGTTCTTCTATGAATTATTTTTGGGCAGATGAGTATTTAACATTACTCTTTGGAGTAGGAGAGGCTTTTGTATTTTCAATATCCTTCTCTGAAAAAGGAACCACTGTCTTCCTTACTCTCCTAGTAACTTTCTATAGTTGGGTTTTTTCTTCTTTGCCTGCTCATCCTATTTGTTTTTTAGAAGTCTACATTTGCCCTGAGGCACAATTTTGTTTTGTTTGTGGTGGAAATCTGAGGAACTTGGGATTTTCAGACCTATTCTGCCATCTTCCCACAATCCTCCCTGTAAGTATATCTTCTTAATGTATAGTGATACTGTACCTCCCATTTAATGCACTTTTTCCATTTAAGTTGGGTATATTTTCCATAGTTATATTTCATCCCACCAAGCCTAATTGATACCTGTGACATGACATTTTCCTCCTGTTAGAATCTCTCTTCCACCATTTTCATTAACTTGTGTACACAGAAAACTGAAGTCATAAGTTTTGTTTCTTGACTTCTTAAATATTCCCTTCTCTGAACAATTGGTCACCTATATTCTTTTTTTGTGTTATATCTTCAACTCTCTCATTCTTTCCTTGGAAAATGTATTTGAACAATTTTCTCCTTTCTACATTTCCGGCTTTAGATCCAATTTTTTGAAAATCCAAGCAAATATATTTTTTCCTAATTTTTATTAGATGTACTCCATTCCTAGCAAAGAGTGCATTATTTACATATTACAACTCATGGTCTAAAATTAAAATCAAAAATAAAATCAGTTTCTTCCCAAATTTTCCCTTCAAAAACATAAAATACTGAATCCCATCTTCAATTGGCAGCAGTAAGATACCACTTTTGCTTTAAGGACCTTAGTTTCTTGCCATAATTTCATTATCTTCATAATTTTGTTTTACTCTTCTTATACTAGTATTATTTTTCTTCCTATTTATAATTAGAAGAAAATAGTGACTGTATCAAGGGGAATAACTTTATTTATTGAGGACTATTCCACTCTTTTGGGGGTTTTGTATTGATTTTTTGTATTAATTTGGGGTCTTGTATTAATTGTTTGCTTGGCTATCTTTCATCCATAATTAGCAGATTATCACAAAAGTCCTAATGAAAATAGAAGCTTCCCTCACTGCCTTCTTCAAGATCCAACTTTCACCTGGCAGAAAGCAGTGAGAGTAGTTTCTGTTTCCATTAGGGCTTTTGTCTGCTAATTATAGATCAAAGAGAGAATCCAGTTACCTACCTCCTCCCTTTCCATCTCACTGCCCTTATCTTCTATAAGATAAGTTGGATGAACTGCACTAAAGAGAAGACTTAAAGGAGATATATTCATTTCAAATATTTAAAGGGCTATCAAAATTCAGGCAAACCCTTTTCAAATGATCCAACCTCAGCTGTGTGTAGAGTCCCTTACTAGGTAATGCAGTGGGGTATGGGAAGAGATATATTGGAGAATAAATAAGACACAGTTCCTGTCTTCACAGAGCTAACAGGCTAGGGGGAAAAGAAAATACACCTAGGATGACAGAGGATCAGGCATGGAATCTGAATTTAAGTCCAGCCTGTGTTATTAACTAGCTGTGTGATCTTGGGTAAATCATTTTCTCTCTATTTACCTTAGTTTCCTCATCTATAAAATGGGGATGACAATAGTACCTACCTTGCAGTCTTGTAAAAATAAAATGAGATAATAAGTATAAAGTACTTATAAGGATTTTATAAATGTTAGCTGTTATTATTATCAAATAAACATAATACACAATAATATATGCCAAGTGTATTAATGATGGTATGCTTCTTGTCCAAAGGCTAACTTGGCTAAATTTAGATAAAGCCTTCACCAAGTTGGCTATGGCCTAATGAATGTTTCAATCATGGAAACTCTCCAATATTATTTACTACACCAGTATAGTCTCAAAAGTACTAAATTTGTAGACCCAAGCACTGATTTGAATCCTGGTTCTGCTAATTCCTCTTGAAAACAGAAGACAAACAGGTGATCCTGGGGAAACTGTTTAATGTTTCTAGGACCTCAGTTTCTTCATCTTTAAAAGGAAGAGTTTAGATGAAATAGTCTCTAAGGTTCTTGATTTTTTTGCCCAGCTCTAAAGCATATAGCCCTGTGATCCTACCTATCCTTTCTTTGAATACTTTGAAATACAAGTCTTTTAAAATTAAGGGCAAGTGTCAAATTAAGTGTGTCTTTTTTATTTCTTTTATAAAATTTTTAAAATTGAATAATCATTTTTTCCAAAAGGTTTCCATAATAACTTGATGTGCAACCAGTTTATTATTGATCAGAATTGGGTCTAGAATATAAGTAAATGCCTTAGTCACCTTTGAAGAAGGCAATTATATTAAGGCAGGTGAAAAAATGGCCTGTGTTCTTTACTTAGGACTAAGAGAGGTGAAGCAGTTATCAGGATAGTTAAACTCCCTTCTATCAGATTTCTGTTTTAGGAAAATGGCTTGTGGAGGGTACATTGGCAATTCACTTGAGATTTAAGACAAATACAATTCAGAAAACTATTGTAATAAAACAGAAGAAGTGATAAGGGTCCAAAGTGTGGCTGTGCTGGTAGAGAGAATCTTAAGAGATATTGAAGAAATGGAAGCAACAAGAGTTAAACCATTGAAGGACAAGCAAAATATTAAGAGGGATAAGAATTGGCTGAATTCTTCAAATGTACTGTGTACTCTGTAAACACTTTTTAACTGATTTGTCAAAGATAAAGATGGGGAGACACCATTTTGAGGACCTAGGTTTGTTTCACCTACAATCAGATGAAGCTTTTCTGCTATCGAAAAACTAGTAATGAAATGTGGACCACAACATAACATTCTCATACTCTTGATTGATGTTTGCTTACATTGTGTTTCCTTCATCTGATATGTCTTTTGTGTAGATAAGATTTTTCTTGCACAACAATGATAAGTTTGGAAATATGTATACATATATTCGATTTGTCAAGTATTTTAACATAATTAACACGTAGTGGATATCCTACCATCTAGGGGAGGGGTGGGGAGTTGGGGGGGGGAAATTTGTAACAGAAAGCTATGTAAGGGTTAATGTTGAGGAATTACCCACACATATGTTATACAAATAAAATTTTAAAAAAAGAAAAAAAGAAAAAAGAAAAACTAGTAAATGAGAAGCCTGTAAGTCCATGCATCAAGCTCTGTGGCTGATCATGCTCCCAACTCCCACAAAAGCCCAGTTACATTGGGCATGTCTTCAGAGAAGATCCATTAGAAACTTTAAATTAAAGCCAGTGTAGGGAGAACAGAGGAAGCAGCAATGACAAATGTAAGAGCTTAAAGGGTTATTGGCTAAGTTGAGACACACCCTTTCTTGTCCATAAAAGATATTACCTTGTACAACAGGAATTTCCAATGCTCTCTTCTTCCCTCAAACAGAAACAAGCTCCAGGCAATGAAGCCAGGCCAGCAGCCCCAACCTCCATGGTATGAAAAGTATTTTGTTACACAACAAGATTATGCCATAGCAGAGTTTAATGTTCTAATATTTGGTTTCCATAGTACTCCTCCCAGTACAACTACAAATACACAATCTAATTAATCTCTCTATATACTGTATCAGTATATTATCTTTCCTTTCTGAATTATTAGAGGAATGTTAATTTTTATGATGTTTTTGTGTTGCTGTTATTACTTTTTTTCAGTCATTTCAGTCATGTCTAGCCCTTTGTGACTCCATTTTGAATTTTCTTGGCAAACTTATTGCATGGAGTAACTTGACATTACCTTCTTCAGCTCATTTTACAGATGAGTAAAATTACTTTCCCAGGATCACATAGCCTAGTGTGTTACATGACCAGATTTGAACTCAGGAAGATAAGTCTTCCTGGCTTCAGATATTCTGTTTATGTGCTACCTAACTGCCCCACTGTTCTTGGGAACCCAATGGTATTCTCTCATCTGGTAGATAATGAAAGTAAGGCACAGGGAAATTGAATTCTTTTACCAAACACACGTTTGATGTGTAATTATAGTTTTGGCATAAGACAGATGAGATGGGCTAATGGGAACTGAGAAACTTCTGAAGTATCTCCTTACCCCACCCCTTTGAAAAATATACCTTTCAAATCCCTGTTCTCTCCATATACTGCTGTCTAAGTGCCAGGAGTTTCTATCATAAGTCTCTCCTTTCAGATAAGATAAACACTTCATAAATGCAAATATAATAGGAGTAACATAATAATCCATTATCAAGCAGAAAAAGCTTAAATTGAATTTCTTGCCATAACTGTTGTCAGTCACCTAACAATTTTCTGTGAGCATGGGACATGATATATATATATATATATATATATATATATATATATATATATACTATATCATATTGCTTACCATCTTGGGGAGGGGGAAGGTTATGGGGGGAAGGAGGAAAAAAATTTAACTCAAAATCTTACAAAACTGAATGTTGAAAACTATTTTACATGTAATTGGAAAAATAAAATACTACTGAACTAAAAAGGGGGGAAAGAGAGAGAGAATGGGACATGGTAAAAGTAAAAATTGATGGTAGGGAAGAAAAAGCAAAGGGTCCACTCAGAATGAAGGATTGAAGTAGGTGATTGGGATGGGTTGATGAAGGGAGCAAGGAATGGAAAGGGAAGATGAAAGAATACTTTAAATCAAACTTTATAATTTTGCTAAGGGCTGGTTCTTGAGTTATTCCTGCTCCTTCCTAAGAATTTTTCCTGGGAATATGAACATTACACCCACAGGGCAGTGGCCACATAATGCTCTTCTGGAAATCAGGACCTTAGTGATATACCCAGTTCTACCGCTTGCCTGCAATCATAGACTCTGAATTTGTATGACTAAGATGTGTCATTGTTACAGGGGATAAGAAAAGCAGAAGGAAAAAGCAGCCAGTAATTAGAATAAATTAAGCTGGATATCTAAAGGGATTTAATGTATTATTAGCACTTCCACCATGATATTTCAAAATATGTTAATGTATTAGGCAAATGTGCTCTTCAGAGTGTCAGATGTTGCCAATGGGAGAGATGCAAGAGTTCTGAACTGGGAGCCACAGAATACTAGCTTTTACAATGACATCAGTTTTTTTATCATGCTAAAAATTTCTGTAGGCATTATATAAAATGAAGGAGTATCAAGAGCTCTGGCATGATGCTCCTAAACTTGTCATATAGTTATATTGTCACTATGAAATTGTATGTTGGAGAACTAGGAAACCAGATGTGTCCACTCTGGGGAAAGATAGCAAAACTCTGGAAACTTGTTCTCTGAGCAGCCTTTCCTATTTTTGTTTGAGTTCCCTTATTACATTTATCCCTCGGGAGATAAAGCTTGCATATCAAGGTATGCTGAAAGCTTCTGAAGGTCTTAGGCAGAGTACAACAAAGATATGGGGAATGATGACTATACCTATGATACCCGTTTTCTTGACAACACCTTCTGAACCTTTCCCTCTTCTCTCTATTACGATGGTCATCAGATGTAAATTTATTTCAGAGATCTTTTCTATTACTTTAAATCAGAATTGTCAAACTCATAACCCCCCTCCTCAACAATAGTAAAATTTCTGAGTAAAGTCTAAACCAGATAAAAATATGATTTGGAAGTATTTAACAAAATAAATAAAAGTACAATAAAAAATAAAAAAATGTTAATTTGTGATTTCCTGACTCAGTATGTAGCCTGGTAGGGATCCATTTCTGTTTAAGTTTAACATGAATACAAAAGGAAAAAAACAGATCTGAATATTCATGAAGGACTAAGGAAACTTTTCACATTATAAAGTGCTTTGGTCAGGGGTCCCTCATTAGTTTTGTGATCAAGCATGGTCATTTAACAAATAAGAGGGAAAGAGAATGTGTTTGGAACAGTGACAATTGAGAAAATTTGTCTAATGCCTGTTAACAATTAGATTTTTTTTTGCTTTTTATTATTATTTTATTTTATTTTTATATTTTATCATTTTAATTTTTATTAGATATTTTCATATTGATATTTTTATAGGTAATTTTTAGCTTGTTCATTAATTGTTACACTCAGAGGCAGTGATTTGGATAATTCACAGAAATTCTCTGTGCCTCATTTTCTTCATCAGTAAAATGAGTATAATAATACCTAGACTACCTTCCTTATGATGTCATTATGAAGGCAGTACTTTAAAAGCTGGAAAAAGACTATATTAACTTGAGTTATTATTAAGTACTCTCAGTAAATTAATAGATGTTTTATAAAATTTAATATTGAAAATAAAAAATAGCAATCATGAAGCATGCTTCATTATTTTGTCAGCCTAAACAAGAATATTTTTCATATGTGAATGGCCCTTTTGTGAAGATAGATCTAATGAGGGCTACAATATAAAAACAAATCCTTATTTGTGTCTATGACACAGAAAAGTTAAAAGCTTGTATACTAGATGAAATTTGGTATAAGTTGAACTTGATGACCCCTGAGAATTCAATTCTGATTCCTTTGTTAATTATAGGTCACACAGCTAATTACCAGTAGGGCTGGAACCAGAAATCAAGCCTCCTCATGATGGATGGTGATCTTTCAATGATACTCTATTCCCTCTCAGTATTTCCTGTGGCCAATCTTACTGTGGCACATCAGTTTGCTGCCTCTGTTTTGATGGATTCGTTCCATCCTCCATAATTTTGATTTCCATTCAAAATCTAATTCAAAATGTTCATCTAAAATCAAAAATTTTAATTTCCATTCACCCAATTGCAACTCAGTAGATATCACCAGTTAGGTCCATCCTGTCATGGTGCCTATATAAATAGCCTTATCAGTAGCCAGGTGGACATAGATTTTGTTAGCTATATCAAGTAATCAAAAGTAGCTTCAAAAGGGCTAAGTATGGGAATACAATTATACATTAGAGAACATATATTTTACTTACATCTGAAAATCCAAAAGAAGTTAAGAATTCTTAGTAAAGCTTTTATTTTCTACAAAAGTAGCTTTAAAAGAACAATCCCCAACAACCTGATTCAGAAACACGTTCCCTATTCCATGTCTTAGGTCTGCTCCAAACTCCTCAGGAAGGTAGTCATTTCTATATATGTTAGCTACTCACAATACACAAAGTACCACTTAAAAATCCCAGTCTCCAGTAAGGGAAAGGAATCAAGAAAAGGTACAATATTTCAAATTTTATATTGCTGTTAATCTGACAGTTTGAATAGCTACCTAAAAATCTACTGACAAGAAACATATTGTTTCAATAAACAGAAATATTGAAATTGAGTTTTTGCTTCCAAGTCATGAGTTCCCCAAGGCTGTTGTGCTAATTACTCAAATTGTATAATAAGCCCATTAGGATGTAAAAATGGGTATGTATGATGTGCCATTTATGAAAGAGAATAAAAGTCAGGAATTGTCACAAAATAACACTGTCATTGCTCAGAGTAAGTGTTTGGGGAAATTATTTCTCTCTCTAGGGTTAAATTACTGTACCCTTATTTAAGGAAATCTTCTAAAGAGAACCTTGCCTAAGGAAAGGAGGGACTCCATTAAGAAGAGGTTCGTCCTTTCAGTTTTCTGTCTACCCCCTATTTTATCCTATTTCCTTCGTTATAGCAATTAAGTGGAGCCTCGTTTTTCTGTCAACTTTGAAAGAGAAATTGAAATTAATTCCATCAGCTACCTACACACTGGCTTCCATTTCAGGGGTCATTGAAGTTGCAATGGACCCTGAAGAGGTGAATCATGGGGTCTTTTGCTATATAATCTGAGAGCTTTTAACTACAAATATAAAGCATGGAATCTAATACTTTTTTAATTTTAAAAAGTTATTTTATTTAAAAAACAGAATAAGAAAAAAAGCAATACAAAACAAAATAAAACAAAACAAAAGAGAATATTGTCATATGTTCAGCAGAACATCAGGGAGTATTCAAAATATATAACAAATACCAGTTCAAGAAAGTATACACACACATACACACACACACATACACACACATACATACATACACACTCTATTCATTTTATATTCATGAGTGTCCAACTTTACTTCTTGTAAATTGTTCTTTTGTTCTCTGCTTTTCACCTTTTTTTACTTTATTCTTTTTTCCCTCCTTTCATTCCTCCCACCCCCAAGCAGACTATAGTTAAGAAAGGATATATTTATATATACATATGTAAATATATACAAACACATATCTACATCCTCATACCCCACACACACATACACACACACATTTTTCTTATCCCTGCTGACCTTTTGCTTTAATTCTGCTTCTAACTTTCCTTGCCATTATTTAACCTTCCCCCACTCATGGATCCTATTTTCTTTCCATACCCTTTGCTTCCCCATCAGCCCATCCTTCCCCCATTATTTCTTTATAGATTTTGGGGGGTGCTACATCCTTCATGGTATGTATATATATGTTTATAGAAAACATCATATATGTATATGTGGTATTGCCTATTTAACCCATTTTTGATGAGAGTAGGTTTTTAGTCCTCCTCCCCCCTCTAATGCCTGTTTTAATCTTCCTCTGCACTTCATTTGTATAACATAATTACTATTATTACCTTAACTATGCCTCAATCTTTCTTTTGAGTGGCCCTATTGTTGATATCAATCTTAAACATGATATTCATTTCCCATGTAAAAGAAAACCATAAATAGTTTGCCCATGTTGAGTTCCTTAAAATTGAGCTTTGATATTACCTCTTATATGTAAAATTTTCTAGGTTCCAGTTTTCTTGATTGTAAGCTTTGAAAAGCTGCAAATTCATTGAATGTCCATTTCTTCTTGTAATATTATAGATAATTTTGCTGGATATGATATTTTTTACCTCAGGCCTGGTTCTTTTGACTGTCAGTAGATATAATTTCAGGACCCATGGCTTTTATTGTGGCTTCTGATAAGTTCTGTACAATTCTAATTGTAGCTCTAGCTTATTTGAATTTTTTTTCTTGTTTCTTGCAAAATTTTCTCTTTGATCTGGTCATTTAGAAATTTGACAATAATGTTTGTATGTGTTTTTCACCAAGGATCTCGTTGAGATGGTGATGGGTAGATTTTTTTCTATTTCTATTTTTCCCTCATGTTCTATCATTCCAGGACAATTTTCTTGAATTTTTTCGTGCATGATTGTGTGAAGGACCTTTTTTTGGTCACAACTTTCAGGCAATCCAATTACTCTCATATTTTTCTCTTCTTGATCTTTTCTTATGTTTTTCATTCTGTTCTATTTTTTTCATTCTTTATGATCTGTTTTGTTATTTCTTGGTCTTTCATAGCTTCACTGGCTTCCCCTTGCCCAGTCCTAATTTTCAAAGAGTTATTTTCATCTTTGAGATTGTATCTCCTTTTCTAGTTGGTTAGCTTTTTTAAAGATAATCTTCCCATTTTTCTTGAATGATTTTTATGTTTATTTAATTTTTCCTCAGCATCTCTCATTTAATTTTTTAATTCTTTTTTTCAGTTCTTCTATAAATTCTCTATGAGCAGGGAGCCATTTCATATTACCCTTTGGGGTAGAAGTTTTTGTTTTTTTTTTACTTCTGTTTCCTTCTCTGAAGATAAACCCCAGTCTTCCCTGTTCCCATAGTAGGTTTCTATGTTATGGTTCTTCTTTGCTGGTTCATTTTTTTTTAATAAGAAATATTAGTGTAAGCACCTCTAATTCTGGGGTAAGGAAAATGGTGACTCTGGCTTCCCCTTTGACCAGGAACCCCAAACCAAGAGTTTACCCTTCTGCAAGTGCCCACAAGCATCACTACTGCCTCTGCACTCACTGGGTGCTGGTTCCTTCTTGTCCAGGGCCATATCCCTGCAACATAGATGGATCTGGTATTCCTAATCAGCTGAGTTTCCCTCAGTCTTCCTGGGCTCAGACCCCAACTCCACAAACAGTCTGGGAAGTGAAAATCTCTGTGGTTCCGGTGGAGGCTGCAACCACACCCAGCTCACCCCAGAACTCCCCACTTGGTATTTCTGCAGAGCTATTTGCACTTCACATGGGTTAATCCTCAACCTGGGTCTTTCTTTGGATATTCTTGAGTCTCCCAAATTTAGGAGTATTCCTTTCTTTCCCATGTAATTTGGATCCACCTTTCTATTAGCCATAGTGTAGTTTTAGGTCCCAGTTATTGACTGGATTTTTTTTTAACATTAACTTATCTATTCACAATATCTAGGTTCCCAGAGAACTACTTGAAATTTAGGGACTGTACCAGCCAAATGACAAAATATCTAAAGAAATGTCTTATCTCTCTTTTTAATTATACTAATTAAATCAGGCAGGAAAACTGAACCTCAGACTCAATCCAACCTAAATTTTATTTGTATATATATTTGTTTATCCATTCATTCATTCATTTATCTATTTTTGTTTTTATTGTTTAATGGGCCACATTTTAGAGCTGTTAGAGCTAGAAGGGATCTAACAGGCCATTAATTAAACCCATACTTTATAAAAATTCCTTATTATATTACAGTATAGGCTCATCTTTAATAGGAATTTTTTTGTTCTTTGTATTTGTATCACTACAATAGTACATTGTTTGGCACATAAAAGATGCTTAACAAGTACTTGTTGATTGATTTGTTGATTTGCTGACATCCCCAACAAAAAATTTCCAAATTGTGCATGACTCAACTTGAATATGTGTCAACAATATGATCTGCCAAGGATTGGGTTTGGAGTTGGTTTTTGTTGTTGTTTGGTTTTTTCTTTCTTCTATATAACCAGAAAAAATGAAACAATTAATAAAAATATAAAATAAACAAATACCTATTATATTCTAGGTACTGAAGTAAGGGATGGGGAAAGGAAAAAAGTTAAAGAATAGTCCCTGTTCTCAAGTAGCTAGCAGTCTAATGTGGAAGGGAGGCAACATATAGACAACTGTATTTAAACAATAGGAAAAATTGGAAATAATCTCAGAGAGAAGACCCTAGTTTTAAGGGATATTAGGAAAGGCTTCTTATAAAGGGTGGGATTTTGAAAGGGATTTAAAAGAAGGTAGGAAACCTGAAGGCAGAGATGAAGAATGGGAGAATTTCAGAATTCCAGTATGTTCATAGAGGACAATCAGTAGAAATGCCTAAAATAGAAAGACTGGATGTCTTGTTCAAAGTACAGGAAGGAAGTCAGCGTCACTGAATTGCAAAATATATGGGGAAAAGTAAGGTGTAAGAAGAACATAAAGGCAGTAAGGAGCCAGGTTATGAGGGACTTTCAAAGCCAAATAGAGTTTTAATATTTAATCTTGAAAACAATAGGAAATGACTGGGGAGGGACAGGAGGATTGAAGAGGAGGATGACTAAGTCAAACCTGAGCTTCAAAAAGATCCCTTTTTAAAAAACATTAAAGCCTTTTTATTTTCAAAACATGCATAAATAATTTTCAACATTCTCTCTTGCAAAATCTTGTGTTCCAAATTTTCCCCTCCCTTCCTCCTACCCTTTCCCCTCAACAGCAAGTAATCCAATATATGTTAACCATATGCAATTCTTCTATATGTATTTCCACAATTATCATGCTGCACAAGAAAAATTAGAACAAAAAGGCAGCTGGGTGGTACAGAGGAAGTCTGTAGGACTTGAGTTCAAATTTGGCCTTAGACACTAAATACTTCCTAGGTGTGTGACCCTGGGCAAGTCACTTAACTTCAATTGCATCAGCAAAAAAAAAAATCAGATCAAAAAAGGAAAAAATGAGAAAGAAAACAAAATGCAAGCAAATAACAGTTTAAAAAGGTGAAAATATTATGTTATGATCCACACTCAATCCCCACTTTCCTCTTTCTGGGTGCAGATGGTTCTTTCCATCACAAGACCATTGGAACTGATGTGAATCACCTTACAGGTAAAAAGAACCTTATCTGTCAGAAATGATCATCATACAATCTTGCTGTTGCTGTGTACAATGTTCTCCTGGTTCTACTCACTTCACTTAGCATTAGTTCATGTAAGTCTCTCCAGGCCTCTCTGAAATCACAAAGATCAATTTTGATAACTGAGTGGATAATGGACTAGAGTAAGACTTCAGGCAGGGAGACTAGCCAGTAGGCAACTGAAGTAGTCCAAATGATGAGGTGATAAGGACCTACACCAAGGTGTAACAGTATCAGAGAGAAGAGAGTATATATGAGAAATGTTGTAAAGGTAGAATAAATAGGACTTAGCAGTAGTTGGATATGAAGGCAAGTAGTACAGCTCCCTAAAATTCTAAAATCTTGTTCACAGGGATAATTACCTAGCCACATTTGTCCCACCTGCCTTTGTGAAGCTGTTTTTTTAAGTGCAGAACTCTAGGATATGGTTCATTTGGGCCTTGTGGATTGAACTCATTGATTTTACCTGACTATTTTCTCTTTCATTGTGGGTACTTATTTCTTATTAATCCTTTCCCCACTACTTCACACTACAAAGACCACTGTTTTTGAAAGAAGCATGATTAAAAAAAACTAGTTATTAAATCCTACTTAATAGGATTAATAGAAGGGAGGGAGAGAGGGAGGAAGGAAAGGAGGGAGGGAGGAAGGAAAAGAAGGAGGGAGGGAAGAAAAGAAAGAAGGAAGAAGAAAAAGAGGGAGGGAGAGAGGAAGGAAGGGAGGAAGGAAGGAAGGAAGGAAGGAAGGAAGGAAGGAAGGAAGGAAGGAAG
>JAJPUD010000072.1:60164-71903 GCA_023553655.1 Myrmecobius fasciatus
AAGGAAGGAAGGAAGGAAGGAAGGAAGGAAGGAAGGAAGGAAGGAAGAGTGAGGGAGGGAGTGAGGGAGGAGGGAGGAAGAAAAAAACAAAACTTGGTCCTCTCTCCAAGCCTGCAGAACCTTGGGCATAGAGAAAGCTTGGGAGAAAGTAATAAAAAGTAATTTTATTACTTGGCAATAGCCAGCTAGATTAATTGTTTATTCTAAGTGGTGGGGATAACTAAGCAGGAATTACTAGATAGTAATAGTATCTTTTCAAATTTTTTTTGATATATTTTATCTTTCCATAACCTCATTTCTTAATATATCCTGCCTTAGTGCCACATTCATCAACTTATCCCTTGCAATAAAGAATAATTATATGTCTACATCTGTCTGTCTATTTATCTATCTATCTAAGAAGTAATTCAGCAAAACTAACAAAACATGCCTTATTTCACATCCATGTTATCTCATCACTATAAAGAAGGGAAGCCTAAGTTTCAACATTTCATCTCTTCTCTGGGGCCAAGAATGGTCATTATAATGTAATACTATGTTTTATGATGCCTTTCCTTCTTTCTCTGTAGAAGGTACAAGTGACTTCATATAAATTAAGCAAAAATGCTTGAATGTAAGGAGTTCTATCTGAGGATCTTGACAAAACTCCTAGTTGGAAGACTTTTTGTATCATGGGGTGACCTCCCATTCTAGAAGACCATATCAGGAGAATGGAAAGCTTGGAAAGTTCTACCTGAGTTGGAAAGGCCTTCCATAAATACATTTATAGAACCAAATTATTTATAACAACAATAATAAAAGCTAGCATATATATTGCACTTTATGTTTTGCAAAACACTTAACAAATTTTATCTCATGGCAAGGAACTGGAAACTGAATGGATGCCCATCATGTAGGGAATGCCTGAAAAAGTTATAATATATGAATATTATGGAATATTACTGTTCTATAAGAAACATCAACAGGATGATTTCAGAAAGTCCTGGAGAGTCTTACATGGACTGATGCTAGGTAAAGTGAGTAGAACCAGGAGAACATTGTACACAGCAACAGCAAAATTGTATGATGATCATTTCTGATGGACAAGGTTCTTTTCAATTGTAAAGTGATTCAGACCAGTTCCAATGGTCTTGTGATAGAAAGAACCATCTGCACCCAGAAAGAGGAAAGTGGGCACTGGGTGTGGATCATAATATAATATTTTCACTTTTTTATTGTTATGTGCTTATTTTTGTTTTTTTCTCATTTTTTTACCTTTTTGATCTGATTTTTCTTTGTGAAGCATGATAATTGCAGAAGTAAAAAAAAATAAAAGAATTGCACATATTTAATCTATATTTGATTGATTGCCATCTAAGGGAGAAGGTAAGGGAGAGGAGGGAGAAAAAATTGTAACAAGATTTTGCAAGGGTGAATTTTGAAAACTGCATATATTTTGAAAATAAAAAGCAAAAGCAACAACAAAATAAATATCTCATTTGAACCTCATAATAACCTTGTGAAATAGGGGCTATTTTTATTCCCAATTCACTAATGATTTTACTATCTTTTTTTCTTATTTGCAGTTCTGGCATGTAGCACAATGCCTGGCACATAAAAAGCATTTATTAAATGTTAATTGAATTGAATTAATGGGAAAATGAGATAGAGTGAGACTAAGTGACTTGCCCAGAGGCATATAGTTTTTAAGTCTCTGAGACAGGATTTTAATTTAAGCTTTCTTGACTCCAAGTTCAGCACTCTATCCATTGCATCTTGTCTTTGAGGAATAGTCTAGGAGGAATAGAGAGGCTCACCATCTGGTTTTCCACTAGTTGATGGTAGCGCCTTAAAAGGATAAAAGTAAGGATAAAAAATTAGCCTAGATAGTTTCCATCGTCTTCTGCAATGATGGTGTAAGAAAGAAAAAAGGGGACTGGATGATGCTAAAGATTACAAGGTTCTTAATTCAGCTTTTGGTAATCTTAATATACTATTTTTTACCAATGATCAATGAGTTGATGATATTCTATTACAAGATTAGAAGAACACACAGAATTAAAGCTGGAAAAGATTTCCAAGTTAACCTGCCCCAAACTACATCTGTAAAGGAACCCCTTGTATACACTGATAAGTAGTCATCTAGTCTCTCTCTGCCTGAAGACTTTAAATCTCCCACTTTGGGGCAGCTCTAATTGTTAGGTGATCATGCCTCAGTTGGCTTTACTATAACTTCTACTACTTGCTCTTTAGGACCATGAAGATCAAATCTAACCTCTCCTCCATATTGTAGTCTTTCATAACCCCATTAAGACTTCTCTCACCTATATTAAAAATTCCATATTATTCTATCATATTTCCCCATGGCCTGTTATTTAAGCTCCTCACTCCCCTGAAGACTCTTCCCTGAATGCAATCTACCCCAGTAATAGAATTCTTAAAAGATAGTTCCAAAATTGAACTTTATACTCCAGGTATGACCTGATGAGAGCAATATAGAGAAGTACTATCCCTTGGACAAAGCAAACCAAATTCAACCCAACCCAGACCCATTATGCTGCTCCTCAATCATTTTCATGCCATTCCATAAAGTGAACACCATTCCCTTCATACAACTTCCTCCTCTCTCTATTTTCTACATCTAACTCTGGGGAAAATTATCAGATCAATATTATCATTCATGTAAAAAACATGCCAAAAAGCTCTCTAATGGCTTCATTCACCATCATAGTGACTCCTCCCTGGGCAGCACTCCCCTATATGTATTATCTTCTATAGAATGTAAGCTTTTGAAGGGCACAAACTCTTATATTTGTATTCCTTAGCTTAGCTCAATGCCTAAAATATAGTAAGTACTTATATAAATGGTTTCTCATTTATTTCAAAAATACTTTATCTCCTAATAGAGAGATTATATTAACTGTTTGGTTTTCATGTCACACTGTTGTCCCATACTGAATTTAAAATCCACTAAAGCTCCAAATTATTCTCCTCCACAATTTATCAAGCTGTAGTTTTCTCCATCTTGTGTTCCTACAATATTAATTTTTGGTTCAAGTATAATACCTCACATTTATTTCCACTAATTTGTTTCATTGGATTTGGGGAACTATTCTAGTTTATCAAGATGTTTTTAACTTCCAGTTTTATGTCTCATCCAATGGATTTACCATCTCTTCCCTGCTTTCATGATTAAAAGAATGGTCATTTATATCTTCATACAAATAATCCCATCTCTGCTACTTATTCCCTGAGTGATCTTGGGCAAGTAATTACATTTCTCTGTGCCTTCGTTTCCTTATCTATAAACTGAGGGGCTATACTAGATTATCTCCAAGGTTCTTTCTAGCTCCAAATTAATATTCCTTTAATTCTATAATCTAAACTACATTTTCTTATTTTGCCCACAAGGATAGCATGAAATACTCTGTCAAATGCTTTGTTGAAATCTAGATACACTCAGACATTGCTCTGACATTCTATTCTAGTAACTCTGTCATAAAAAGTAGATTAGCCTGACATAGCCTGTTCTGTTGAAGCAGGTCTAGCTCTGACAGATTACCACTCCCATTTTGAAATGTTCACAAAACAAGCTTTTATAATGCATTATATAATTTGGCCAAGAATAGTCCCATAATTTGAATATTCCACTATTTCCTATTATATGAAAAGCAAAATAAATGTTGTCCCTCACCAACCCTATAGCATCACTCTTGTGGTCTACAGACTTGTGAGGTCACTGATAGCAGTTCATAAATCACATCTACTAGTTTTTCAGGTCTCTGTGATGTAATTTTTCCAGGTATGACTGCTTTGATGCCTCTCAGAGGAATCTTTGACTCATTGTTTCTGGATCCAGAGAATTGCAGGTTATGTGTGTATCATTTCTGGTTATTCTTTGTTGCCCTTAGTATTCATGTCCAGATTCAGTTCATCTGAAGCTTTCAGATCTTTTGACAATATTCTTACAAGACTATGTCATCCACTGGTAGTCATATTCTATTACATGGCCCTTTTTCATCTTTAACACATTTATGTTTTAAAATTTGCATTGGTAGGGAAGCTAGGTGGTGCAGTGGATAGAGCACCAGCCCTGAAGTCAGGAGGACTTGAGTTCAAATATGACCTCAGAGACTTAACACTTCCTAGCTGTGTGACCCTGGACAAGTCACTTAACACTAATTGCCTCAACAAAAATAATATGTATTGGTTTCCTGGCATTGGCATTTATAATGAACAAATTTAGAGTGAGAGATAAAGTGGAAAAAATGCATCTCCTTCCTTTTGTTGAAGTAGCAGTTTGCTATGGATGTGGACTTTGGTATATACTGTTAGACATGGTCACTATCAATATATTTTTTTGATTTGGATAAAACTGATTTTATAAATTTGTTATAACTGCTTGCTGTCTTAGATAGGGGGAAGTAAAGGAGAAGGAAAGAAAATTTTGGAGCACAAAGTCTTATAAAAATGAATGCTGAGAACTATCTTTATATGTATTGAGGAAAATAAAATATTATTGAGAAAAATAAATTTGCTATAAGGAAGGGCTCACCAAGTAGCAAGATTCAGGACATTCATTTTCAGGAATTAATGTGATACAAAATCAAAAGATATCAATGTTTTTAAAAATTAAAAAAGAGAAGAAAATTTAAGTTAATAGTTTCTCTTTATATGGGCACTGCTGTCTTTAGAGACACAGATTTTTTTTAGCATAATTCATGAAAATTTTCTTTTTTTGTTTTTTGAGGTCATTCTTTTTGGCAGTATGGCTGCCTGAAAAGAAAGCCTTGAAATTTGCAGTTAACCTCATACTGTTCAAGAAATTTCAAATGAAACTATATAATCTATATAACTACATTAGTGAAACTATTTCTTCCATTCCAGAAATTTATAAAAAGCCAACTGGAAGCCAATATGCAATAATAAATTAGGAGAATCATGCAGCAAGGCATGTGCCAGAATAAATAGAAATGAGACATGTGCTAACTTGCAAGACTCTGTATCCAGAAGCAATGAATCAAAGATTCCTATGAGAAGGCAGCAAAGCAATCAGAAAGCCCCTGTGGAAACTTAGGAAGCTCAGGGAGTGACAATTGTCAATGACAATGCAAGTAGAGAAATGTAGACCAATGTAGAAACATAGTGATAAAATCCAGACAACTCAGATCCAGGAGCTATGAGGCACATAATACTCTGTCAAGAGAAATCAGAAAAACTTTTGAAGATCTAACATTTTAAATATAAAAGATTCCCAAAGGTCATGCCCTGGGAAGTAGAAATCAGTGTAAGTACCAAGAGACCAATATGAACAGTAGGGTTAATCATTCCTACTCAAAGGACAGCAGCAAGGGACCAAGCTCTGTCACAAAGCTCCAATTCAAGAACTAAAACTAGAGATTTGAGTAAATCAAAGAAAACACCAATAAGATAAAAATCATCACAAATTTAGAAATATCAAAAAGAAGAAACCCCATAACAATTTCAAGAGATTCAGAAAGAAAAAGTAGATTTTCTATTAAGAATATCAAAAAGAAATGAAATAAGAAAATTTTTTAAAATGAGTATAAGTTCTCAAGGAAAGAATTATAAAGAGTAATTAGCTTGCTAACAAAGCAAATGCAGTTGAAAAATTAGAAGGAGCCGTATGATTTCTCATACTTTAGGTGTGAGAAGAGCAAGCAAACATGTAGGAAGGTGTTGGGGAAATCAATGTCTGATAAATCTCACTCTTATCTGTAATGAACAAAGGAAAGTCAAACACTCATATGTGTGCGTAAAAATATATCACATTTAAAAGGAAGACAATAAAGATGTGGGATAGTATTAAGAGGAAGGATAATTTCAAAGAGGAAATACTCACAAATAAAATAAGTTTCCTAATTCTAAAAGGGGGAATAAATTGGGGAAAGACAAAGCAATGAATTGAACTCTAATAGGTGTATTAGATTGCCTCTTAGATAATTGGGAAGAGACTGAACAAATTGTGGTATGTGACTATAATGGAATATTTGTTTTACATAATAAATTATGAAAGAGATAATTTCTGAGAATCTTGTATAGTATGAATTGATCAACAGTGAAGTGAGAACAAGAAGAGGAAAAAAAAAACTTTGAAAGATTTTAGAACTCTGATCAATGAAATGATCAGCCATATCTCCAGACCTATGATGAATCATATTACCCACCTCCTGATAGAAAGGTGATGAATACAAGAAACAGACATAATTTTTTGTCTAATTTTATTTTTTAGATAACATTTTTCCCATTTTAATGTAAAAATAATTTTAACAATTTTTTTAAAATTTTGAGTTCCAAATTCTTTTATTCCTTGTCTTCCCTCTCCCTGAAAGAGTAACCAATTTTATATAGTTTATACATATGCAATCATGTAAGACATATTTCCACATTAATCATGTTGTTTAAAAAAGCAGACAAAAAAGCACTAAAAATAAAGAAAGTGAAAAATAGTATACTTTAATCTGCATTCAGATGCCATTAGTTCTTTCTTTGGGAGTTAATAACATTTGTCATTATGAATCCTTTGGAATTGTCTTGGATCATTGTATTGTTGAGAATAACCAAATCATTCATAGTTGTTCACAGTACAATATTACTATTTCTGTGTACAGTTCCTGATTCTGTTCACTTTTCTTAGCATCAGTTCATGTAAATTTTTACAGGTTTTTCTGAAAACATCCTGCTCATCATTTCTTATAGCCCAATTATGTTCTACTAAAATCATATACCACAACTTGTTCAGTCATTCCCCAATTGATAGGTGAATTTTATGGCTTGAGAACAATATACTAAACTCTTTTGGCCACAAGAATTGAGCAAATTTTCAAAATGGTGGTGTTATTTATAGCTTTACTTTAAGGTTGCTTTTTCCTTGGTACATAGACACAATTTGAGTTGGTTTTAAATGATATGTTAGTGGGATTATAGATATAGAAGTCGGAGGGACTTTGAAGACCCTCCAATCCAACTTTTTCATTTTATAGATAAGGAAATTGAGGTCCACAGAGGGCAATCTATTTGTCCAAGTTCACACACATCCTATAGCAATTGGGATTTGAATCCAGATCATGTAACTCCAAGCCTAATATGTTTTTATATTGTACCATGCTGCAACTCTAGTGGAATTTTGACAGGTGGAGATTATAAAGGAAGAGAATTCCTGAAGGAAAATTCATATAAACAGAGGCTAGAAGATAAAGGATATGTTAGGAGAATGACACAAAACCAGTTTAGTTAATTTTCTGAAATGGAGTGGTAGAAAATAATATTGGATCTGAGCTACCACTTTACATCTCTTAGATTGGCTAAAATTACATGAAAAGATATTGATAAATATTGGAGGGGATGTGGGAAAATTGGGACACTAATGCATTGTTTGTGGAGTTGTGAAATTATCCAACCATTCTGGAAAGTAATTTGGAGCAATACCCAAAGAACTATCAAACTGTGCAAACCCTTTCATTCAGACCTTTGGGTCTATATCCCAAAGATATCATAAAAGAGGAAGAAAGATACACGTGTGAAAAAATGTTTGTAGCAACTTTTTTGTAGTGGCAAGGAACTGGAAATAGAGTGAATGCCCATTAGTTGGAGAATAGCTAAATAAGTTAAAATATATGAATGTAATAGAATATTATAAAAAATGATGATTAGGCTGATTTCAGAAAAGCCTGGAAGACTTACATGAACTGATGCTGAGTGAAGTGAATAACAACAAAATTATATGATGATCAAGTATGATGGACTTGGTTCTTCTCAACAATATAGTGATTCAGGCAATTTCAAGAGACTTGAGATAGAAAATGCCATCCACATCCAGAGAGAGAACAAAAGAAACTGGATGTGGATCAAAGCAAAGTATTTTTGCCTTTTTGTTTGTTTGTTTTTTCTCATTTTTTTCCCTTTAGGTCTGATTTTTCCTCTACAACATGACAAATGTGGAAATATGTTTAAAAGGATTGCATATAATCTCTCTAAAACCATCAACAAGCATCATATGTTAATAGGGAGAAACTAGAAGTATTCCCAATAAGATCAGGAGTGCAACAAAGTTGCCCACTATCACCATTATTATTCAATATTGTATTAGAAATATTAGCTTTAGCAATAAGAGAAGATAAAGAAATTGAAGGAAATAGAGTAGGTAATGAGGAAATCAAATTATCACTCTTTAGAGATGATATGATGGTATACGTAGAGAATTCTAGAGAATCAGCTAAAATATTACTAGAAACAATTAACAGCTTTAGCAAAGTTGCAGAATATAAAATAAATCCACATAAATCATAGGCATTTCTACATGTTACCAACAAAGTTCAGTAGCAGGACAGAAAGAAAAATTTCATTTAAAATAACTGTAGATAATATAAAATATTTGAGAGTCTACCCACCAAGACAGAGGCAGGAACTACATGAACACAATTACAAAACACTTTTCACATAGTTAAAGTTAGATCTAAACAATTGGAAGACTATCAAATGCTCAAGGGCAGGCTAATATAATATAATAAATAGCTAATATAATTAAAATGAAAATTCTATCTAAATTAATTTACTTATTCCGTAACCTACCTCAAATTGTCAAGAAATTATTTCATAGAGCTAGAAAAAAAAATTCATCTGAAGGAACAGGTCAAAAATTTCAAGGGAATTAATGAAAAATGCAAATGAGGGTAGCCTAGCTATGCCAGATCTAAAACTATATTATAAAGCAGCAGTCATCAAAACCATTTGATACTGGCTAAGAAATAGCATAGTGGATCAGTAGAATAGGTTTAGTTCACAAGACATGATAACTAATGACTCTAGTGACCTAGTGTTTCATAAACCCAAAGACTCCAGTTTCTGGGGTAAGAACCTATTATTTGACAAAAATTGCTGGTAAAATTAGAAAATGGTATGGCAGAAACACCTAATACCCTATACAAACATATGGTTGAAATGGGTTCATGATTTAGACATAAAGGGTAATACTATAAGCGAATTAGAGGACAAGGAATTGTCTACTGTCAGATCTGTGGAGAAGAGAAAAATTTATAGGCAAAGAACTAGAGAACATTATGAAATGCAAAAATGGAAAATTTTGATAATATTAGATTAAAAAGGTTTTTTAACAAGCAAAACCAATGCAACCAAGATTAGAAAGGAAGCAAAAAACTTCCCTTGAAGAAAAAGCCCTTGAGATTAACTAAAATTCATAAAAATACAAGCCATTCTCCAACTGATAAATGGTCAAAGGACATGAACAATTTTCAGATAAAGGAACTGAGGCCATTCCTAGCCATGTAAAAAAATGCTCTAAACCACTATTAATTAGAGAAATGTAAATTAAGATAATTCTGAAGGACCATTTCACATCTCTCAGATTGGCTAAGATGACAGGAAAATATAATGATAAATTTTGGAGGGGATGTGAAAAAAACTGGGACATTAATGCATTGTTGGTAAAGGTATGAACTGATCTAATCATCCTGGAGAACAATTTGAAACTATGTCCAAAGGGCTATAAAACTATTCAAATTATTTGATCCAGCAGTGTCACTACAAGATCTGTATCCCAAAGAGACCACAAAAGAGGGAAAAGGACCCACATGTGTAAAAATGTTTGTAGCAGCTCTTTTTGTAGTGGCAAGGAACTAAAAACTGAGTGGATGCCCATCAGCTGGGGAATTGCTGAATAATTTATGGTATACGAATGTAATGAAATGTTATTGTTCTATAAAAAAATTAGTAGGATGATTTCAGAAAGTCCTGGAGAAACTTTCATAGACTGATTCTAAGTGAAGTGAGTTGAACCACAGAACATCATACACAGCAACAACAGGATTATGTAATGATCAATTGGGGTGGACTTGGTTCTTTTCAACAATGAGACGATTCATTCCAATTCCAATAGACTTGTGATGGAGAGAGCCATCTGTATCCAGAGAGAGAACTATGGTGACTGAGTTTGGACCACAATGTAGTATTTTCATCCTTTTTAAGTTATTTGCTTGCTTTAGGAAGATTAATCTCACAGCAAATTGGGTCAGATAAAGAGGAAATTGATTAAGATGCTATTACAATGGTACAGATGTAAGTTAGCAAATGCCTGAATCAAGGTGGTCCCATCTTCCTTTAAAAAAAATCAAGAATAATGAAGCTCAGGGAGATTCCAATTTGCCTAAGGTCACATTATTGTTATTGTCCTTCATTTTTGAAGACAACGTTTTGTTGTTTGTTGAAGACAACATTTTGACAACACTATGTTAGAATTAATGATTCCACATATGGATGTGGTGGTGGCTGATGGAAAATCTGTGTTTTCTTGATGCTAATTGCTAGGCTAAAATTAGCACAAGCAGCAGAGAATTGATCCATACTTTGTTGCATCTCTCCTTCTTAAGGTGACTAGGAAAGCTCAAGAGCATTGCCCATTGTCCAGAACCCGGGCAAGCTTGCCATAATGAAATCGACATACTGTACTGATGAACTTTTTGACAAAATTTTCCATAATTTCCCATGACAGAGAGCCTTTGTCAGATCTACAAATGTTGTATATAGACTTTTGTTCTGTTCCTGGAATTTTCCCTAGTGTTGTCAGGCAGTAAATACTGTATTGACTGATCCTTGGCTCCTTGTAAATCCACACTGGCTCTCAGGTAGATGATCTTTGTGTAGGTCTAGGGTCAGCCTATTAAGGAGGAATCTGGCAAAAATTTTGCAAATAATGACTAAGAGCAAGCCCCTCCTGTGATTGTCACAAGATAATCTATTCTCTTTACTTTTATAAAGATACTAAAAATTAGAGGAAGAACTAGAAACTAATGTCCCTGACTTCAATGTTCTTTCCATTGTGCTATGGTATATCCTTCTATATTGCCAAAGTATGAGCAAAGTAGAGTGAGATTGGGTGGGATGTGAGTATTAAGTCAGGGCACTAGAAAGACACCTTAAATAAAGCTGCAAAAGGTAGAGTCTGTTGGAGATGAAATTACCTGGGATATAGCAATGGGTAAAGCAGGAGGAAAGAAGCAGACTCGGGGATTATGCTGTAGGTTCTCTGTCTCTCTGTTTCTATCTTCATATATATGTATATGTATATAAACACATCCATGTAGTATATATACTATATATACATATAGTGTATATATATTGTGTGTGTCTATACATATACATATACATACATATGCATATATATGTATAGCACACATATTTTACAGAAATAGAAGCTAAATTTTTACTATCCAAATTATAACTGATAAAACCTTTTTTTTGAGATTTTGAGTCTAGGTTATAGATAATAGTAAGATAAATGACAGAAATGGGGAAGCTTATGATAGATATTTGTTTCTAAACCATGATTAGATAGCAATCAATAGATAGCACCTCTAACCCAGCAGATAATAGAAGAATCAGCTTTAAAAAAGAAGTCTTAAATAAGAATTTTTTTTGCAAGTGAACATTGCCATCATTTCATTCTCTAGATCCACCAATCATGTCCAAAGTGACCCCCTCAGGACAGGAATAATAGACCACCCTACTGAGCCACCCATGGGAAGTTATAGAAAATCACTTACATCAATTTCATCAAAACTGTTAAAATAAAATTTTAAAACTGCTATAGAAGAATGAAAAAATATATTTGTACTGCCTATGTTTTCCCTCAGATGTTGTACTCCTAGAGCAGTCTTATGTGGATATTAAAAATGGAGCTGACACATTTATACAACGTGACCCAAAAGCCTCAGGGCAGTTCTA
>JAJPUD010000072.1:71913-86405 GCA_023553655.1 Myrmecobius fasciatus
GGCAGCAAGGTGACATTGAATAGAACCCTGGGTTTGGAGTCAGGAAGAATACTCTTCCCGCATTCAAATCTGACCTCAGAGACTTATTAGCAGTATGATCCTGTGCAAGTCATTTAACCCTGTTTGCCTCAGTTTTTTCTTATGTAAATTGAGCTAGAGAAGGAAATCTCTCTCTCTCTCTCTCTCTCTCTCTCTCTCTCTCTCTCTCTGTATGTGTGTGTGTGTGTCTCTCTCTGTCTCTGTCTCTGTCTCTCTCCGGCTCCCTCTCCCTCTCTTTCTCTCTCTCTCTGTCTCTCTCTCTCTCTCTCTGTCTCTTTGTCTCTCTCTGTCTCTGTCTCTGTCTCTCTCTCTCTCTCTCTCTCTCTCTCTCACACACACACACACACACACACACACACACACACACAAAATGGAGTCACAGAAGTTGGACATGCTGGAAATGACTAAATAATATTATGTGCTAGGCACTGTGCTAAGCACTTTATAATTTTTAGCTCATTGGAACTTCATATCAGATGAGGAAACTGAGGCAGAGTTTAAATGATAGCTAGTAAGTGTGTGTGGTGAGATTTGAACTGAGGTTTTGTTCATTTTAGGCCCAGAACTCTATCCACAGTACCATTTAGCTGACAATAAATCATGAGCTGACAGCCTCACTAGGTAAATCTGGGGGAGACATTGTACATCTGTTGAACCTGAGCTCACTGAGATCTCCAAGGAAGACAAGAGGAGTGACTATACATCATTGTCACAAAGGATCAATGACCCATAAAGACAGAAAGCAATAACCATTTTACTGTGCTTCCTAACTTCTATGCTGATCTCCCTGATTTGAAACCTCTGCTTTGATCTCCTGGCATTTTAGTTCCTTGTATGCTGACATTGTCAAAGATTTCTGATTTTTGACCTGGCTTGATTTCTGCTTTACACTCACTTGAACCCTGCTTTGTATTTTTAATATTTTTTTTCCCCAAAGGAGGAAATTGTTTGAGGGAACACCAGAAATGGGAGAAAAAGAATGTGTGGATCACAGAAAGCATCATTTAGGAAGTAATTCCTAAATTAAGTCTTGAAGGAAATTAGGGATTCAAAAGAAATGGAAGTGAAGAGAAAGAGTATTACAGGCATGGAGGGAAAAAGGCAGAAAGAGAATCAGGTACCGGGAACAGCAAGGCTATAAGATTAATTAAAGTATTGACTCTGCAGCAATTAGGTTCAGGTGAAGTTATATGGCATGAGGATTCAGTCGGCACAGTTTTATGTATTCTCAAATCATTCAGAAGGACTGAAATACACGCAAAGAAGGGGTGGGGTGGGGGTGGCTATTACCAGTAGTTGGGAATTAACAAAGCTAGGACTTATGGAGCAAAGGACAAGGGATTCTAGAGGGAAGAAAGAAAAAAGATTTAAATTTGTTAATGACTTGTCAAGATTTTGCCAACAATAGATAAGAAGGGAAACAGAAGGAGTATAAATGTGAGGAAGGAATCATGAAGTCAAAGAACAGACTTAGCCAGAGTAAGGAGCTAAAATGAGGTTGAAGAAAAAGGCATTTCATTAAGTACAGATTTGCAAAATTCAACATTTCAAAGGTGGAACAGCTCTGAGTAATAGAAAAATGTATAGAATTCCTATTCTGGTAGATGAATGAATTATGGGGAATAGAAATTTGGGATGAGATAAGGCATAAATACAAATAATTAGGTAGAAATTAGGGATAAACCATGAATACAGATAACTAGATAGAAATTAGGGGTATCCCACTCTTATGCGCTTCCAGAATAGATACCTTAGATTCCTGGCACTTTGAAGGTTCACATCCATTCAAAAGCAGAAGCTTATGAGCCCCCACTGCTGTTTTCTTTTTCTCTAGTCAGTCACAGAGGAATAATTAGTTCAAAGCAAAGATATTTAATAGGATCATCAATGGATATTCAGAGTATCTCTAGATCCCTTGAGATGGCATCTCAGCACATGGAGAATATAAAGCCATTACTCCTTCCACAAGAATCATAATGATGTATAAAGCAAAAGCTTTGGAGAGACAGACTGTGGAACATTTTATAACTGGTTTTAGTCAGCTAACCACATGTCTGAAGCACTTTGCCTAGCTGAAGAGGTATTTAAAAGTTCCTATCAACTTGAATAAATGTATCTTTGTGTCAGCACCGTTAGGGGATACTGTCAACTAGGAAAAGAAATGGAGTCTGACTTGAAGAGTTCAAAAGGTCCAGAAAACTCCTGAATATTTCATTGTTCAAGAGTTTGATTTACAGCTATCGCTATATAATTGTGCCAATGTAAGAAGGGAATAGAGCCTCCTTCAGTATCTTGGAATTCAGAGCTAGTGGAGCATTGATGCCATAAGGAGCAAGGGAATGACTTTTAGAACCCCAATTTAGAGGTAGCTGAGAGGCAGACTCGTTTGCCAGTCATGCCATATCTAGTCACGAAATCAGTGGGACTAATGCTTTGGGTGATTGCTGCCCTTCATTCTCGAAGGACCAAAATGACACCATCATATTAGAGTCAAGTTGCAGTGTGTCCATCTTTGGTTGATCAGACCAATATGAGCTTGGAAAGTGCACAAATAGTCCACATGAACATTTGGAGTGAATTCTCTAAATGTGGGTATCATTTCTGATGGTTCATGACTCTTTCCAAAAAATGAGACAACTGAAGCCAGTTCCAATGATCTTGTGTTGAAGAAAGCCAACTATACCCAGAGAGAAGACTGTGGGAGCTAAGTGGATCACAAAATAACATTCTCGCTCTTTTTGTTGTGGTTCACTTGCATTTTGTTTTCTTATTCACTTTTTTTTCCTTTTTGATCTGATTTTTCTTTCACAGCAAGGTTATTGTATAAATATGTATACATGTATGGATTTAACACATATTTTAATGCATTTAACATATTTTGGATTACTTGCCATCTAGGGGAAGGAGTGGGGGAAAGGAGGTGAAAATTTGGAACACAAGGTTTTGCAAGGGTAAATGTTGAAAAATTGTCCATTCATATGTTTTGAAAATAAAAAGCTTTAATAAATAAAATAAATTTGTATATCATGTGATCCTTTTGAGCCATTTCAATTCTGCTTTACTCATAGAACATAACACCATCTTTGATGAGAGGATGCCATGCTGGGCAGTCCTGTGCCAGTATCTCCCATGTCTCACAATCAATACTAAAGTTCTTCAGAGACACCTTGACAGTGATGTTGTATCCCTTCTTCTGATCACCATGTGAGAGCTTACCCTGTGTGAGTTCTTCATAAAACAGTCTTTTAAGCAAACATGTTTGACATTCAAATAACATGGCCAGCCTGTTGGAATTGCTCTTCACCTTGACCTTCAGGAATGAACTGTTGAATCTAGCCCTTTAAAGACTGAGATAGCAGTAGGAAGGGAATATGCCTATAATGTGTGGGGGCAAAAAATGTTTATTCTTACTGTATGGGACAGTAGCGATTACTAAGCAGAGACTCTTGAGGTAAGAAAAAGCGAAAAGGGATTTCTTAAGATCTCTAGAGAAAGGGCAACTCCCAACGGACAAGGACTTAGTAGAGGAGTGCAAAGCACAAACTGCAAAACACAAGATTGAATAGACCCTGAATGCAGAAGTGCCCCCACCCCTCCCCAGCCTTTTCATCTATTTTCTGGGGGAATCCAGGCTTACATTCTAAATGCAGAAATCTATCCCCAAAACAAAAGAATGTCAATAAATAAAAACTGGTAAATTTTCCCTAGAGAACTACAATACAAGCAGATATTGTTGGAGGAGGGAATTGTTACCTAAATTCCCAAAGCCATCATAGTCTTTAAAAGAAGTACTTAAATGATAATTAAGAGGTGATGGGAAACAGGAGGGGGAATGTTCATTTAAGACAATTCAACACCTGCAGTTTTTTAGCTGTAGCACAACTTGTTATTGCAAAATTTCAAGTCACAATTGGGATGTAGTTCAAAGTCACATTCCCATAAGAAGTCTTCACTCAGTTTATCCCATACATTACTATATATCTTTGAAAGAAATATCTTTTTATAAAAGCTAATCAATATTAAGGGGTAAAATGAAACTGGAGTACCAGTCACTTGTTCCTAAAAATAGATCCCATAGCTGGTGGAATCTTAAGCAACAGCAAAATAGACACTCACAAGCCCTTCAGGATATCCTAAAATTCTGAGGGGGTAAATGGATCCTGCTTGGTTCTGATAAAAAAAAAATCACTCAAATAGGATAATAGATCTGGAAGTAGAAAGGACTTCAGGGGGTCATTTAAAATAATGCTATAATTTTACAAATATCAAAGTAGGACTTAAGGAAGGATGTGTGATTTGCTTAAAGTCACAGAACATGGCAATAAACGTTGTGACAACATTCTACCTTAACTGTTCCTCAAAAAAGACATACTTTCTCACAAATGCAAGAAGATTCCAAAGTTCTTCCCCACCTCTCGTGGGAAGAATAGGCAAGCATAGTATTTGTGCATGAGGGACACACACATAGGGAATTTGGGTGACAGGTCACATATATGATGGGGCACTTCACATTTCTCTTTTAGTGGGACCATTGATGTCTTCAAATGATGTCATCATTCCGACCTAAATGAATCTGCTCCTAACAGATCATGGAATCTCCACTGGGTATGTTGCTCCCTTGGTCATTTAGGGAGATCTAGGCATATAGTTTTAAATGAATGTGACCTTTTTTGTCTTATGGTGTTTCCACTAGTACATAGTTCTGCTGGTGCCTCTGATCTAAAGAGGACTTAGCAAAAGATGGAAATTTGTGTTCCCCACACCCATCTTCTGACACTTTGATGCTACCCACTGATCATGTCAACTTGAGTTGGTCAGAGCAGAAAGACCAGAACTTCTATTTGGTAAGAGCAGAGTGTCAGCTCTTTAGCAACAATCACAACTTCCAGCTAACAAAAATCAGCATCCCCAGGCTAGGATTAAATCTTTTCTTTGAAAATCATAATTCTTCCTAACAGATAGTTAATTAATTTAGGATTAAGCACTCTCAAGATCCTCTCTAACCAATCAAAGGTAAACTAAGGAGGCTAAATCTTTGCTCCAGACTCTCATAGCCTGCATTTCTTCCTTCAGAATGCAAATTTGTCAGTGGGAAACCAGGCCAGAGCTTTGGTCCCTTTATTTTCACTGGTCTAAAAATCTTTAGTCTCCATTCTATTATTAATTCAAGTCAGAAAGTGTGGAAATGCAAAGAAGAGCTCCTAACTTCTCAGAAAAGTTAGAGAAGCACTTCCAGGTAGGGAGATAACAAAAGGTTTCATGGAATAAGTGGCACCTGAATTGGACTTTTAAAGGAAGGAAGAGATTTCAACTGGCTGTTATAGAAAGGGAGACAATTCCAAGTACTGAAGTGGATGGGTGGGGGAGAGGAAGTGAGGGAATGGATGGGAAGAAAGACAGGAAAATAGGAAGAAATAGGTGAGAGCTATGTAGTACAATCTGGATGAAATTTAAAGCCATAAAGGGCAAATAGTGTTAGAAATGGTTGAAAAGGTAAGTTGTACTCAAATAATATAATATCATGAATGGCAAGCAATTTGTAACTTTTTTAACTGACAATGGGAAGCTATTGATAAGAGAAATCAGGGCAGCCAATCATTTAGGGTTCTAGACTTTACATCTTAATCCTCACTTATCCTTCTCCCAGAATCACCTGTTCACTTGTTTAGGTCAGTTTTTGTCATTTTGACACTCGGTTCTATTTTGATAATGGTATCTATTGAGGGGGCAATGTTTGATTTCCTGGTTACCTCAAACCTCTAAGATCTGAGTTCTTAGTATTTAGAGTATTATGATGGCCCAGTTAATCAACATCTTAAATCCTCTAGTTCTTCCTCTCTTACCCAATCTCAACTATCCACAAAGGTGATCACATCCTAGAATGAGACATCACTCCCAAACTATATCAGGTTTGTAACTTTGAAAACTAAAATCCCCTGATCACAATAGTATATGGAAAGAGTCCTAACCATGAAAACAGGAAGGACTTAGATTTGTTTGATTTTACTTAAGAGAAAATATTTTTGCTTTAACAAAAAAAGTGATATGTGTTTAACCTATATTGGATTGTTTGCTGTTCGGGGGAGAGGGAAAAGGAGGGATAAAAATTTGGGACACAAGGTTTTGCAAAGGTGAATGTTGAAATTTAACTTTGCATGTGTTTGGAAAAATAAGATACTATTTAAAAAACAAAAACAAAAAGAAGTGAAAACTATAGGACAACTTGATGGCATAGTGCATAGAGCATGTTGCCTAGAGTCAGGAAGATTTATCTTCATGACTTCAAATCTGGCCTCAGACACTTGCTATCTATATGAATCCTGGGCAAATCACTTTACCCTGTTTGCCTCAGTTTCCTCATCTGTAAAATGAGCTGCAAAGGAAATGACCAACCACTCTAGTATCTTTGCCAAGAAAACCCCAAATGAGGTTACACAGAGGTGAATGTGACTGAAATGACTGAACAACAAGTGATAAATGATGATTCTATTTATTTTGGCAGCCTGGTAGGTTTAATACAGTATATTTTACAAGGGCAACCTTGACGATGGAAGCAGCATGGCTTAATAGATAAAGGGCTTGGCACTGCATCAAGAAAACCTCAGTTAAAATCTCAGTTTCCAGTGTTACCTATAATGACCTTGGATGAGGTATTTCACCACTGAGTATCTCCAGTAAGTCTCTGGTACTTTTCTACTAAATCATAGACTGAAATCTGCCTTAGTGGAGAGACTTGCCACAGATCCATCATCCTTTCTGTGTACTAAACATCGCAGGTGACCAACAGGCAAGTCACCTACTCTAGCTGCACAGGGATACCATTGGTATCAAATCAGGTTGTTCTTGAGGGACTTATCAATATGTGTTCTAATTCCAGGATTTTCATGAACAATTTATGTGATCTTTGACAAGTCACTTCAGTAGTGAATTTTCTCATCTCTAAAATAAGATAGTTGTACTAGATATTATCTCAGGTTATCTTAAAACTGGCAAGCTCAAAAGATCTTTTTGTATTCTATGATTTTTGTGGAGGAAGCTGAATCAGCAAAGAGCAAAGGAACTTAGCTGAGATCACAGAACAAGCCCAGAGGCACAGTTAGATCTCAATTGATGCTGTTGACACCCAATGCCTTTGGTATTCAGGTCACTAGGTGACATTGCTTCTCTGTTTTCATCTGTAACCCATCCAGCCCTTAGGACAATGTACAATTCTGTACTAAGTCTTATACCTCAGGATGGGTGATTGGCCTCCTAGGGCACAGGCTGCTTGATGTTTTATGCTCTGTTTAGCAAATAGCTACCAGTGTTGCCTAAATAGAGAACCATGGAATCACTAGCTAGAAGAGACCTTACACACCAATGGGCTCATCTCAATTTACAGAACAGGAAACAAATCCAGCAAAAATCACATAGCTAGTAACTAATAAAGCTGAGATTTCAATCCAACTCCTCTGATTCCATAACCATTTTTTTTAACATTTCACAAAATTCAGTGATGGTCTTATAAGCAGATGATACAATCACTTGTGGGATTTCTGAGGGAACCATAGGTTTTCTTCATCCCTAAATAAAAAGTTAGAGTCAGAAGGGATCTCAGGAATTTTTTTTTTGTATGAGGTAATGAACTCCCACTGAGTAGAAGTCAGTGTGAGGATAGATGAGCATCTCTCAGGGATGCCTATACTAACAAGTTGGACTAGATGATCTAGAAAGTCCTTTCCACCTATAAGTTTCTATGATTGACTCTAGAATTGCATAGACCAGGTTCAATCTTGGGAGCTTGATCCAGAGAGTTCATTATTTCTCTTTTACTCATCTTCCTACCCTAGTGATTTTCTTCAAAATAAAACTTAAGCATGGTTCATGTCTATTTTTCCCCAAATGGGGGTAACAAGAGTCCAACTACTATAAAATCATTGTATAATATGGCTATCATGTATAGTTCTATTTGACTTATAATAGAAACTGTAAATTAGTTAGGGACTTTCCTGATCCTACCGTACTTCATTTAAAAAAATTTAAGTCCATAAAGAGTGAATAGGAAATGAAGTATCAGGAACTCAACCCATGTCTCCCAAAGCTTTAGCTTTGTAGTCTATGATTATATAGTATCTTAGGCAGGAAGTGCTGAAGGAATTAAAAGCATTGATTTAAAAAAAATCATGTAATGCAGTGGAATACACAGAAAGTTTGGCCAGGATTCAAGTCTCAGCTCTGTTATTTGTTCACCTTTATGATCCTGGCCAACTGACAATATCACATGGTTGCAATTTCTTTGTCTTTAAATGGAAAGGGCAAACAGAGAGGCCATGATTAGCAGGAAAAATGAATTTTCACATCCCAAAACAGTTGTATTATTTGAAAATACATTGAATAGTTCCATTAGGCTGGGACCAATTTTCATTTTTTATATAATTAAAACTTTGAATAGTATGAAGTTGAATACATGTAGCCAAACCAATGCATAAGCTGTTTGCACTAATCAGTACCTACCTGTACTACCTATTTCATAAGATTGTTTTGGGGAATGCCCTCCTTTAATCTTAAACCACCACATGGCTTGGTAACTCCTAAGATTTCCCTTTTAAAATGCACATATTTCTAACTAGTACATTATCTTTTTAGTTTAAAAATATTTATTCAACAAACATTTTAAAATGCCTACTTTCTGATAGACACTGTTAAGCACATTGAAGATATACCTAGAAAATGCAGACAAAAATCAGAGTACCTGCCCTCAAGAAATTCATGTTCTACTGATAGTAGCAATGTGTATCCATAAATGAAAACAAAAGTTCATAGTAAATACAAAGCCTTTCCTTAGTATCCTAAATGCAAACAACTTAGAAACAAGATATATACAATCTTGCGTCTAAGTTGTTTGCATGTTTTCTCCTCATTATAAAGCTCTTTGTCAAGAAATGACTTTTGTCTTTCTCTGTATCAATGCTTTATTCTCAGTTTTATTTATATCTTCAATGCCTCGGTGTTTAAAAAAATGCATGTTGACTAAGTGACTGGGGAAGGGAGAAGGGCATTGGCATCTGGGTAGATCAGGAAAGAGCTAATTAGTTCCTAAGATAATCTTTAATGGAGAAAACTAGGGCAGAAGCTATACTTTCTTCAGTTTTTCCTTCTCTTCACTTCAATACTAGCAAAACAAACTGGTATAAATCAACACAGAGATGTACACACATCTCTGTAATTATTACATGTAAATGTAATAGAACATCAGAACTATTAACCAGAAATCTAGGTATCACAATGGGTAGGGTGCTGGACCTGTTGACACCACAGTTCAAATATGGCCTCAGATATTTACTAACTCTGATATTGGATAAATCTTGTAAACTCCTTTCTTCTTTGATTTCCTTTTCTGTAAAATGGGTGTAATAATAGCACTCCTAGAGTTGTTTCGAGAATAAAATGAATTGATATTTGTAAAATACTTTGCAAATCTTAAAATGCTATAGAAATAATGCTAATAATTAATTAAATTGTTATTGACTGCTGAAAGTATCAGGCCGTTTTCTTGTTCAATATATCCTAAACACAGATATATTTTGGGTTTTTCAGGCATATACATGCATTAAGTGATAGTTATTATATTGCATTTGTACTCCAAAGAAAATAGTACTTGGTATTTTTTTTTTAACAACTCTATCCTTCCATGGTACAATTAAAAGAATTCATACTCTGAAGTAAGATGGGATAGGGACTGGAACTGTGATATAATTGGTAAAATAATAGATGGAGAAAGTTTCTCTACCTAAACAAGTTGGCACATTCTCTGCAATTATAGTCTTAGAGGGTTGCTTAGAGTAGTGAGAAATTAAGCAAATTATCCCTAATCACATAGGAGATGAGATTAAAGAAAAGGAAACCAAAGTGTTAGAGATGGCACATGATCACTGGTCGTTCTGATGGGGGAGAGGGGGATTGCTTTGAATTATGGATGCTTTGCTGCACTTTCTAAACTAGATGACCTGGGTTCAAATCCCCTAGTAGATGTTTATTGCCTATGTGATCTTGGGCAAATTAGTCTCCCTGGACCTCAGTTTCCTCATTTTTAAAATGTGGAAATATGTGTAGGGGAGAAGGGTGGCAAGGATTTGAACTAGATTGCCCCTGCCCCAGGAGCCTTAAACCTACGTTTTTCCTCTTTTGGTACTATTCCAGGGCTTTGAGTTATGACAAATTATGGACATCATATAATAACACCTCCCATTTATATAGCATTTATGATTTACATAGCACTTTCCTCCCAACAACTCTATGAGGTAGTTAGTACAAGTTATTATTACCCCCATTTTGCAGATGAGGAATAAGAAAACTGAGGCTTATTAAGGTGAACTGACTTTCCCAGGATCATATAATAAATAGTTCAACTCTGGTGCTCAGATTTTTCAATGCACACCAATTCTGAGCAAAAGCTGGAATGCTAGGTACAGAGGAATAAGATTAAAAAAGTGGACCTGATCCTTGGGGGGGGGGGGTATCAAATAATTCTCAATGAGCCACACTTGGGTGTAACTAAAATAACTCCATGAACACATGAGTCCTTGGTCCACTCCTGCTAAGCCACTTCACTGAAGTTGGTTCACCTCTACAATCCTTATTTATCTCACAACTCCAGGCTGGACAGGACCACAATACAGGTTGAGGCAGAGCAAGGTAGGGTGGGGATGGGAACATCATAAGGGTTAAATCTCAGTTGCTCTGTGTCCATTAGAATTCCAGTTGGCTCTAGGCAAGATTTTAAAGGAAGTCAAATTGTTCTCATTGTTTTCTTCCTTCCTTTTATAGATAAGAGTACTTATCTATAAGGATCTCAGAGTACATCTAGTCCAACAACTTCATTTTACTGATGAGAAAACTGAGATCTGGAGAAATCAAATGATGTACAAGATCACAGAGTTAAGTATCTGAGTTGAGTTTTGACCCCATCTTCTGATTCCAAGCCACCATTTATTTCCCCTCTCCACAATCTTGCTTTTATGTTGATTCTCTCCTACCTCATGATGGTTGTAATTCCACGCTTTCTAAGTGTCCATTTCTCCAAAATCAATTCTAGCTTTGAAGGCTAATAATTCTTCCCTAAAAATCTTCTATAATCCGTAGTCCAAAAGTATATCTCTGCCCAGGGTCTCATCTCCTTGATGACACACATTCTCAACTTCTCTTCACTCTTCATACTTCTTATTCTTTCTCATGGAGGGAGAATAACAGTTCTATAATGGTGAAGGAAGTGAGAATACTAGAATGCCTAGAAAAGAAAGTTGCCTTGTTGGGGAAGAGTAAGAAATAAAGTTGGATAATGTGTACTTAGCTAGGGATAGATTTTGGAGAACCTTAATTGTATATAGAGCACTTCTCTGTGTGTGAGATATGACCTGCTAATCAATAAACATTTTTAAGTCCCTACTATGTGCCCAGCACTGTGCCAACTCTGAAGACACAAAGAAAGGCAAAGGACAATCCTTGCTTTCAAGAAGCTCATAGTCCAATTGGGAAGGGAGGAGGACAACAAAAATACAATTATGTACAAACAAGATATACCCATGATAAATTAGAAGTGATGAATAGCAGGGAAGCACTGACATCAAAGGGGAACAGGAAAGGATTCTTGTAGAAGGTACAATTTTAGCTGAAATTCGAAGATAATCATGGAAGCCAGGAGGCAGAGATCAGGCATAGGAAATACCTAGTAAAATTGCTCCGAGTCTAGATATGGAATTTCTTTAGGAGATGAGTGCCACTGGATTTCAGAGTATATGGGAAGGTAAAAGAAAACTGGAGCTTACAATCAAGCAGAAGGTTTGATAAGCACTCAAATAATTATGATATCCAGTTATACATGAAAAGCACATAAGAGAAGTGGTAGATGCTAATGGAGGTCTTAGAGAAGTCAGCAGGCAGGTATCATTTCTATAGAAAGTTCCCTAGAAAAAAGTGGCATTTGAGGTAGCTTTTAATGAACCAGGATAAGATTGTCTAGATGCAATCAACATAAAAATAAGAACATTCCAGGCTTGAGCAGGTCATGAGAGATTAGTCCCATTTCCTTGGAATATTGAGGATGAGAAACAGATGGGACCAAAAAGATCTTAGAGGCAAGGATTATGCTTATTGCCTTTTAGCTTTGGCATCTACAACAGTGGCCTGACACATGGTAAAAATTCAATAGAAGTTTGCTGAATTGGAGAAAGCAACGGGAGACCTTGTTTGTTCTTCAGATAAGGAACATCATCTCCCTAATATGGGTCCACTCTCATGGGTTCTGAAATACATTTAGAGGTATGAGGTAGGAAGGACCCTTGGAGGCCACATTGTCCTACATTCTTATTTTACAGAGGAGGAAACTGAGGTCTAAGGAGAATAAATGACTTGCCTTCCTGCCTTCCTCCTCCTCCTTCTCTTTCTCCTCCTCCTCCTTCTAGACGTAAAAAAGCATTAGAGTAGAGATTTGATTATTCTTCTACCCTTAGTGTCAACTTTTTCTATGGGTATTCCAAGTCTTCATGATATTGTGTGGTTGGGTACAATTGCCATCCTCAAAGATGGAATCTCCACTTACTCCTCATTAGTCTTATCCTACAGATTAGTAGCATCAGATTTTGTAACAGATTCACTGTAAGCCATCATGGGCTTTACATAGAAAGCAGAATCATTGTTAACTCATCTATTTTCATTTGATTCTTCCTTTTTCTTTACAGTCTTTGCAAGAGGAAAGGTTCCATATCGTGTACATGACCAGTGCCATAATTAGAGAAGCAGCAGGTTAAGGCAGAGCCTTAAGAGAAGGCAAAAGTCAGGGAAATTCAGTTTCCTTCATTAAAATAACTAGTTGATTGTGCATGAGGGAACCATAGCTAAGAAGGAGAAATTACTCTTGTTAAATGGATTTTTATTGAACCCATGATAAGTAGTGTAAAAGCTTTATCTGCTATGACATTTCTCGTGAGTTATTGGCCAACGTGGTTGCCATTGTAATTTGGTCATGGCTGCCAAGACTGTTTTCTCCAAGATCAAAATACTTCTGAGTTTTTAGAGTTTATCTAGGCAATCCCCTTGTTTTATAGATGAAAAAACAAAGATGAGGAGTTTCAGGACATGACTAAGATAAACAACTAAAAATAAAAATAACTACATTTATATGGAACTTTAAGGTTTGCAAAGTACTAATACATATGCTGTCGCATTCGATCCTTGCAATAGCCCTAAAAGGTACATGGCTATCATTATCCACAGTTTATAGAAAAAAATTGAATCTTTGAGAAGCTAATTAACTTGCCCAGGGTCTCATTGCTAGTAAATAGCAGAGGCTGAATTTGAATCCATGTTTTCCAACTAGGAGTCCAGCATTCTTTCCATTGCACTAAAGCCCTGCTTTAACTCTTGTTTGTCTTTCATTCTTGACAAGGACCATAACCTCAGAGAAGGGATATCATAACATGCAAGTGATTTGTATTGAAAAGTGGACAAGTGTTAGTTCAAATAAGCTTGTTCTTCCTCAAAACACAATGAGTTTTCGTAGAAAGCATATGCATGGCCTGAAAATCAGGAAAATGGGCCCTCAATCACCTTGACTCTCTTTTCATAGCTATAAAAATAGAAAATTTACACAAAATGATTTTCAAGATCTCTTAAAGCTCTAATATTCTATTATTCTACTTAATCTATTTCTTAATTTCTCCAATAGGCAGGGATTATGGACTTGTGCAACAAAAGTTACAAAGCTGTACATGCCCAGCTGTTTTACTACTTAGACTGTATCACAGGAAGGTTATTAACAAGAGAGAAAGACCTGTCCATTAAAAAAATAAGCAAACCAATAGATAGAGATTGTAGCTGGGAGACTTGTAAAAGCAAAGAAACTGAAAATGAGTTGTCTTCAATGATTGTGGAATATCTAAAAGATTATGAATATATGAATATTTTCTTCATTCTTTTATTGCTTCATGTAAATTTTCTGTTTTGTCTTTGAATTCTTCACATTCATCTTTTTTTATGCCACAATAACATTCATTCTTGACCCCAGTATTAATTAAAAGAATAGGATTATATCTTTAAAACTAGATGGAACATCAAAAGTCATATTGTCCAAAATTCTCATTTTACAGATAAGGAAACTGAGATCCAGAGACCTTAAATAAAATTCTAAGGGCAATATTATTGTGCTTTATGAGATGAAAACATGAAAAATTCAAAGCAAAATGGGAAGTGATAGAGAGTTAAGAAAAGAGATCCAAAAGGAATAGCTGATGGCACAATGTTTAGAGTGGTGCATCTGGAAACAGGAACCTACTAATTTTTGATAACCTTGATACAAGAACAAGAAGAAGAGGAAGAGAAGAAAGAGGAAAGAAGGAGGAGGAGGAGAAAAAGAAAAAGGAGGAGAAAGAGAGAGAAGGAGGAGGAGGAGAAAGAGAAGGAGGAGGAGGAGAAAGAGA
>JAJPUD010000072.1:86415-112381 GCA_023553655.1 Myrmecobius fasciatus
AGGAAGGCAGGTAGGCAGGCAGGCAGGAAGGAACATAGTAATAAATGCTGAGTTTGAGAAATTAAAAAAAACAACCCAGTCCTTATTCTCAAGGAGCATACAGTTTAGCAGATGGGATATAAGGAAAAATATAATCAGTTCAGAGGAGTAGCCTAAAGAGGGTTTCAGGTAGGGAGTGATATCTTCTAGCTGGACAAAGTGTTAAAACTTTAGAGGGGAGAGCTCACAATAGAGCTCAGCCATGAATAGAAAAATTTCAGTAGATAGAGAGATAATCATTAAACGAATCTTTAGTGGAAAGGATATTTACCTACAGAACAGTGGTAAAGAGTATAAGCTCTGGATTTGGAGAATTTAGATACAAATCCCATCTCTGATGGTGACTAGCTATGGATAAGTTATTTAGCCTCATCTTCCTCTTGAATAAAAGGAGTTGGACTAGATAATTCTGAAATATTTTCTACTTTATAGTCTTACTATCCCTAAGACAGAATGGGAGAATTGTGTGTTAAAAATGAGACTAGGAAGATAGGCTGTCTCTAATTTGTGGTGGACCTTGAATTCCAGGATTAGAAACTTATATTTTATTGCTCAGGGATTGGTGAACCACTAACGTTTTTTGAGTAACCTAATCAGACATGGATATTAGGAAGATAATTCTTGGCACAGCTGCCAAAGTTAATTGAAGAGGAAAGAAACTGATGGCTATTTCAACAGGCCAGGAAAAGAATAGATGATCTGGACCTAAACAAAAGTAAAAAAATGGATTTCAGATATATTGTAGAGAGGAGATAAGAGTGTGAGATTGGCAGGGAAAAGGATATGAGAGAGAAGGAAAAGACAGAGATAACAGTTTTAGAGATTGGATGAATAAAAAATGATGGTGCCATCAGGAGAAACAGGAAAGATAGGAAAAGGAGCAGTTTCAAGTTTGTAGCAAAAGCAGCCTTTGGCCATGTCATTCCACCAAGACCATAGCTCTTTCCAGTATACTTCACTCATCAAATAAGCTTTTCCCTCTCACCACCTGCTCACACCCACATAAGCAAATAAATAAAATCTTTTATTCAATGAGCTTTAATGGGAAGAACTTTGGATTTGGAGTCAGGGAACCTGTGTTTAAAGACCAACCCTACTCTTTCCTACTTGCATGAGGTAGCAGAATTATTACCTGCCTGTTGAAATTTTTCCCTTCTAGTCTGAGTTCCTCCTGCTCCTATATTCCTCCAGATGGCCCAGTTAAAAGAGATTCCTCCTTGCTCTAATTTTTCTTTAGGTAATATATGATGTCACATATCTCCTTTGGGTAGCAGAATTCTCATTCCTAAAATGAAGATATTGGAATGAATGATCCTTAAGGTCCCTTTCAGCTCTGAATTCTCTGATCCCATGGCTATAAATGGAAAATAAAACTTAGGAAAAAATAGTAAAACAGTGTTTTTACTTAATATTTAGGAGTAGGGAAAGGTGGATGACTAAATTTTGTTTATTTGAATATTGTGATTGGAACAAGCATTTATCTTAATTTTCTTATCTTCAAAGAGTTCTAATATCTGGAAAACTCTAGTTCAAAGCTGCACAAGATAGACACACATGGTGAACACAAATACTGTGTAGTCTATGATATATGTTCAGTAAAGATGAAATCCAAGAAGTAGGAGAAAGAGTCTCATTGAGGAGATGCATGATTAGATAAGGAGATGGGCTGATGAGAGCAAAGGACAGCCCAAATGCTCCACTCTTACCTACAAAAATGTAAAAATATCTAGAAGAAGGCTTTTATAATTTTGGATGGATTCTTTGTGGAGGATCTAAAGAAGCCCATAAATAAGGAATTACACAGGGTAAGAAGGCATGAATGGGATGCAAACTACACCAAAGCAGTTTACAAAAATTACCTCATTTCATTCTCACAACAACTCTAGGAGGTAAATGCTATCATTGTTCTCATTTTACAGAGGGGGAAATTGAGGCAGAAAAAGATCTGCAAAGTAAGTTAGCTGGTATGTGTCTGAGGCAAGCTTTGAATTTTGGTCTTCCTGACTCCAGGTCTAGCACTCTATCTACTGTACTATTAGCTATTCCAAGATCAACAAGATGGCATAACCATTGAAATATTAGCCTTCTCAGCCCATTTGGTATTTGCAAGAAACTGGAAACTGAGTGGATGCATATCAATTGGAGTATGGTTGAATAAGTTATGGTATATGAATGTTATGGAATATTATTGTTCTATAAGTAATAATCAGCAGGATGATTTCAGAGAGGCCTGGAGAGACTTATATGAACTGGTGCTAAGTGAAGTGAGTAGGACCAGGACATCATTGTTCACAGCAATAAGCAAGATTATACGATGATCAATTCTGATGGACATGACCCTTCTCAGCAAGGAGGTGATTCAGGCCAATTGCAATGGTCTTGTGATGAAGAGAGCCATCTGCACCCAGAGATAGGACTGTGAGGACTGAGTGTGCATCACAACATAGTATTTTCACCTTTTTTGTGGTTGTTTGCTTGCATTTTGTTTCTCATTTTTTTCCCTTTTTGATCTGATTTTTCTTGTGCAGCATGATTTTTGTGGAAAAACGTATAGAGGAATTGCACATGTTTAACATCTATTAGATTACTTGCTGTCTAGAGGAAGGGATGGGAGGAAGGAAGAGGAAAAATTTGGAACAAAAGCTGTTGCAAGGCTGAATGTTGAAAATTATCTATGCATATGTTTTGAAAATAAAATTTAATTACAGAAAACATAAAAAGGAAAGAATTAACCTACTACAGTAAAGCAGTAGTTTGAACCATGCTTTGCCTTGTTCAAAGTATTGTTTCTTCCCTCACAATGCAAGCTCCCTGAGAGCAGGGAGCTCTTACTTTTCTCATTGTATTCTGCAGAATGAATACATTTTTAATCAATTTACTATTTCATCCCAGATGAACTTGAATTCTTCAGTCAAATCAAGCCAACAAACATTTGTGAAGTACTTATGAAATGCAATTTTGATGCAAAGAAAGGCAAATGACAAGTCCTCAGTCTCAAGGAGTTCATAATCTAATGGAGTAGAGAATAAGCAAACAGCTTTGTACAAACAAGCTCTGTCCAGGATAAATTGGAACTATTTTCAGAGGAAGGCATTAAGATAAAGGAATGATGGGGAAAGGTTTCCTGCAGAAGTTAGCTGAGACTTGAAGGCGGCCAGGGAAGCCATGAGTCTGAGTTAAGGGAGAATATTTTAGGCATAGGGGACAGTGGGTACAAAGACATGGAAGTGGGAAATGGAATATCTTGTTTAAGGAGCATTCAGAGGTGTCAAATACTCAGCCTGTAAATCCACTGCAGCCAGCAAAACTACTGAGCACAGGAAAACCAGATTAAAATACAAATGAAATAATTAACAAAACAAATAAAAATACATGAAACATAAATAATATTACATTTTAAAAATGTATTTATTTAAAAGTTAAATGCAAAATAAGAAAAAACAAAATAGAAAAAGAAAGACAGAAAAAAGACAGGATTCAAAATTTTAAAAAATAAAATTCCATTTCAAGAAAGCATGTATAATAATAGAAGACATTGTATTCATGACTCTCCATCTTTGCTTCTGGATAGGCTTTCTTTTAATAACATTAAATTTCTATTTGAATTTGACTTCAATGATTGTTGCCATTGTTCTTTAAATTTAGAAATGTAGCTTATTAGAAAGAATACTTGTCAGGAATCCATTTATCAAAACATTAGCTCTGAATCTTTTTAATTTTATCACCTGAGAAAGATATCATCTTTTTTTTTAATGAGTTTCTTCATTAGTAAAGTGGCTGTAGGATTCTTGAACTTCATAAGTCGTAAAAAGAGAGAGTATTATAAACCTTATTGGGCTCTATAAATATAAGCTATTTGTATCATTATTGTTGTTCTGACAGATCCTAATTTTTCTAGTATGCCAGCATATAATTCAGGTGATGACTATCCTAATTTCAACAGGAAGTAAATATTTTGGAATCACTCATCCTCTGAATGCAATTCATTGGATTCTGGATATTCCAGTAAATTCAGTTCAGCAAGCACTCAATTTTCAGGTGTCTCCAAAAATGAGGAAGGAAATAAGTTCAAGTCGATTCAACTCAAACAATATGTCTTATTACCGAGGGAATAGCTATGACAAATTTACTAACTGCCTACTCTCACAGCAGTTATTAGTCAAGTGTGAATGAAATTTCTTTCGAAAGCAAGCAAGACGCTGGTATCTGAGTCATTATCAGGGAAGGATGCTATGTGATACACTTTAAATCCCCATTATTCATCAGACTTTTTAGTGCAATCTTTGAAACTGAAATGTTGTTGTGGGGTTTTTCCCATGAAAGTATTACAGAAATCATGTAACTCACAGATTAGGGTGTGTGTGTGTGTGCGTGTGTGTGTGTTTCTCCTCTGAGCACGCATTACTGTCTTATATATTTATTTTTTTGATGTATAAAAAGCAAGCATTTCAGGGGACTGGAATTCCCCAATACCTCTTATCAGATCTTGGAAGCCTTTGATGAACATTAAGACACTATCACCAAGAACATTAAAAAAGTGTCGTTATGGTTCTTAAGTAGCTTATTGAGGGTTACCCAGTGAAAGAAACTAGAGAAAAGAAGCAAGGAAATCACTCATATGGGGATTAGGCTACCTCAACTCCTGTATTTTGCTTACTCTCTAGGGCATAAGACTTGCGGTGAATGAATTTCTAAAAAGAAAATAAAACTGAAAAGTTTATCTTGCTTGGGATTCATTGGAAATGCTGTTAACTCTTCGGAAAAACTGGGAGGGATGGTTTAGTATCATCAGTAGAGCCCTGAAATGAAGCATCTAGGGGTGGGTGGGTGGATGAAAATTGCCTCCAGCTAGCCTGTGATCTCCCCCTTCTTATTACTCCACCTCCACACTTTCTCTTTGTGATGATTCTGAGTCCGAATCTCAGTCCCTTCAGATTAAGCCCCTTTGACATACCTGCTATTAACCACACACGGAGCTTGCTGTTGGGAACACACAAAAAGATTGAGGATTCCCGTCCTCAATCTACCCATAGGGACACACAGAATAAACGTAGAAACTAAACTTACATTTTCATGGGTATAGGACCGAGGTACTTAAACTTTTTCCACTCCGAGAAATTTTCATTCGACCCCGGGTATATAGGTATGTTAAGAGGGATACAAATCAAACTGATAATACAAATACTGATAATAAACTATAATTTCGTGACTACCACATTCAGTTACGCATCCCTTCTCAACCACAGTTTAAGAGGGTTTGGTATAGGGTACTTGCAGCTGAGAAACTTCTCTTATACCAATGCAACTTGATTATCTTTGAGTGTTCAGAATAGATCACAGAAAGATGAAAAGATTTGTCTTGGATGTATCAAAGGCAGGATTTGAACCCAGGCTTAAGGTTCTAAGAGCTACTTTCTCTCTCCCTGGGCTATGTTGCCACTCCTCAATTTATTGCAAATCATTTCACTTGTTTGCCTCAGTTTCCTCTAAGCAAAATGAGAATACTAGGACTGATGCAAGGATAAAATGAGATAATATCCCAGTAAAGTGCTTTTCAAATCTTAAAACTCAAGTGTCGTCGTCATCACCAGCATCATTTATATAATCGATTTGGTCTAATCTGTAGGCTCTGCTCTTTTAAAACTATAATGGTGTAGGCAAGGGGAGCAACCTTCTCTCCCGGCAGATGAATTAGGGGCTGGACACTGCCATCCTAGCAGTTAGGAGACACTTAATGACAGACCAGACAGCCAATAAATACTTATTAAGCAGCTACTATGTGCCAGGTATATCTGGGCTGGATCCAACTATCTCACTTTATAAAGCAAAGGGGCAGAGATGATGGAGCCGGCAAGCCGGTGCAGTGGATTTGGGTTCAATCCCTAGGCAGGCCTCAGTCCCCCCCCCCCCCTCCTGTAGAAGGGGGAGTTGGAGCAGACCCGACAAGCAGCCACTCCTAGAATCTGCGGCCCCGGTGCAGCGCAGAGGATGACAACGGGGATGACAAGGAGGGGCTGGGCACTTGGGGCCTGGTGTGCAAGCTGCAAGCACCTGGACGGCTCCGCCAGGGCGAGACCCCGCCCCTCGGAGCGGATTGGCCGGACAGCGCCGTGATTGGCGGGCGGCTCGGGGAGCAGGAAGCAGCCGAGGCGCTGACAGGGGCAGGAAGTGGGAGGCGGCAGCGGCGTTCAGGGGAGAAGGAGGCGGCGGCGGCGGCGGCGGGACTGGGACGGAGCCCGGCCGCCCTCGGAGTTTCCCGGTGCTCGGGCGCCGCGCGGAGAAGGAGATGGACTGGTCCGGTCTGAACTCCCAGGTGAGAGCGGCGGCCGCGGCCGGGCTTGAATCCGAGGAGGCCCGCTAAGCCCGGGGTCGGTGCTGCGATGCGAGGCTGACACTAGGGACCCCACTTCTCCGCATCCTCTATCTCTCCCCCTTCCCCCCGAAGGTTGCGGGTGAGGGGTCGGAGAGAACGCAGGGGCTGACGCTGCGGGGCTGGGGTTCGAATTCCGCCGTTCTCGTTACCAAGTCGCTTAACCCTCCTGGGCCTCAGTTTCCCCACCTGTAAAATGAGGTGGTCACTTTAAATTCCCACCGAGGTCCCTTCCAACTCTGCATCTGTAATCTTCCGATCTTCTCTGTGAGTTCTTCAGAAATCCATTTCTTTGGGTCTCCGTTTTCTCTGTAAAATGAACTGATTTGAACCTCCAAAACCCCTGTAAGATCTAGATCTGGGGTTCTCTCTGATGTAGCTTAACCCTTTCCCCTTTTTTGCAGAATAGAAAAGTGGGAGAAGTGGGGTGACTTGTCCTAAGTCATATAGTAGCAATGTCACATGGTGGGGACAGGGGGCTGCAGAAGTGAGGATGGAGATCTGAGAAGGGGATGCTGAGGAAGTGCAGTCTTGGATCAGTAAATGAAGAAGGGGCTGGAGAGGAAGGGGAATGGGGCTGTGGGGATGGGGAGAAAGACTTAAAGGAGTTTTAGGGTAATAGGGGTGCAATAACAGAGGCATAACGTTCACACTTAAGGAGGGAGATGATTGATTATAGGTTGTAAATATATAGGTCTTGGACAGTAGTCATCCAATCTAACTTCCTCTTTTTACAGAAAAGTGAAATAAAAAGTGGTGCATCATGGGAGAAGAGGTGAAGGGGGAAATGGAGGTATGTGGAAAGGAGAATGAAAGGGAAGGAGCCAGACAGATGGGAGAGAGAAATAGGAAAGGGGATATGGGAAAGAATGAAGAGGAAACAAAATAAGAGATAGGGCCGAAGGAACGGGCTGTATTAAATATTAATTTATTAAATTAACCTTGGAGGAGGAGTTGAAATAACTTGTCTCCAGTCACTGAGGTAAAAACCAGCAGAACTGGACTTTGGCCCAAGTTGACTTGAACTGACTTCCTTCCACTGCACCTGTTTTCTGCTTTGCTCAGACCATATCTGAAATATCAGGGTGAGGGCTGTTTTTCACATTATGGGGGAGGGCATTGACCAAGTGGGACATTACAGATAATGCCAGCAGAGGACTGGTCACTATGCTGTACAATGATGGCTTCCAAAAACCAGCGATGTTTACTCTTCAGAAAACTTGAGAGAACAGAATAGCCTTTTTTTAAGTATTGAAAGAGCTGTCAGATGGAAAAAGCTAGATTGGACCCTGCAAGAACTAAATAAGATTAAAGTTATAGAAAGGCATATTCAGGCTTGATAATAGAGAGTTTTGTTGTTGTTGTTTGTTTGTTTGTTTGTTTTATTTTTTGTTTTGTTTTGTTTTTTTGTTTGTTTTTAATCACTTTGATGCTGCTCAAAAATATAATGAGCTATGTTGGAAATAGTGGATTCCCCATTGCTGAAGACAATCAAATAGAGCCTGAGTAACTCTTTTTAAAAGTTGTAAAGGGAATTTCTATTCAAGTAGAGTGATTAGCTGGTCTCTGAGGTGCCTTCCAACTCTGAGTTTCTGTGATTCTGATTGATAAAAAGAATGATATTAAAGAATGACTAAAAGCTTGGTAGTTCTAGTATTGAAAGGGCTTGGAAAGAGCCTGGAGAGGGGATAGTTAGAAAGCTTAGATGGTTAATTTAGTTAGAGAAGACAGAAAAATATTAGAGGAAGGAGGCAGGTGTATGGGGAAGGGAAGAGAAATGATGGGAAAGGGGAATAATGTTGAAGTAGGAAATGATTGGGAGTGGCATAAAGTGATAGGTAAGCATTGGTTGAGAAAATTTGAGGGCCACAGTATTCCTGATTCTGTTCCCATGTACCAAGATGCCACTAAATAATACTTGGTGTTTTTTTTTTTTCTCCTTTTCTTTTAGACCAGGTAGAAATGGAAGAAATGCTGACCCTTCCATGGGGGTTGTGCTGAGTGAGAGGAAAAGATTAAAGGAAACAAGGCTTCCTTATAGGAGGTGTTCGGTTACATGCTCTTAGTGGACCAATTCACCTTGACCTTGAATCTTTTGAAATAGCTCTAATTGATTCCACTCCCCTGGGAGAGGCTATTTTTTCCCCTCTACTTTGCTTTGGTTTGGTTTTTTCCTAGTGCTGGTTTAGAGTCCTTTCATCTTTGCTTATTTATTTTCCTGAGTCTCCTGTTTTCTTTTATACCTTCTCAGCAGTTATTTTGAAAATGGGGTCAGATGAGGAAAAAATACATGTAGGTAAATATAAAGGTGTGAATGTATCTACTAGTTCAGTCAGAGGAAACAAACCAATTAGCCCAGGCTTAGAGGCAGATAAAGGGTTCTGCAAAGGAGATGTTCCATCTTCAAATGGAAGTTTGATGACAATGGTAGTAACCCTCTTCCTTTAGATCTCTAGGATGCTGAGGAAATGTTGTTCCTCTTATTTTTTTTTCTGAAAAGGTGTGAAAAAATTATTTTTTATTTGTAATTACTTGGGAACTAGGAAGGGAGGCACTAAAACTCAGGCATGTAACTAGTTGTTTTGATCAAAACAGCATTGAATCTTTTAATAGCCACTTGTTAGGGCCTTTGGGAGTCTAGTTCTCCAAATCAAAGTACATAGAAATGATAGTGATTTAATGCCCAGCATAATATCAACATGTTTTATCTACCTCTTAAAAGAATTCAGTTTGTGTTTTGACTATGCCAAATTTACTTAGTGAGAGAGAACTTGGGTAGGCTTACAACTCCAAGGACAGGTCCATTTAATTCTAAATTATTTTTGTTATTGTAGTATATTGTACTTTTTCTCTCCTTTGACAATATTATTCATTCAGTTCAATTTATTAAGCCTTAGGCACACTGTGCTAGTTGCTGGGATTACCATGACAGAAACAAAAGTTTTTATCCTCAAACTCCTATATTCTATTGAAAGATGTACATAGACAATTAAATATAGAATACCTACCAAGTAATTTCTAGGGAAAACACTTGGAAGAGCAAGATAGGCTTTCTGAAGGAGAGGAATGGATCTGAGCCTGGAACAGTGGGCTAGAGTCACATTGTGAAGAAGGGCTTTAGGGGTATAACTTATCCTGGAGGCAAGAGGAAATCACTAAAGCTGTTTGAGCTGGGAAGTAACAGGACCAGGACTGTACTTAGGGAGTATCACTTTGGCAATTATGTGGAAGGTAGTTTCTTTCTTGAGGTCTAGTACTTCATCACCAACTACTTCTTGGAGATTTTTAAGCTAGATGTTCCATGGACATGGACATCTCTGCAAAATAGTCCAAAACATATTAGATAGATAGCCTTTTCTCTAAATCCTCTCCCAAATATTTGTCTTTCTGTCAAGGGCAGATTCACAGCTTTGGCATTATCTTTGATGCCCCCATTCTCTTTTACCTCAAATAGCCATTCAGTTAACACATCTTCACTTTTCTATCTCCAAATTTCTTTTTTTTTTTAATAAAGCTTTTTATTTGCAAAACATATGAGTGACCTTTCAACATTGACCTTTGCAAAAAAAACTTTTTTTTTTCCCAAGCTTTTCCTTTCCCTCCCCCCGCCCCCCACCCCTAGATGACAGGTAATCTAATACATGCTAGATAGGATAAATTATATGACAAGTACAATACATGTATACATATCTATACAGTTATCTTACTGCACAAGAAACATCAGATCTAGAAAGAGAAGAAGAAAAAAAACAACCTAAGAAGGAAAACAGAATGCATGGAAATATTCACAGAAAGCGTTAAAATGCTGTGTTGTGGTTCACTCTCAGTTCCCACAGGCCTCTCTCTGGATGTATATGACTATCTTCATCGCAGCACAACTGGTTTGCATCACATCATTGTTGAAGAGAACCATGTCCATCAAAATTGATCATCGTATAGTCTTGTTGCTGTGTATAATGTTCTCCTGGTTCTGCTGATTTCACTCAGCATCAGTTCATGCAAGTCTCTCCAATCCTCTCTGAAATCCTCCTGCTGGTCATTTCTTACAGAACAATAATATTCCATAACATTCATATACCATAATTTATTCAGCCATTCTCCAATTGATGGGCATCTTTTAAATTTCCAGTTTCTTGCCACTACAAAAAGGGCTGCCACAAACATTTTTGCACATGTGGGTCCCTTTCCCTCCTTAAAAATCTCTTTTCTCCAAATTTCTTGATCTGACCTCTTCTCTCTACTCACTGGTATAGTAGTAGCCTTGTTGCTCTCCCTGCTTTAAACTTCTCACTTCTCCAATACATCCTTCACATATTTGCTCTAAAATACAAGTAAGACTATGTCTTTTCCCTGCTTAGTAAATTCCAGGAGCTATACATTTACTCTAAAATAAAATATAAAATACAAATCTTCTGTTTGGTGTTTAAAGCCTTTTAGAATTTGAATTGTTGAATTGGATGGATACAACTTTCCAGTGTTATTACTAACTTTCCTGCACTTTAGAAAACAGCCAAACTGCCCTTATTTCTGTTTCTCACATAAAATATATGAGCTATTACTGTTGCTTTCTATTGCCTTGCCCTCATACTTAGAACAAATCCTTCTTTACTCTACCTCTCAGAAAATTTCTTTCCTTTGAGAATCAGCTCAGATATCACCATCCATGTGAAGACTTTTTTGATTTCTTACTTCCTATTGTCAGACTCTGAAAATTGTATTTTTTTTGTTTTCTTTCCTTTGAGAATCAGCTCAGGTATCGCTGTCAATGTGAAAACTTTTTTGATTCCTTACTTCCTATTGTCAGCCTCCAAAAATTACTTTGTATTTACTTTGTATATATCCTGCATATGTTTATGTATATATTATGTCATGTGTATATTATATGTCATCTTCCCAATAAAAATGTGTGGTTGATGAGTTGAGGGACTGTTTTGATTTTGATTTTTGAGTCTGTTGCTTCAGGCATTTGGTGAGTAAATTAATCAGTGTACTGAAGAGGAAAAAAAATTGAGTTAGACAATCAAGTTGAGAGGTTATCTTTATCTGTTTAAATATTTCCCAATTAGATGCAAATATTTTAATTAAAATTTTTAATTTTAAAAAACAATTTTTAAAAAAATTGAGCTTGAAATTCTTCCCTTCTGCCCGCCCCCCCTCTTGAGAAGGCAAGTGATTTGATATTGATTGTACATGTGAGGTAATATAAATATATATTTCCACATTAGCCTTGTTGCAAAAATAAAATAAAACAATATAAAGAAAAATTTTAAAAATTAGGTATCAGTCAGCATTTAAAGTTCATCATTTCTCTCTCTGGAGCTGGGTAACATCTTTCATTCTGGGTCCTATGGAATTATCTTGGGTCATTGTCTTGATCAGAGTAGCCAAGTCTTTCCCAATTCATAATTGTTATAGTATTGCTATTACTGTGTACAGTCATCTGATTCTGCTCACTTCACTTTGTATTAGTTTGTGTAAGTCTCCCCAGGTTTTTCTGAAACTTTCCTGCTCATCATTTCTTATAATACAGTAGTGTTCTATCACAATCATATACTACAACTTGTCCAGCCATTTCCCAGACAGAAATCCCCTCAATTTCCAGTACTTTGCCACCAGTAAAAGAGCTACTTTAAAAATGTTTGTACAATGAGTTCTTTTTTTCTTTCCTTTGATCTCTCTGGGGAGGTAGATACAAACCTACCTAAGGTATTAAGTTAAAGGGTCTGCATGCCCTGTGGGGATAGTTGTTCTCTAGAATGGTTAGTCTACTTTACAAGTCTAGTAGTGTACATTAGTGTCCCTGGAAGCATTTGTCTTCCTTTCTGTCCGTTAATCATTCTGAAGGGAGTGAGGTAGTATCTCCGTCGGTCTAAATCATTTAAATCATATGTCTAAATCATTTATCCATTTTGATCTTCTCTTGGAATACTTATGAGATGTTGGTCAATGCCTAGTTTTTGCCAAACTATTTTCCAGTTTTCCTGGGAATTTTTGTAAATTGGTGAGTTCTAATCCCAAAGTTTGGATCTTTAGGTTTATCAAATGCTAGATTAGTATGATCTTTACTTCTATATAATGAATACCTAATCTATTCCACTAATTAACCACTCTGTTTCTTAGCCAATACAAGATTATTTTGATGTTTACTTGAAACCTGAAACTTCTAGACTACCTTCTTTTACATTTTTTTTTTCATTAAGTCCTTTGATGAATTTTGTTGCCTGTTTTTCTAGCATTCTAAAATAATTCTTTGGTAGTCTGATTGGCATGGCACTGAATAAATTAACTCAGGGAGAATTTTCATTATTATTACATTGGCTCAGACTAAAGTATCTCCAAGTGTTTAGATCTATCTTTACTTGTGTGAAGCATGTTATATAATTGTGTTCATATAATCCCTGGTCTCAAATAGTTTATATGGTCTGCAATTATTTTAAATGAAATTTCTCTATATCCTCTTACTGGGTTTTATTAGTATTATATATAAATACTAATGATTTATGTGAGTGTATTTTATATCCTGCAACTTTGCTGAAGTTGTTACTTGTTTCAAGTAGCTTTTCAGTTGATTCTCTAAGAATACCATCATATCATCTACAAAGTGATAGTTTTGTTTACTCATTCCCTATTTTATTCAGTTTTTAAAAATTGCTATAGATAGCATTTCTTGTAGGATATTAAATAATAGTGATGATAATGTACATTCTTTTTTCATTCCTAATCCTTTGGGAATGTTTCACGTTTGTCATTTTGAAAAAGGCTTTTTTGATTCTTATGCTTTCTCGTGTTTTTAATAGGAATGAATATTGTATTTTGTTAAAAGCCTTTTCTGTATCAATTAGTATATGATTTTTGCAGTTTTGGTATGGTCAGTTATGCTAATGGTTTTCCTAATATTGAACCTGTCCTTTATTCCTTTTATAAATCACACCTGGTAATAGTGTGTGATCTTTGTGACATATTGCTGTAAACTCCTTGTTAGTATTATTTCTTTCTTTATTTTTTTGCTCAGGCAATTGGGTTTAAGTGACTTGCCCAGGATCACACAACCAGGAAGTGTTAAGTGTCTGAGGCCAAATTTGAACTCAGGTCCTCCTGACTTCAGGGCTGGTGCTCTATCCACTGCACCACCTAGTTGCCCCCTTATTAGTATTATTTAAAATTTATGTGTTAATATTCATTAGGGAATTTGGTCTATAGATTCTTTCTTTGTATTTGCTGTCTCTGGTTTAGGTATCAAAACTAAATTTTGCTATAAAAACAATTTTGTAGGACTCCCTTTCCTATTTTCCTATTTATATAATATTGGGATTAATTGTTCCTTAAATGTTTGGTATTATTCACTTGTGAATCCATGTGGTCCTGAAAATTTTTTCTTAGAGTATTCATTGATGGATTGTTCAATTTCCTTTTTTTTTCTAAGTTGTTTAAGTATTCTAATTTCCTTTTATGCTAATCTGGGCAACTTTTATTTTTGTAAATAGTCATCCATTTCACCAAGTTTATCAGTTTTGCTTGCATAAAATTAGGCAAAATAACTCCTAATAATTGCTTTAGTTTCATTTTCATTGGTAGCATATTCACCCTTTTTATTTTTAATGTAAAGAATTTGGCTTTCATTAATGGTTTAATGTGAAGAATTTGGTTTTCATTAATTCATTAATGGTTTATCTTTTATTGTGGGTTCCCCCCATAAAAACCAGCTCCTATAAGTTAAGTGGAATTTTTTCTTTAAATTTTATTAATATCGCCTTTGATTTTTCAAGATTTCCATTTTGGTTTTTAATTGAAGATTTGAATTTGTTATTTTCTGTTTTTTTTAGTTGCATGCCCAATTCATTAATCTTTTCTTGCTTTCTATTAATGTATGCATTTAAAGATAAATATTTTCCTCAACTACCACTTTGGCTATGATCCAAAACTTTTAGAATGTTGTCTCTTTGTTGCCATTTTCTTTAATGAAATTATTGATCATTTTTATGGTTTGTTCCTTTACCCACTTATTCTTTAGGATTATATTATTTAGTTTCCAATTAGCTTTTAATCTGTTTTCTATAACCCTTTATTAAATGTAATTTTATTATATTATAGTATAAGGAAGGTACATCTAATATTTATGCTTTTCTGCATTTGGTTGTGAGGCCTTTTACCCTAAACAAAGATGCTCTGCACAGTTTTTTTATAAAAAAATTTTTTAAGGCATAATTCTTTCTATTCCCAGTCATTTTTCTCCAGAGTTCTGTCACATCTAACTTTTCTACATTTCTATTCATCTCCTCCAACTCTTTGTTATTTATTTTATAGTTAGATTCATCTAGTTTTTTTTTTTGTTTTTGTTTTTGTTTTTTGCTTTTTGCTGAGGCAATTGAGATTAAGTGACTTGCCCAGGGTCACAGAGCTAGGAAATGTTAAGTGTCTGAGACCAAATTTGAACTCAGGTCCTCCTGACTTCAGGGCTGGTACTCTAACTACTGCGCCACCTAGCTGCCCCATCTAGTTCTTTTTAAAAAATTTTATTAAAGGTTTTTATTTACAAAACACATGCATGGGTAATTTTTCAACAATGACCCTTGCAAAACCTTCTGTTCCAAATTTTCTCCTCCTTCCCCCCCACCCCCTTTCCTAGAGGGCAGGTAGTCCAATACATGTTAAATATGCTAAAATATATGTTAAATCCAATATATGTATTCATAGTTATACAGTTATCTTACTGCACAAGAAAAATCGGATCAAGAAGAAAAAAAAGTTGAGAAAGAAAACAAAATGCAAGCAAACAACAACAGAAAGAGTGAAAATGCTATGTTGTGGTCCACACTCAGTCTTCTCTCTAGGTGTAAATGGCTCTCTTCATCACTGAACATTTGGAACTGATTTGAATCATCTCATTGTTGAAGAGAGCCACGTTTATCAGAATTGATCATTGTATAGTCTTCTTGTTGCAATGTATAATGATCTGGTTATGCTCATTTCACTTAGCACCAGTTCATGTAAGTCTCTCCAGGTCTCTTTGAAGTCATCCTGCTAGTCGTTTCTTACAGAACAATAATACTCCGTAACATTCATATACCATAATTTATTCAGCCACTCTTCAATTGATGGGCATCCATTCAGTTTCTAGTTTCTTGCCACTACAAAAAGGACTGCCACAAACATTTTTGCACATGTGAGTGATTCATCTAGTTCTAAGAGGGAAAGTTGAGGTCTCTGCTAACATAATTTTACCCTTTCCTTTTGTAATTTATTTTTCTTTTCCTTTAAAAAATTGAATGCCTTGCCATTTGGCTCATATGTGTTTAGTACTGATATTACTTTATTGTTTATGATTCCATATCTTTATTGACATTTGTTATTTTTCTTTTTTGCTATACTAGTCAATCTGAGAGGTATGAGGTAATATCCCAGAATTTTAAAATTAATTTGCACCTAATTAATAGCAATTATTATATATAGAATATTTTCATATAACTATAGTTAATTTTGATTTCTTTTTCTGAAAACTGCCTGTTTATATCTCTTGACCATTTATCAACTAGGGAATGGCTCTTATTTTTATAAATTTGGCTTAGTTCCTTATATGTTTGAGAAATGAGGCATTTATCAGAAACCCTTGGGGCAATTTCCCCACCCCCACCCTGCTCCTCAGTTTCCTGTTTTACTTCTAATTTTGACTAGTTTTTTATACAAAAACTTAAAAAATTCATGTAATCAAAATTGTCTATTTTACTTCTTGTAATCCCCTTTATCTCCTATTTAGACTCTTCCCTTGTCCATAGATCTGACAGGTATATTTTCCCCTTAATTTACTTGTGATATCACTTTATATGTCTAGATCATTTTTCTGTTATTATTATTGTTGTTATTTACTACCATGTATTGTGTACCTATTCTACTAATCTGCCACCATTCTGTTTCTTAGCTAGTACCACATTGGTTTGCTGGTTCCCACTTTGTAATACAGTTTGAGGTATGGTACTGCTAAGCCATCTTCCTTCGTACACACACACACACACACACACACACACACACACACACACTCAGAGTCCACTGATATTCTTGACCTTTTATTCTTCCAGACTGTTTATCTCTTTTAATTAGGTCTCTTTTTGCTTTTACTTTGCCTAAGATCGTGATTGCTACCCCTGCTTTTTTAACTTTGGCTGAAGCTATTATAATAGATTCTGATTTACCCCTGCACCCCCCCTTTTTAAATTCTATGGTTTAAGTGTGTTTCTTATAAAGAACATATTGATGGATTCTCATTTCTCATCCATTCTGTAATTTGTTTCTGTTTTATGGGTGAGCTCATCATAATCACATTCATAGTTATTATTATTGCCTGCACATTTTCCTTAATTCTATTTTCTTCTGTTTCTCCTCTTTTTAACCTGGCCTTTCTTTAAGGTCTGAATTACTTCTGACCACTACCTTCTTTTATCTGCCCACCTTTTATCATGACCACCAATATCCCCTTTCTTTTTACCCTATTCCCCTTCTGTTTTCCAGTTGGGTAAGATAGATAACTATTACTAATTGTGTATGTGTATACACACACACACACATAAACACATGTACTTTTCTTTTTCGTTTTCTCAAACATTGAGGTTAAAACTTTGCCTGCCTTTCCCCTTACTATTTTTTATTCCACTTTTTCTTTTGAACCTCTTTTATGTGAAATGTTTCCCATTCTTCCTCTCCCTTCCTCCTTCTCCCAAGACATCCATCTTTCTCATTTATCTTTCTTTTTTTAATATCATCTATACTCTCTTTCTATGTAGAATCCTTTTACTTACCTAATATTGATAAAATTCTTAGAAGGTACATGTATTATCTTCCTAAATAGAAAGATTTAACTGTGTTAAGTCCCTTTTTATTTCTCTTTCATACTTAATTTTTTACCAAATTTTTAAAAATTTAGCTTCTCTCCCTGCCTCCCCCCCCAATCAGGAATACTTGAAAGTCCCCTATTTCATTATATGTCCATTTTTTCCCTTGAAGGAATGTACTCAGTTTTTCCAGTTAGGGTATTCTTGGATTGTAATCCCAGCTCGTTTGCCTTCTAAAATATCCTATTCCAAACCCTTTGTTCCTTTAATATGATAACTGCTAAATCTTGTGTAATCTTGATTGTGGCTTTGCTGTATTTGAATGATTTCTTTCTTGCTTCTTGAAGTATTTTTTTCTTTAGCCTGGGAATTCTAGATTTTTGCTATAATATTCCTGGGAGTTTTCATTTTGAGATATTTTTCAGGTGGTTATTGGGATATTCTTTCTATTTCTACTTTACCTTTTGATTCTAGAATATTAGGGCACTTTCTCTTGATAATTTCTTGAAATTATCTTTGATCATAGCTTTCAAGGTAATTTGATAATTCTTCAATTATTTTTTCAATTTGTTTTCTTCATATCCATGAGCTTGTTTCCTTTGTTTTTAGTATTTTGACAACTGTATATTAATAGAATTGGTTTCCTTTGTAATGCTTTGTGTCTTATTGTATCCATTTAAAAACATTCTTCTGGAAGGGATCTATAGACTTCACCAGACTCTGCACAAGGGGATCATGACAGAGAAAAGGTTAAGGATCCTTGTCCAAACTCAGTCTTGCCAGCTTATTTCATAGTATTTTCTCCATATGTTCCAGACAAATTGGTCAAATTTTTGTTCTATAAATAAATTGTGCTCTTTTCTTCCTATTGCTTTTCTCATATTATTTCCCAAACTTAGAATGTTCTCCTCCCTATTTTTACCTATAAAATTTCTATCCTTTCTTTAAAGTTGTCTCCATTCCAGACTTTTTTGATTCTTCTTTGTCAATACTTTCCTAACCTCCCTTTGATCTAATATAAAACTTTTTATTTATTAGCTCTCTAACTATATTTGTCTTTCAGTAGAATTTTTTTCTTAGAATTCCTGAGTCATAGGATCTCAGAATTGAAAAGGACCTTGATATTTAGCCCAGTCTTTACCTGTATAACAGGTTGCCTTATACATCATTCTGACCAGTATTCATCCACTTTCTGCTTATAGAGCTCCAGTAACGGGATACTTACTGGATTGTTGCATACTTGGCCTGAAGCTCTGCTTAATGTTCTGGTATTATGAGAATTTACACTGCCCAATCTGTGGAAATCATTCTACTCTATCACTGACCTTAGAATGTCCTCTTAAGTTTTAAGCATTCTGGTGGAAAGAGTTTGCAAATCTCTAGAAGATTTAAGTTATCCTGCAACATTCAGTTGTATTAAAGGTACTCTTAAAAATGAAAGATGATAGAAGGCTTTGTGCTTATCCTTAAGTAGCCTGCCAGTCTAGGAGAGGCAAGACATGAATATATGAAGAAACTGAAGAGTAATTGTAAAGCATTCATTAATAAGAGAGTGATTTGCAAGCAGTATTCTGAGGTAGACTTGGGCTCTTTTTTTTTTCCTATAGTGAGAATGAAACATTTGTTTTCAACAAAGACTTTTATGTGACCATCCTTAGGCACATATTAACCTCATCAGAAGTTGTCTGTCATACTTGTGAATTAGGAATGAGGTTTTTGTGGCAAAAATATTTCTTATAAAGCCCAGTAAAGGCATATCTTACCTAACGATTTTAGGTTTCATTTTCTCTGTTTTTCAATGAGGATATGTTATGTACAAATAGAGTATAAATATTAACTAAGTCCAATAATTATAATGCATCATAAAATGTGGTAAGAGCACGAGAGAAATGCAAAGTGTTGTTCAAGGTCCCTGGAAGGAAAGATTTATTTATGACTGAGAGGGTCAGGCAAAAATTTGATCTAGAGCTTGGAAGATGGAGAGAATAACTACAGGGGACATTTATGTAGTATTGTAAAGTTTGCAAAGCATCCCTCATATAATCTTTCATTTGATCCTCATGCCAGTTCTGTAAGGTAGGTACTACAGTTGTTATTATCTCCATTTTACAGATGAGGTTCAGATAAGTTCAATGACTTTCCTGTTGTCACAAAGCTTTTGATCTTCAGAGACAAGGTATATTCCCAGGTTTCTCATGACTCCCAAGTTCAGCACTCTTTCTACTGTACCACACTGTCTTTGTCAAATTTCAGCTGGTAGAGGGAATGCTGGAGGAGTGCTATTCTGAGGATGTTTTGGTATTTAGGATATCAAAAGATATCCTAGAATAAAGGATGATTAGAAGTCCAATGTAACATATTTGGAAGGGAGTAGTATGAGATAAAGATGAAAAGGAAAGAAGGTAGCAAACTGATGGAACTTGAATACTAAGCTAAGGAATTTTAATTTAATTTAGTAGTAGGAAATCATTGAAGGATTTTGAGCAGTGAAGTAATGACATCAGACCTGTGCAATGGAACAGTCATTCTGACTGTGTGAAGAATGAATTGCAGTAGAGATGGACGGTGGGAAGATCAGTTATGTGTTGTAATTGCCCAGATAAACAAGCCTCTCATACACAAGCAAGAATGGTTTTAAAAAAAAAAAAAAGATTCAGTTTTCAGGAGTAGAACTGATAAGATTTGGTAAGTAATTAGGTATGGAAGGTAAGAGAAAGAGAAGATTCAAGGATAACATTGAAGCTTCAGTAAATAGAGGTACCATTCACCCAAACCTTGAAATTTGTTTTACTTGGATATATCATCTTGTCTGTACCTCTTAGCACTTATCTACAATTCACAGGTCATTCTTCCTTTCTCAAGGAGGTTGGTATCTGACTCAGCATTTCTTTCCACCTGAACTTGTTCACTTATAATTATGAACTATGATATACATTTTGATGTTCTCTCTCTTCTCAACTCTCATTTCATATATCTTTACTTATCTCAAGCACACCCAGGAATGGTCACACCCTTGATTTCACCTTCACTTACAAGTTCCAGTTTCATGAAAGAATTCTGAAATTGTTTATCTGAATACAACTTCTTATTCTTCTATCACCCTCTGTTCTTCATTCTTCTTATTATAATCCCTTATCCCTCCATAACTCAGTGCTCTCCCAAGTCATCACCCCCACTCTAACTTTGTTTAGTTCAAATGGTTCAACTACACACTAACATTGCTCTTATATTCCTTATTTTATTTTCTTATTGCTGTTCTTGCTTTGACAAATTCTCTTGACAATTACCCTTACCATCTGCTTCCTCCATTTTAACTCAAGTAAATGCTAGTTACAAGGTCCACTACAAACTGATTTTATCTAATCTCTTCCAGGCTCTCATTCTCATAAGGCAATCTTTTCACACTTCTTTAATTGATTCAGTGTAGCACTAATCACAAAGGCTTTTCTAAATCTCTTGTTAACCCCTTTTACCTTTTCTTCTTTGCAGAAGACCCTGCCTCATATTCTACTGGGAAAATAAAGACCATTTGCCATTTCTCCTCTTTTGTACATCTCAAAGCTTTTTGACAGTATCTCACACTGCCTCTTTAATACAGTCTCTGGTGATGATGATGTAGTTCACCTCCCCAAAACCAATCCCTAAACTTAACTTTTGATATCATTCCCTTCCTATCTCATCCAACAGCTTGCTCTAACATCCTTTTCACCAATCTACAGGATCTCACCTTATGTACTGACTTTTTCCTTGTTGTTTACAAACATGCCGAGATCTTCCCCATCCTTAAAATAATTTCACTTGACCCTAGTTTCCTTCCTGTTATTCTTTAGTTCCACCATTCTTTTTATTAGCCCAAATTCTGTAAAAAGCTATTTTACTTATTGCTTCCATTTCGTCTCCTTTCATTGCTCAACGTCTTGAAGTTTTGTTTTTAACCTCCTCACTGATCTCAAACTGCTTTCATCAAAATTACTGATAAACTCTTAATTACTAAGTTCTATGTCTTTTTCTTACTTTTCCTCTTCTTAACATATTCAGCATTTGACATTTTTTTTATCACCTTATATTCTGGATGTTCTTTCCCAGCTTTTCATGACATTTCTGTCTTTTACTTCTCCATGCCATCTTTCTGGCCAACCTACAAATCTACTTCACTGGTTCATCATCATCATCATCTATGCCTTGTGCCTACCCATAGATGTCCCTAATGGCTTTGTCCTGTCCTCCTCCCTTTCTTTCTTCCCTTTTTCCTCCCCTCTCTCTTCTTTTCCTGCCCCATCCTTCTTCAAAGAACAAAAAGGACAGTTCCCATGGGTTCAGTTATTGTCCTTATGCAGATGATTCCCAGATCTGTATATCTAGCCACTAATCTGTCTCCTGAGCTCCCATTCTTATCTATTCCTATCTAATCCCTTACCTATCACCTACCAAACATTTAAAAGTAGATGACCTATAGACATCTTAACATGTACAAAACAGAACTCATTATCTTTTCTCCAAACACCATCCTTCCATTCATTTATTTTCATAACCATGGAATCATCCATAATTCTCACTCTTTTCCCATCTCCAATATGAAATTAGTTGCCATGTCTTTGTAATTCTATCTCCACATCATATCTTGCATCCATTCTCTTCTTTCTACTCAGCTACTACTCAAGATCAGGCCTTGAACCTTGCCTGGACAAAAACAACAACAATGATAACAGTAATAATTTAACATTTATATAGTATTTTAAGATTTGCAAAACGCTTTGCATGACCTTATGAGATTGATGCTATTCTCTCCATTTTACTGCTGAGGAAATAAACTAAGAAATTAAGGGATTTGCTTACTAGAAATGAATAGTAAATATCTGATGTGGGCTTTAAAACCAAGCCTTTATAAATCTAAATCCAGTCCTCTCTACTGTGCCCTACTATCTCCTTATTGTAATCCTTTTCAAATCTGTCCCTTCACTCTATCCACCATATAGCTGCTTATATTCTGGGGGTTGAGGATAGGACAGGAAGAAGTGTTGGTATGCACGCTGATAAGTATGGTGCAAGAGAGAGAGTAATAGATTCAAAAAAGAGAACTCAACAAAATGATCAGGACAGCGTGAGGATGGAAGGCCAAATAGAAGACGTGGCATTGCATATAAGCATGGAAAAAACTGACAGAGATGAAGGGAGGAGAATATTCTAGGGATGGAAAATAGCTTGCATAAATGCATATTAGTGAGAAGAGATATAATTTAAAGTAATAGCTTTGAGATTCTCAAGGTCTTCATTAGAATGGTGCCTAAATCTTAAAGTCAAAGACAACATTAAAGACTTACAAACTCATTGAAAAGTAATGCCACTTGTATGTTATCAAACTTGAGAACCTAAGTCTAATGACCACTAGACTTTAAATCCATCCCAGTGAAAATATCTCTGAATATTTTATTGGTTATACTATTGAGAATTTCTTTGATGTAACTTAAAGATTCAGAGAATCAAAATAGAGTGGCATTTTAAAATCCTGTGTAACCTTTTCTTCTCCTTCCTTCCCTCATCATATGGCACCATCGACCTTCCCTTTAGGATCTTAGGATGGTATCTATTTATAAGATAATCTAGATTTTATTTGTATGTACAGATCTGCATGCCCTATTTGAAGGAAGAAAACACTAAAGCATACTAAAGATTCTTTGCCTAACCTATAAAGGAGTATTCATTTTTCACATAATGTTTATCCTCGCCAGAGAATTGATCAACTTTAAAAAGCAACAGTTAAGTCTATAGTCCTAACTTTCTCTCCACCAGCTATTCTAATGGAATTATTGATTAATAGCAAAAATTAACTGGCTTGATTCTTTATTCATCTTCTTTCCCTTATGCTACTATATCAATGAATTTAAACATCATACAGCGGAAAAGAAACAGGACAACCAAGGACATAGATAATCTGTAAATTGGTTTAGAAAAAATTGGCTTCATTTGCCTTTTTCTATATCATTAGAAATCTCTGTAATGTTGCTACCAAAGGCATTCAGATCAGAAACTTCATTTTAGGTTAAATTCAACAAATCTAAGATAAAAGATTTTTAAATTCAGAGCCATTAGCATCAGTTTGTAATGATTTATACAAGGTATGATTTTATAGTAATGAATGAAAAAGTATTTATCAAGCACTTGTTGTGTGTCAGTTCCTGGGGACTGTTGGCAGAATTAAGAAATATGAAGGATACATTCCCCAGGATACATGCCTAATACTTCAAAATGTTAACTAGTTGAGTAACATAGATATCATGTTTGTTTGCTCAATTGTTGATGATTTTATAACTTTTTGTATTGTAAATCTTCAGTGCAGGAATCACAGTCATGGTTCCCACTGGTCTTCCGGATTTGGCCATCGAAATATCTCCGCACAGGAAAACAGAGAACCAGCAAAGGAAAAAGAAGCTTTGCCTCTTATAGAGGACTCAAGTAACTGTGACATTGTGAAAGCTACCCAGTAAGTCCTGTATGATCATATAGTCTTGGGATAAATTTCATTGATAACCTACTATATATGCTATGCTGTCCAGTACAATTCAAAACATTGTTTTGCTTCTTTGTGAAGGATAACAAAAACATTCAAGAAAATATAAAAGAAGGCTGCATTTAAAATAATAAAGAATATTTAGTATTTGGGAATTCATTTATTTGGATATTCACCCAACCTTTATAAAGTTGACCCTAACTTTGATAACAATGATTCTAATTATACCCACAAATAGCTTTGCATGTTGTAAGTATTCAGTTAATATTTGTTGATTGATCTAAAAAAGTTTAAAGTACATTTAATATTCATTTATAGGACAAATCAACAAATTGTAAATGATAGTACTTCATAAGTTAATTTGTATATTGAATGTTCTATCAAAGAAAGTACTAGTGTATTTCTTTATATGAATGAATTAAAACACTAATGGAAATTTACAAGGAAAAAAGATAAATTGATGGAAGTGGTTATCAAAAAAATTCTTCTGGTATTGACCACAAATTAAAAATGAGTGAAATAAATCTGGGAAAATTGGAGAATAGTCTCAACCATAGAAACCTGTCGGAATATCCCTGTAACATTATCCAACTGGTCTCTGTCAATCTTTAAGGGTTATAGATTTAATTCAGTGCCAGGTGTCTCAGATAATAGGCAGTAAAACATTTGAACTTTCAGAAGGCAGCAGAGAATTGGCAGTAAGAAGTACACTTAAAGTAAGGGCACCTTAGAAGAATTGGCAAAATAAAGACAGGTAAAGATTGACTGAAAAAAAAAAAAACCAAATAGTTAAGGAAGAGAACTCCTTCAGTGTACCTGACTACAAAGAAAATTGTGTAAAAATCTCCTGAAAAGGGTGTTGGAAAAAAGATTTTCCAACATATTTGGAAAAGGCACTAGGATAATAATATAACTCCGGAGTGGTTCAGAAGAGCAGTTAAAGACTTAAGGAAAAATATCACAGAATCATAAAAATTGAGAATTATGAGGTTTCTCAGTGTTTATGTGGTCCAATACATGTGTGAAAAGAAGCTCTATTAACTATTTTTCTGGTCCACCTTCCAAGGTGGAAGAACCTGTTATTTCTTTAGGCAGTCCATAATATCTTTAGACAACTCTAATTGTTGAAAAGTTTTTTTCTTAGTAGTGAGTTTGAAATTGTTTCTTGGCAGATTTGTGATAAATAGTGTTCATGTATTGTTATGGCCAAAAAATTGATTGCCTGATGACTAGCCTTTTGGTAATTGTTTTCCAGGCCTTGCATTCAACTAGCACAGCCTTTGATCACATAATCACAGTACTGGAAGAGACCCCAAGTCCATCCAATTTAACTAGCACCACTATATTCCTTACAAGTGATCATCCATTCCCTTTCCAAAAATCTCTCCCTTACTGCCTAAGGCAGCCTATTCCACCCAGGAAAGCTTTAACTGTTAGGTGATTTCTCCTTTCTGCAAGCTGAAACTTGCAGCTGCTTCTAACTCTGCTCTTTATGATTTAGCTAGTACATTTTTTCCCTATTCCACATCAAGGTCTCTCAAGCAGTCCAATAGCTATCTGGAGGCATTAAAGTAAAACTTTAATAAAAGACTTAAAACTAGCTAATTATAGGAAAAAAACAGAAGTATTTCTTTTTTAGCAAAATTCATAAAGTTGTTTAAATGATGGAGAATGGAGTCTTGTTATATGCCACTATCCATTGTTGTTACTTCATTCTTATTATCACATAAAATCATGGACAGTTTCTGGTTAACTCTGACCTCAAGGATTTGCTAACCTAGCATTATTTCTTCTGAATCAGGATGTGGAGTAAATCAGCATAAGCTCCAGTATTAGAACTCATCATCTTGTGTTATTCAAAGTTGTCATCTTACCTTGATTTATAATTACCATTTTATTTGGCTATGATATAGACTAATAAGAATACAAACCCTTTAAAAGGAGACATTTTAGTATTTGAATGTTTTTAAATAATGCCCAGTGGCATGGATTTGAATATTTCCTTATTTTAGATATGGGATTTTTGAGCGCTGCAAGGAATTGATAGAAGCTGGATATGATGTCAGACAACCAGACAAAGAAAATGTGTCTCTTTTACACTGGGCTGCTATAAACAACAGACTGGATCTTGTAAAGTAAGACTGACCAACTGTGTTTCATAAATGACTGTTTCTTTATTGATGATTATTTTCCTTTTCCATTTTCTGTTTTCCTTATGTGAATTTT
>JAJPUD010000072.1:112391-201609 GCA_023553655.1 Myrmecobius fasciatus
ATTGTTAATCAAATCAATATGAATATAAAGACAAAATTTAAGTACAAAAATGTTGTCTTTAAAGAAAAGGGAGGAGGGGAATGCCTTTCATGATAAATTGAAAATTTCAATCTAGTTTAATTGTGATCTTACAGTGTTTTGCATTTGGAAGATATGATCAGAAGGTGATTGGGAGAATTTTGAGCTTCCATTTAAATAACTTTTTAAAATATATACTTACCCATGAACCTTTTTATTATTTTAATGTATATATTTTCTATTCTGGCATTCACCAATATAAGTTTAGGATAGATTTTTCATTAGAATAGGTTCTCAATTGAAAATATTAAGTAATTTTGTTTTTAAATTGTGATTTCTATCACATATACATCCTACTCTTGAATAAGTATCTGGAAATGATTATGTGTTTTTATTGTTTTTTAAAATTTATATTATTTACTATTACCCTCATTTTTTATATCTAAATAGTTGACAAGTATTTTCTTCTAGTACAATGCCTTTTATAACCTTTTTATCTACATTCACACATTTATCTGTTTAAGTTCTTTATCACCTCTCATCAGATTATTGCAATAGTAGCTCATTACTCTCCATGTTTCCAGTCTTTTACCTTTCCAACCCATTCTCCACATGGTTTGTATTCTGAAGTATAGTTCTGATTGTTCTCCCATACTCAAAAAAGTCCAATTTATGCTAAGGACTCTTTCTTGTTCCCAGGGGAACTGGCAATGACATTTCAAGCTCTTTACAATCTGATTCCAGCCAGCTTCCAGGTCTACTATACAGTACTCTCCTTTATCCACTTCTAATCACCACCAAACCTACTTCCTATTCTGAACATCATATTCTAGCCATCTTCCATAACTGTGAGGTGTAATAACAAAATTATGTAAGTTGTTTCCTTGTGTTACATTAAAAATAAATCATTCTCACTTTAGTAAAACATCAAATTTATTTTATAAAGATTTATTTTATCTAATTTTAAGAAAAGATTTTTCATAATTAGCTTCCACATGAGAGCACTCAAAACTTTTCTGAAAGACTTTTCAGCTTTGTCCAACTTTAAAAGTAGCATAACTGAGAAATCGAATTCACTATTAATACTGATATGATCTTTTTTGTTCTGTTACCATGTTAAGATGTGTGACACTAATACATATAATGAAATGTTTTAGGATGAAACTTTGAAGGTTGATGTGGCTAGTGAGAATGTGCAGAAAACAGTATTCAAATATATAGGAGAAAAATTATATCTGAAGATTAATTGTAACCAAGGTCATTAGTTACCAGTCAAGAACATTTGACTAAGAGTAGGCATAAGATTCTAGGAAGAATCTTTTCAGATTTCCATAGAACTGAAAATGTATTTTCTGTTTCATCATCTGTGAGGGCCACAGTATCTTCTCAACTCTTCTCTTGAACAAATAGTATCTATGCTTGTTAGTGTTTATTATAAATCTAACTAGTGTGATTTTTTTCTTATGAATTTGGGGTTTTAATAGATTTGTGTTTTCCTGCACAGGTTTTATATTTCAAAAGGTGCTGTTGTAGATCAGTTGGGTGGGGACTTAAATTCAACCCCTCTTCACTGGGCCATCAGGTAAGAGTTTTCTAATGGTGAGCTCACATTTATGTTGTTTTTTAAGCATTGCAAGCTCTTTGCTCACACCAAATCTGTGAGTTAAGAATTGCAAATATTATCTTTATCTTACAGTTGAAGATCTTTAGTCTCAGAAAGGTGAAGCCCTTCTCCAAGGTTATCCAGTAAGGTGGAATTGCTGAGATTTGAACCCAGGTTCCACGAAACCATATTGCCTCAGTTACAGAACTGTCACCTCATTCTATCCAAGCATCTATTGATGTTTTTTTTTTTTTCATATTATCCTTAAGTTCTTTTGGAAGTACTGGTTCCTCTGTTATAATGTAGTGTTCGGTTATGATTCTGACTCAAATGCATGTCATTAAACTTTGTTTCCTTAATTAAGATCAAAGTTTTGAATAATTAGCCATGAGAAACTGAATGAAATAGTGCACAGAAAACCTGCAAGACTTGGGATCAGTTCTTACCTCTGATACATACGTTCTATGTCAGCCTGGGTTTGTCATTATCTTAAATGTCTTAATATGTGGCATTGGGGAAGCAAGTTTTCTCCTGACAGTTTCTTATTCCAGTGAAAGCCTTGGACTAACTCCTATCCCTATAATGAATCATATAGATGAACTGCTATTTCTGCAAACTATGGATTTCACTCAGAGTAGTCACACAGTCCATTTGAAAACTTTAATCAATGGATTCAAAAACACAGTTTGGTCTACAAATCAGACTTGAGGCATATCATTATGGTATTAGTAGTAGACTGAATTTGTCCCAAATGGTTCAGTTGTGTTGATATTTGTCAAAGAACAAATAGGCCAATATAAAATACCAACAATTAAAGTAGAGCCCACTGATACCCACCCAGTGCTATTTTATCATTTAAAAGTCACTCTTCTGCTCTTTTTGGTTTCCTTTTACTATCTTATTATCCATGAAAGATTACCTTTAAATGCAAATTCATTTGAAGGCAAAGTAGTATAAGAGGAATGTATTTTTTCCCCACTTCAAAGAACTTGTAAACATTGGGTTATATAGCATCTGCATATATGTGCAAAGAATGGTCAGCATTGGCTAATCTCAGCTCCTTTCTTTCTGCAGTGCTATTAAGTGTGAGGGCCACAGCAGAGCTTCGTTAATTAGATCTTCTCCTGAATTCCTGGTGTTTGCTTCATTATGGCATGCAGATGATCCCAGATTCTCAAAGGCCACATGGGCAGAGCATAAGTTCTGACAGTTCTTTCTGTGTTTGAGTTTTTGAAGTGTGAATGTGAGAAGAAGAAACTGTGTCTGCCACTCATGAATTTGTTGCTGTTGTTCTTTTTTTGAGTCATTTCTAACTCTTTGTGCTCCTATTAGGGATTTTCTTGGCAAAGATACTGAAATGATTTGCCATTTCCCTTTCTAGCACATTTTAAAAGAAATGAAGAAGATGAAGAAATAGAGGCAGGATTAAGTGACTTGATTAGGGTCACAGCTAATAAATGTCTGAGGCTAGGTTTGAACTTTGGAATATGTGTTGGGCCCAGCACTCTATCCACCAATTCATCTAGCTTCCCCACTCATGAATTAGTCAGAGTTAAGTTCAGACACCTTATCACCAGATTGGTTACAGGGTAATGAAGTTTTTGTCAGTGACAGCTCTTGAACAAAATCTACCAAGTCAAAAAGGAGTTTCAGTTTATTTCATTTGAAGGTGTACTGACATAGATCATTGAAAGTAATGGCCATTGAGCCAATGAATGAAGTACACCAACAGTTACAACTACCTTCTTTTTAAGCTTTTCTCTTTTCTTACAAAATAGGCTCATTTTAATCTAAAGAAGCTCTAAGCTTGGAATAGAAAGGAGTTGTCAAAAAGACTGAGTCAGAAAATAATTCCCATTCAAATATTTAGATAATCTATACTGATAAAATATATGTACATATTCTTGAAAAATAATATGCCTTATAATGTTGCTGTCTGTTAAATTAAAACATCTATTCAGCCAGTACTTAAATAATATTTTTCATGTGAAAAATAGGTATAATGAAGTATAAGAAATAATTTGTTAGAGTTGTTGACATAAATTGTTTTCCTGTGGAATTGGGCTCCATGCTCCTTTAGGAAGTAGAGGCCAGCATGTTAACTATATTAAATCATTGAATCACAGATTTTCAAAGTTAGAAGGGAATTCAAAGCATTTAGTATATACCCTGTCCAAAACTGGATCTCTTCCCCTTCATCCTCCATTTAAAGATCTTTACTGATGGGTAACTCACTGTCTTCTAAGATGTCGTCCATTTTGCTCTTGGACAGCTCCAAAATTTTTCTGAATATCAGACCAAACGGTCTCAGGAGGTTCTACCTGTTGGGCTTGCTTCTGCCCTCAAGGACCAGAAAAGGCAAGTTTTAATTGAACAATGCTATTAAGCCATCTGGTTCATCAAGTGACACCCATTTAAATATAGGTATGAAAACAATTTTTCATGTATATCTAATCTGCCAGTTTATCTGTTTCTAAACCAAATTCATCATGGCTGAGATAAGGTGATTCAAATATCTGCTTTTTTTCTTCATATTATGAAATTTAACAGTATTTTTTTCCTGTCTTCTTTTTTAGACAAGGACATTTACCTATGGTAATATTGTTACTACAATGTGGTGCAGATCCCACTCTCATTGATGGAGAAGGATTTAGTGGTATCCACCTGGCAGTGTTATTTCAGCATATGTCTGTCATAGCATATCTTATCTCAAAGGGTCAGGTATGTTTTTGAAATCTTCCTTAGGTTTTATCTGTTGTAAATTAGAAAGATTCTAGTTATTAATCAATTTTAAAATAGGATTTAAGTCTCTACCACAAAAGACTTAATCTCATGCCTCACCTACATATTGAGGTGATCCAGAATTCTTAAAGACATGAGAACAATCAAAATCTTGGCAGTTTCTAGAAAGGTAGGAAAGGTTTTGAAAAATGGTCCCTGTGACAGACTATATGTATTCCCTGATGAGCAGTTTAGTGAAATGTGAAAAGACTCATTACTAGAAGGGTGGTTATTGAGGTGATGAGCTTTATGGCCTTGGTGATACGTAAAACATAAAAATTCCAAATGGCCCAAATTCTGATTCCACAAAATGAAGCAAAACAGGAACTAAGCATTACACAGTTCTTACATAGGATCTTTGTTTAATGCATATTATATAGGTAGAATGCTAGAGAAATAAACCATATCTGCTTTAATATTCTTGCTATAAATGTAATTGGTTAGATATAAAGGAGTTATGGCAGATGAAAGGACAGTTCACAGTTTCTCATCAGAGAATTAAGTAATAGAGTTGTTAGGATTAATTTTATCATATCCCTAGAGGCAATAGGAACCACTTTATAAGCTCTTTGGTTATACTCCCAAGAAGGATAAGCAGATGGACCACCATGAAAATATGGGCCCATACCTATTGTAGAAAATAAAATAGAAAAATTCTATGAAGAATTTGATGAAATCATCCATGTCAACTCCAATGCCATCCATTGATTTTTGATGATATCAGAGTGAAGGTGGGCACAAGAAAGAAAAGATGAAAATTCTTTGGTAAAAATGAAAAAGACAAAAAGTTTATTATATGTTACAAAGAAGCTTCTTTGCCTGTTTAACTTGAATACTTTTTTTCAAGGTGAGTGTTGGAAGGTATTGGCTATAATGAGCAGTGAACAAGTGAAAAATGTATCTTAATGGATAGAAAGTAACTAGTTAACATTATGAGAGAATCACTCTTGTAAGCACTCAGATCGTTGCCGAGCAAAACTTAAAATCAAGACAGAAGTTAAAATAAAACATGATAATGAGAAAATGATAATGCATGCAATTATAGCACTAATCTGACCTTTTAAATGAATTTCTGACTGAAAAATAAAAGGCCAAAAGGAGATATAAAAGTCTGTTAGATTTCTTAGAGGAGTTTAAGTGATATAAAATAGTTGTCACTCCAAGAATCTGAAAGACTCTGGCAATCACATTTTTTAAAAAATGTGCACACTTAGCTATGATCAACTCTAGGTTAGTATAAAAGCTTATTTGCCACAATGGAGAAAGATGACAAGTTGAGGAAATCCACAAAATAGAGAAGAGCAATTGAGAGAAAAATAGCCAACAGGAAACCTTAGTGGGAGACTACCAAACCACACGCCTTGAGATTTTTGATAAATGAAACTAGAAGGAGGACAATAAATAGACATGACATGAGAGAAGAAGTACCACATTTGGACTATACCATCTCAACAGCCAATTGAAAAAGTGGTAATGACACAAGATAAAAATGGACGAACTTGGCCTTGATAATATGGAGAAAAATTCTGTATTGACCGTGGCACAAGTTTAAAGACATCTGGAATTTGATTTTTAAAATATCTCAGAGTTTATAATATTCCAAAAGAAAGGAATACCATACCATATTATGGTATTGATAATATTGCTACTTTGTTTCGTTGATTTCTCTATGGATGGTGAAGTTCTCCAGATGTTCTTGTTTGCACTGATTTCATCAAACTTCAGAATATCGCAGGACATCAGAAAGTTTTGTAATGAACAGTGTTTATTGCCCAAGCTTGAACATGCATATTAATGGACATTATATAGAGCTCTTCCATCAATGTGTATATTTAAGACAGGTAATCTTGATGGACAATGAGTTTGGCTTAGTTGAATATAAGGAAGAGAGTGGATTAGTTTGCTTTTGGTAAACTGCAAAGTTCCTTTACTGACCCTAAAGTTCCCATGAAAATAGACATCCATATTTTTATATTAATATTTTCCCACTATTGCATTATTATGGCAAGACATGGACTACAACTATCTCTGAAGAATTAAAAATAAATATCACATGGAAAGCAATGGAGAGATGCATGGTAGGTATGCAAAAGTGAAAACTTAAAGAAGCAGAAGACATTATCAAGGGAAAGAGAAGATGGATTAGTCGTGTAGCAAGAACAAATGATAGGTTTCTAGCACATAGAGTGATATCCTTGTGGTAAATTAATGGGATAACTTGGACAAGGATCATAAATTGTAGTAGGCATGGATAGGTTGCAATCTACATCATTGAAAGGAGCTCAGGAATTGATGAGGATACAGATCAGTTGAGGATTATTATTAGAAATAGGTGACCAATAGGACATCTACATTTGTACTTATGGACTTTCTCATTTTTTACAAAATCTTTTTGAGAACAGTCGATTTATACCTCAAGTTTATACTTGATGAAAACATGAGAAGGCAGGTTTTTTCTAGCAGCCTCCATCTTTACAATCACATTATTTCCTGGGATATGTAGAAAATATAAGATCCTGCTATGCCTATTTGTTTGTTGATTACCCAAAAAAATAAAAAATAAAAAGCATTTAACTTGATGGAACACAATGCAACCTGAAAGGCTTTCTTTAGACAAGATGCTTATTTTTTTTAAAGCTTTTTATTTTCAAAACATATGCACAGATAATTTTTCAACATTGGACAAGATGTTTAAACATGAATGTTAAAATTATATATGTCTCTACAATGGATACAATGTCAATGATTATTTTGTTCTGTTATCTATTGAGTGACATCATCAAGCAAGGCATAAAACTAGGATTTGGTATAGAATATATACTCACCAACCTGATCCAAATAGAAGAAAGATTTCCTTTCAATGGTAATGTTTTCCAAGTATTCCTGTTTGCTGGCTGCATCAAGTCCTTCAGGGCCATCTTAATGAGCTCCACTTTCTAAAAATGTTGGTCATTCATATTGGAAAACTAAAGAGTATGAAAAACACAATGAAGAAATTGTCATATACAGTTTAAGGGCAGCTCATTTAGTTAATTCATTATCATCATCATCATCATTGTTAGATATAAAATCTTAGACTAGTGCTGCTAATAAACGAGCTGGTTTTACAGATAAATAATAAGTGTTTAAACACACACATATATAAGTACTCTTGAATGTAGTGTGTTGGGTGGCCACCTCAGAGAGCATTTACCAGACTATATCATGTTTTTAGAAATTTTTACAGCCTTTCCAAAATTACTTCCTCCTGCAAAAACCTATCTTTTTTATGACACTAGTATTTTCTCACTAATACCTCATGGCTATGAATTATAGAGCATCAAACTCAGAAGAAACAGAATTGTGGGTAATCCATGGGGTAATGGAAAAGATTATGATGCATGTAAGAAGTCTGTCATATTATCAATGATTACATCTGTGAGAATGTGTACAAAATGGTCATCAAAATAAAGCAGGACTTCTTAAACTCTCCATTCATGACCCGTTTTCTCCTGAGAAATTTTTATTCTCAGGTATATATGTACATAAAATAGATATATGCATCAAATTTTACTGATAATAAATCACAATTTTGTAGCTCCCACATTCAATTATGAGATCCTTTATGGTATCACAAACTACTCTTTAAGAATCTGGGAAACAGAGAAGGCATGAGATTGTGGATCTATTGTGTGACGAAGAAGGGATAACCTGTGAAGGTCTGTGTATTTCAGTAGTATCCATGAAATGTTTAAACACACGCATACACACACACACACACACATACACATACACATAAGTACTCTCATATGTAGTGTGTTGGGTAGCTACCTCAGAGAGGATTTACCAGAAATCATGAATGAGAACCTCTAATCTGCTGTTGCTGGATTGTGATCTAAGTGATAGAAAAAGTGCATGCTTCAATGAGGCATAAGAATCCATTGAAGTATGAAAGTTTTTGTTGAACCTTAAAATATCTACACTTAGCATAGGTGTTGAGCACCCTATTTCTATCTGTTCTATTCAGGCATAAAGTAAAGACTATTTGGCTCTGCAGCACTTAACTAGATATAAGTCTATGATAGTTTTCCATGTGAACCCAATAATTTCCATTGTATCTTTAAAATATATCTTCAAAACCTGGGTTTTTCTTTCAATGGCATTTTTAAAATGTTAGGATAGACCATGAATTAATACATCACCTGTGTAGTAAAAGACCAATCTGAATTCACATTTTTTCCACATATATTCAAAAATAATTCTGTAAAAAATGACTTGCCCAATGGGCCATCCATTTGTAACTCAATATAATAGTTTAAATTATAGGGTACTGGAAGTAAGGTTTCACTGTCAACTATAATCTGCTCAAGATATGCTTTTCTAGTGGGAAAACAATTTGCATACCAGTAGACCTAGAATGAAAGCATGTTTGCACAAATGCTATGGAAATGATTGCAGTTGGTTTAAACAAGTACTTTCCATCAGTCTGAGCTAATTGCAGTAGAATAATGATAACCTTTTGAGTCATAAATTAGAAAGGAGTAGGAGTAATAAATTCTTCCATATCCTTTCCTTTAGTTATCTTCATCAAGATGTCTCAAAAGGCTTAGTGCAATTTTAAACTATTGAATCTCAGAATTTTGGGGACACCCTGTAGATCACAGTATTTCAAAACACACATAGCCTTTATCAATTTAAGGCAGTATTTGTTGACTCTGTGGTAGATAATTGTATACAGCATATTTTAGAGTCATAGAACCTCAGATTTGGAAGGAGCCCTCAGAGGCTATCATATATCTTTGAAATATTGAAGTTTATTTGAAAAATTCCCTTCCTGAACCTCCACAAGTAGTGTTTCTGCTTCTATTTGAAGACCCCATAGGAGGGAGAACCCAGGACATCTCCTTTTAATAAATTTGGGCATATTGTAGATAATGCTACCATTTGTAAAACTATAATCCAGGGTATGTAAAAAGAGTTTTGTTGATTGCTGTTTCTAGTTCTTATTTATTATAAACATGTGATATTATTATAAACATAAAAATGTATAAAAATGTTAATTACAAAGAATGATCTCATTTTTCTCTTTTCCAGCCTTTTCTTAACTCATTTTTACAAAGGATTGAATCATAACAGATTTTTCTTTTAAAATATAGTATAAAAGCCATTTCTAGCCTATGGAATATAAAGCATAAGATTAATTGAAATGCTTTTTGAACTATCTTCAAAACCATGGTGCTGATAGTATTTGTATCTGTATTTGTACTGACAAAAAAGATACCAACATATTTGCATGTCATATTTGAAAAGTTTCACCATTAAAGCCTTCCTCTGATGCCTTATCATGACAAATAAGGGATCCTGGGTTCTTGAATATTAGACCCATAGAGTGTAAGCTCTGCCAGTTTATCAAACCAAGACTTTGTGATTAACTCCAGTGCTAGACTGGCAGTTACTTGTTATCCAAGGATGTCCCAGGAATCCCAAGTATGATTCTCAATTTGACACAGGTAAATGAAAGGACAAATGAAAGAATGAAAAAGCATTTTTATGTACTAGCCACTGTACTAAGACCTGAAGCTACAAATACAAAAACAAGGACCATTCCTGTCTCAAGGAGCATAACATTCTAATACAGTAAGATGACATATATAAGATAATAGTAAGATAACACATATCAAGGAGGCTAGTCAGGGAGAGATATTTTGATTTGAAAAATTACAGGACAAGTGATTATAGATAGTCATAGGGAAGGAAGTAAAGTGTAGGTGTAGAAGAAGCCCAGAGATAGTAGGTGATTGAGGCAACTACCAGTCAAGGCCTGGAGCCCCAGGATGGGAGTTCCAGGCATTAAAGGGTTAAGTCTTCCAGGAGGTGCAGGCAATTTGGAGTCTAGTGGAGAGATGACCTGTGTAATGAAGTTGACCACTGGATGATGCCTTAGTAATTTACAGAGATTCTTTGCTAAGACTTAAGGAACTAGCCTCTATATTCACAGTTGAAGAGATTTGTGCAGCCTTAATATTGAAGTATTTTTGAAAAGTAATATTGAGCATCTCTTCTCTTCTTTTTAAAATAGAGTATAGACACAACAGACTTAAATGGGCAAACACCACTCATGTTATCAGCTCACAAAGTACTTGGGTAAGTAAAGAGCTTTATTGAGTTGTGCTCATTCTAGTTCAAGATTCTTTTCCATACATGCATTTTATTAGACCTGTGTAGCTTTAAAATTTGAAAATGTCCTTCTAATAAAAGGATAACAGTAAAACTATGACTAGACTTTTTGATGTAGTTGCATTTTGGAATATCACTGCAATGTTTTCTGAAAACATTAACTTGTTATGATGAAGAGTCTAATTTAATGATGATTAAAACGTTCAAATAGGTTACATATTCAGTACTGCAGGCTCATTAACTTGACTTGTGTTTCTTAATTTAGGGATGTGGGGGTGTTTTTTGTGTGTGTTTTTAATGGCTGTAGCCTGAAATCTAAATGATAAAATTCAGCTCTGCAAACAAAAGGTACAAAAATTTATAAATACTTTCTTTGAAGCCCTTCTGAAAGTATTGTGCATACTGCATTAATATTAAGTATAATTTGATTGGGGAAAAATCCCTTTTTATATGCAATTCCATGGGGCACTTAAAATTTAAACTCTTTTATATTTGCCAATACAAATATGTATGATTAATAACCATGTGATGACTGATGTTTTTTCCGTGCAAAAGCTCCATTTCTTAACTGGTAGTAGGGTTAGTGTTTCCAACAGTCTGTCCTTCCATGGATCATCTGTCAACTGTGACTGATGTTCTGGAAACCAAATTAGAGATAAAATGCCCAATTTCTCATATAATGCTAATCATTTTATTTTTTAAAAATTTATTGTAAATATACCATCATGATACTGAGACTTCACCCTTTATTTGAGCTCTCTCTCATATCAAAGAAAATCAAGCAAAGGTAGAGACCTGGTCTGACAACCATATTCCACACACATAGTGCCTCACTTGGCTCCCAAGAAAGGAGGAGCGTTTTATCATCTGTTCTTCAAGGCCAAAATTTGGTTATGATGATAATGCTTTTCACTTTACTTTTTACATTTTTATTGATTTTTACATTACCTTTTAGTTCCCCAAATATTCTTCCCCTTCTTTGAGAGAGATATTTCTTATGAAAAAGGATATAAATGAAAAAATAGCCTGTCAGCAATATATAGCGCAGCATGTAGTACTCTACAATCAGTCTCTAAGCTTTATAAATAAAGGAAGGAGGTAATGCCATTAATTTTAAATATCAAACATTTGTTGTTCTTGTCCTTTGTTTTGTCAGTGTTCATGAAGCATAATGTCAAGTTTAAAATGACATAATTTCCTTAAAAACTAGAAAAGACTCAGTTATTTCAATATTGAGCTCTCTGGAACTTCCATAATAGGAAGGAACAAATTGATAATAACTGTGTAAAAATACTTGGTTTTCTAATCTATTGAATTAGATGATTTATATGGTTCTCTCCAGTTTTGTATTTATTCCATTGAATTCTGGCTCATCACTTTAATATGTATTCAGATTAAGAGCTCCAAATGAAGATCTTTTCTTCATTTGTTCTATTTTAAAGTAGATTAAGTGCAAGTTATTATATATACATCAATTTTAAGGGCAGTCATAGGAATTTCACTTTATTTACCACAAAGATTTTTTTTTAACATTTGGGACAGGCTATAATTTCTGAGAAAGATAAGATATTTGCCCTTCAGTTATAGAGTTTGAGCTCTGCCAAGTGACCTACAAAGATGAAATTTGGAATCATATGATAAACAATTCTATTTTCCCATAATCTCCAGAAAAATTCCTTGCTCATAATAAATGTCTAATAAATATTTCTTGATTTGAATTTTACAAATTTCATTAGGTGAATTCATGAATTTGCATTAATGCACAGCTAGTCCATTTTATTCTCTTGTATTGTTCAGTCTTATTTGATATATCTTTTTTTACCTTCTTTCCTCATTTCCCCAGCTAAACAGTCAACTCCTTAAAGATAGAGACTGAGTCACATTTACAAATCAATTAATTGACTAATTAATTCAACAATTAGTGCATATTATTTTAAATAAAATAAACTATATTTATAAGTAATTATAAGTATTGATATATGCAGAATCAAGATGGCATAAAAGATACAGGAGACTGCTATGTGGCACCATAGTGCAGAGAGTGCAGAGAGCCTGGAGAGTGGTCAGGAAGATCTGAATTCGAATACAGATTCAGATATTTACTGGCTTTGTGACCTCAGACAAGTCACTTACCTGTGGTCTGCCTGAGTTCCCTCAACTGTAAAATGGGAATAATAATAGTTGCTACCTTCCAGGATTGTCATAAGGATCAAATGAGATGATAATAGTAAAGGGCTAAGCACAGCATCCAGGTACATGGCAGGTGGTGTTTTAGAGTTAGGAAGTTCTAGTTTCAAATCCCACCTGACACTCTGACTTCTGAGCAAGTCACTTAACATCTCAGTAACTTAGGCAACTCTGTAGTACTTTATGAATAAATATAGATATGTAGAAAGAGTTCCCTATATAGATGAAATCCTATCTCCTTTGCATATATGTGAGTTTTTTAAATAGATACCATTGGGGTATATGTTCCACACCACTTCGCACAAGATGTTTTAGATATCTGATAAATACTTCCCTGTGCATTAGTGGAAAAGATGTAATTCCCCAGTATAAATTATCTCCTGCTAAGGACATTATGGTATATATTTTTTTCATATGCAGACCAGAACCCACTGGATTTCTTTTGAAATTTAATCCTTCCATCAATGTAGTAGATAAAGTTCACCAAAACACTCCACTCCATTGGGCAGTTGCAGCAGGAAATGTTAGTGCCGTTGACAAACTTTTACAAGCTGGTTCAAGTTTGGATATCAGAAATATCAAGGTATGAATAAGTTTTTGTTCCCCATTAATTGTATCTTTAGCTAGAAAAGTGATAAATCACCAGGGATATGTAATGAGACAAACTTCTGTCTCCATTTATCACAGAATAAATGAGAATGGTGGACATTTCCTAAAATTTTTTTGATTGTGATGATTCAGAGAAATGTACAATATGCATCATGTTTAAAAAAATATAACTAGTTTTCCTGTTCTCTCTTTTTTTTCAGGGAGAAACACCACTTGATTTGGCTCAGAAAAACAGACATCGGCTGATTATCCACATGCTAACAGTAGAAGCTAAAATGAGAGCAAACAAAAACTTAAGACTTTGCAGGTGGCTACAGAAATGTGAGGTATTTCAGAGTCCATTTGTGAACATAGTAATTGGAGTTTAAACTTATTAGGGAAAAAAATCCAAGGAGAAATAATGTCGTCATATTTTTCTTGGTAATTACAAGATGTTACAGTTTTTCTTGGGAAAATTACCGAGGACTATCAATTGACATAAAAAACTTGAAGATTATCTGTCATTCAACTTCTGTATTTTGTTTTGTTATAAAGTTAAAATGAGCTGTTGAGCCCTGAAAAAACTAAGATTTGGCTCATTGATTTAAGAGCTACAGTTTCCCATTATTCTAACTGGTTGACAAAAATCTAAATTATAACAATCAAATTCAAATTATGCTTTCTGTTAAAAAAAAGGTAAAGCAGAGAATACTAAATATCTCTTTTAAGCTAATATTTTCTTTTTAAAAAAAAATTTTAAAGCTTTTTATTTGCAAAATATATGCTTGGGTAATTTTTCAACAATGACCCTTGCAAAGCTTTCTGTTACAAATTTTTCCCTCCTTCCCCCAGCCCCTCCCCTAAATGGCAGGATGTCTAATACAAGTTAATTATGTTAAAATATTAAGCTAATATTTGCAAACAAGAGATTTCCTCTTCCAAATATAGCTATCTAGTGTACAGATAATAATAATAATAATAATTGGTTCTTTATATTTTCTAAGTGGTTCATAACTAGCAGATATGGAATTCTTCTGCATCAGGACTTTAAAAATATTATGGTTGTGCTACATTTAAGTAAACTGAGTCAAAGGAAATAAGATGGCTCATCTTAGCCTTTGTTATGTGAATGGTAGATTTAGAATTAGAGTTTAGAAACTTAGATTTCACCATTGTTCCCATGTTTAGACTATACTGATGGTGAACTTTTAAGTGTCCCAAAGAACCTTTCTTTTCATCCAGAGCTCATTCACTTTATATTGTAATACTTATTACAATTGAAAGAGAAAAATCTTGGTGGAATGGTGCTGGTCTCCAAATCAGGAAGGTCAGGATTTAAGGTTTAAAGACCAGAGTTTATATCTCTTGACATATACCAGTAATAGAACCCTGGTGTAGTCACTTCACCTGTCAGGCAATGCTCTAGGAGCTAAGACCTTTAATGTACAGAGCAGGTGTTCTACTTTAGAAGGTGTTTCTTGAAGTGTTCTTAATTCAATAAAATCACAGGTTAGACTAAACAAAAAAACTTATAGCCTTGGAAAGGACTTTAAAGAGATAGTCAGTGTGGCTGAGATTCCCCAACCCCAGAGCCCCGACTAGACTGTTGGCCAAAGTGGGACAAAATGAGTTTCTCCCTTTTGGAGTTAGAGGTTCCATGTGCTTTATGGATTAGGGTCCAAAGTGGATTCAAAGGACAGCTGATATACAGATTTGCTCAGCTCTGTTCCAAACACTGCCACAGAATCCACAGAAATGGTTCTCTGGCTTTGAGCTCAATGGACCTGGCTCCTAAGAAACATCAAGCAGGACCTAAGATTATCAGTCCATGGGAGTGATCAATTGAATTTTTATTGGAATATTTGCTTGGACTGAGCTTAATTTCTTGGAGGATCTAAACTAGAATGATTTTCCCCATCTAATTTTTGTTTTAGGAAGTGTATTTTCTCTATTTCTAATTGTGTGTATTATGTTTTTGTATATATCTGCTTGCATATATAAGTGGAAGTGTGTGTATATGTGTATATTTATATATGTTTGTACACGTGCACACATATGTGTTTATCTTCCCTATTGATGTGTATATGGAAAATTATATTTACATGAAATGTTAGGTTGGCTTTATATTTAGGTTTACAAGTTTAATACTTGAAGTTATTACCACTTGTCTTCAGTTAGACTATATTGCTGCCAGAAGAACAGTGGTAGCCCTACATGGTCTGAACAATCGCATTTAATGTAGGTGTAGTTAATGGAGGAAGGTTAGCATGCTTTTCTATACAACCCTTTTTAAAAATTAGTTTTATATTAAAACATTTGAATATAGGCATATTACTAAATATTTTAAAAAAGATGTTGGTTTTGCAAAGCGTGTTTAAAAGAAAACAATGTTTAATAAGAACATATTTTACTAATCCTTAACTATTGGGAAATTATTCCAAATTATTCAATTTTGTTTGACAATTCTTTAGGATTAGGTTATTTAGAGCAGAACCAGGAGATCATTGTACATAGCAACAATAAGACTATACGATGATCTATTTTGATGGACAGGGTTCTCTCCCACGACGAGATTTTTCAAACCAGTTCCAGCTGCTCAGTGATGAACAAAGCCATATACACCCAGGGAGAGGCCTGTGGGATCTGAGTCTGGACCACAACATAGCATTTTCACACTCTCTATTGATGTTTGCTTGTATTATGTTTTCCTTCTCAGATTTTTGTTTTGTTTTGTTTTTCCTTTCCTGTACAGCAAGATAACTGTATAAATATATATACACATATTCTATCTGTCAAATATTTTAACATAATTAACATGTATTAGACTTCCTGCCATATAGGGGAGGGGATGGGAGGTAAGAGGGAAAAATTTGTAGCAGAAAGCTTTGCAAGGGTCAGTGTTGAAAAATTACCTATGCATATGTTTTGCAAATAAAAAGCTTTAACAAAAATAAATAAATAAATAATCCAATGCTTTTAAAAAAAAAGGATTAGGTTATTTAGTTTTCAATTAATTTTTAGTCTTTTTTAATGGCCCTTTATTATACATAATTTTTATTGCATCATGATCTGAAAAGGATGCATTTACTATTTCTGTCTTTCTGCATTTGATTGTAAGGTTTTTACCCTGATCAGCTAACATCTTATAAACATATTTTTAATAAGAATATATTTTACTAATCTTTAACTGTTGGGAAATTATTCCAAATTATTCAATTTTGTTTGACCCACTCATTCTTTAGAATTAGGTTATTTAGTTTTCAGTTAATTTTTGGTCTGTTTTTAATGGCCCTTTATTACACATAATTTTTTTTGCATCATGATCTGAAAAGGATACATTTACTATTTCTGTCTTTCTGCATTTGATTATAAGATTTTAGCTGAATAGGGTAAAAACCTTACAAACATATTTTTGGGGTTTAAAAAAAAGTCCCATTGTAACTCATCCTCTTTATTTAATAGTTACAAGGCCTATCCAGGAGAAGATCCATGCTACTAAAGATTTCAGACTACTTTAACATCAGAAGCCTTATTGCTCTTCCCAGTTATGACTACAGATACATCCAAACTGACCTGCTTGTTGTTTAGTGCCCTTAACAGTGCCTTTGTGTGGGCAGACCCTCTGTCTGGAATGTCTGTCCTCAAATCTGCCTCTTAGAACCATTCTTCTAGGCTCTGCTCATGTGCAGTTTATGAGAAGTCTTTTTTTTTTTTAATTTCCCTATTGAGTGGGGTTTGTTTTTTTTTTCTTTTCTTTTCTTCAGATAACCATGTATGTGCTCTTCTGTTCACAAGTTGTTTATGCCTAGGAGAAAGAAGTTCCTTGAGGACAGGGACTGTTATTTTTAAGTCTCCAGGACTGAATATGTACCTTTGTACCTTTCTTGTTTTTCTGGATATGTGATTTCATAAACATAGGAACTCCTTGCATGTAAACCTCTTTCAGTGATGTGGAAAACAGCTCTTCTGTAACTTCTATCTTATAGATTCCCCCTGGGCTCTGTGAAATTGAGTGACCTGCCCACAGTCACATAGCTCCTCTCTTTTTAGAGTCAGGGTCAAGCCCACGTCTTCCTAGCTTTTAGTTGACCACACATTTGTCTTGTACAAAGTAAGTGCTTAATAAATGCTTAGTGTATTGGATTTGAATTGTTCCTACTACTGCTGTCTCTAATAACTAGTGCCTAAGTAATTCCCAGATTTCACATCCCTTAGCCTTATACTTTCCCCCCTTCATGTATATAGAAACAGAGATATTAGAGTTATATGATAGATCTCTGTATGAAATACTTAAATGAAAAATTAATATTATATATACCATGACAGATCCCAAAACTTTTTTTCGCCCTACAAATAAAGGTTATATTACTTAATTATGTATTTGGTGAGAATTGTGAAAATGCTTTCCTTCATCTAACTTTTGATTTCCTTAGCTAGGTTGGGAGTTAATTGTGTTCCTCTTAGCAATTATCACTCTTTTCATATACTTTCTATTATAAACAGTTATTTGAAAGAGTTTATAGCCATACAAAACTAATTTATCGTAAAGCTAATATTGCTTCCAGAAAAAAAAAAACATTTTAAGCAACATCTAAACAAAAACAAACAAACAAAAACAAAACAAAACAGGATTTGATATAGTTACAGTGGTTTTACCATAACTCATAGAAATTTCTCAGGTATGTTTCTCTAAGTTCATGACTTAGCACTCAACCTACAGGAAATTTCTTATAGTACTGCTGTTGTTAAAGTAATTATTATTGACATGGGTCCTATAACCAGTATGAAAATTGGAACATGTTTTCCTATAATATTTTAATTATGTGTATTTTAACAGCTTTTCCTGCTATTGGCACTTTCCACAATTACGATGTGGGCAATAGGATACATAATGGACCTCAATTCAGATTCATGGCTTTTAAAAGGAAGTCTTCTTGTTGCAGTATTTTTTGTTACATCTTTATTTCCAAGGTATGTCTACTTTTTTCTTGAATTGCAATCAAAATGACTGTGCATTCATTGCTTATTTTGGATACAGACCAGCAGAGCTAGGGTGGGGCAGTAACAGCTTTGTTCCCCAATGCTGATTGTCAAAGGACTCTGGCAATACTTGTATTCCTTTGGCAGATAGAAACAGCTAATTATACTTAGCAAGAATGGCATGCTTCTTCTCCCAGTAACTGCCTTGTGACTACCTTCCTTACTTTGCCCCTTCCCTCAGTATTTGCCTCCCTGATCGTGTCCTGGAGTCTCTCACCTCCTGGGGGCCTTGTGTCCTAATGACTTTCCTCAAGGCTTCTCTTTCTTCATCTCCTTCAACTGAACTTATCTTAACAAATAATGTTTTTTTTAAATTTTTAATTCAGTTTTATTTTTTCTTCATATCTGTCTGTTCTCCTTCCCAGATCCCTGTCCTTCCTTCCCTCCTTGAGAAAGCAAAAACAAATTCCTGCATTGGCCATGACAAAAAAAAAAAAAAAGAAAAGAAAAAAAAGAAAGAAAGAAAAAGTATCATTCTGCATTTTGAATTTAAGGGATCACTTTGAGGGCACCTTTCATATTGTTTGCCACAAGCTGTGTGTGTGTGTGTGTGTGTGTGTGTGTGTGTGTGTGTGTGTGTGTGTGTGTGTGTTTTGCTTGCCCCAGGTTCCAGAATCAGTAAGTATGGTTCTACTACTGTCTAGGTTTGTGCCTTTTCCTATCTATGTGATATCTATGCGATATCTATGTTGATAATCAACATAATTAAATTTTGAGGGCCAATGGGATGAATGAACTTGTGTTGTATTTGTCATTGGGGAAGAAAGACTGGCAAAATCAGCTGGCCTAGAGCCTGCTGTTTCTCCAGGCAGTAAGCTACCCTTATCATTATTTAAGGGAAATGATCTGTTGCATGCACCTTTCTCTGCCTTCTTCTCCTCTCCTTTGCCAAAGTATGGCTGCTTTATTGTTTTAAAGAAATCAAAGACTGTACAAAAGGCTTAAAGCTTTTTCTTTCAACATGTGTGTGACTTACCCACTTGACAAAAATGAGTGAGAATCTTCATGTCACTTGGGAAATTTTGAACATATTAGGTTCATTCATATCTACTTATAGAGGTAATTGCAACATGGAAATGCTTAAAGTCTATTCCAGGTATGTTCAGGGAAGTAAGAGAAATAGAAATAAAGAATGTTTGTTATGTACTAGAACATATATTTATGTAAATATACTATTTTTATATAATATATATACTATGGAATTTAAATAGAGTAATTTTGTAAAAAGTAAAATTGACATTATACATAAAATACTTGAAAGCACTTAGATATTTGGATACACAAGAAATCACAGAATTGGAATGTATCCCGAAGATTATCAAGGCTAATTCCCTTATTTTACAGATTAAAAGAAACTAAGACTCAAAGAGTTGAATCGACTTATATGTATATATGCATATATATATATATATATACACACATATATATGTATTATATAAATGTCAGTGGACTTGTAACAGTGAAAGAGACTCAAATGATTTGTTGTTTTGACAGTATAATAGCAGGACAAGCCACTGGTTATGTCCTTTAATGGCAATTTAGAAATAGATGATTATACCTAAAAAATAGATGATTATATGATAATTCCATATGTTTTAGCTTTGTAATTTTTTAAAACAAAACAAATCTAGCCAACTTAGTAAAAATGTGTGAGAGTTTTAGGTTATGGGCTAAGTGATTTTTCTAAGAATTAAAAATATACTCCTTTTTGGAAATGAGAGGCAGAAAATAAATATAAATATTGACATTTTATGGCATTTTCCATGACCATGTTTGTCTTTGTACTCACCACCCAAAACAATATCTGACATATAGGGGGCATTTAATAAATATTTGTTGATTGGTTGATCATGATCTCTAGAAATAGCTTTTTCTTTTTTCCCCCCAGGTTCCTGGTGGGGCACAAGAACCTCAAGTATTTGCCAGCCATTATTTTGCTGAGCTCCATTTTTTGGATATTCCTAACGTGGTTCATCTTATTTTTGCCTGATATCCTTTGTGTGAATTAAGTTACATTTCTTATTTTCATCTAGTGCCAGGTAAATGTCCTTGCCTTCAAAAAGAAGTAGCCTTTTTCTGAATTAAGTGTCAGATAAAATTCAGTGAAGGAAGTTGAAATTCACATCCCTTTAAAGCAGAAGTCCTTATCTGAATGCTTTGAAAAAAATATTTTGATAAATGTATTTCAGCAGAATTGGTTTCCTTTGTAATCCAAGGGATTTAATTTTTATTCATTTAAAAACATTATTATAAGAAGGGGTTTATAGGCATCACCAGGCCACCAAGGGACCCACAATACAAAAAAAGTTAAGGATACCTTCTTTAAAGATTCTAAGTAAAAGGGTTTCATGCATGAAAAATGTTTCTACCTTCTGAAGAAGACTCACTGAATGCTATGAGAGCAGAAGGTACCCCATTACTATTATTTAGAACAGTTGCATGAGATGTTACATTTAAGTTGCACATTAATATGGTTGATTTCTTTAATACATCCCATGAGTAATTTGATCATTTCACTTGACCAGTAATTTTATAGAACCAGGGATTCTTTAAAGAACGAATCCTCTGGGAGTAAAAACCTCATTAACAAAGTCGATGTGGGGGTGGAAAAGTTTGGGAGATATTCTTGTCTCTTCATTTTTTTAACAGTGGCAAAAACAGCTAAGAAGGAGACAATAAGTCTTTCTTAGAAACAGAATTCTTGTGAAACTGAAAGACCAGACAGACCTGCCTGAACACAGATGTCAGTAATGGAGGGAGAAGAAATGAAAAGGAAAAAGCATTTATTAGGTGACTGCTATGTGCCAGGTTCTATGCTGCTATTTACAATTATTATCTCATTTGACCTTCACAACATCCTTAGATGGTAGATAAGTAGGTAATTAGGTGCTATAATTGCCATTTTTACAGTTGAGGAAACTGAGACAAACAAGTCTAGGATCACACAGCTAGTAAGTGCCTGAATCCAGATTTGAATTCAGTTCTTTCTGACATCTAGCTGTCTCTGTAGTTTGAAAGATCTAGCCATGTAGGAGAGGGAAGGGTACCACTCATGTGACAGCCAGATGCAACAACCACATGACAAGCAACTATCAGAAGAGAAATGAGAGTTTATCTTCATGTAAGCTCCAAAGACTTGTTTCCATTGCTAGAGTGGAAGGGACAAAAGCTGGACCTTCTTGGAACTCAGAGGGGAAAAGATTAGGGTCTTGAGATATATCCCTATGTTATTTCTAATGATGGTCATGAAATTTCTGACAATGGAGTATGTCCCTGAGGTGCATCCTCTTTGTTAACAAATAAAAGCATAACATTGTGCCTGCAAATGAGTTGAGTTTACTTAGACCAAAGATACTTAAACACTGTTAATATCATGCAAAATTGAGAAAGTCTGCTGGTGGATAGGCAGCTCTGGTAGGGGATCATTGCCTAGAGACCAACTTGGTCCAAAGTTGTTCTTAAACATTAAATGAAAAGCTATTTGTGAGAGGCTGTGGATAAATCACTAGGTGGCACACTTCTTCTTCAAATAAATGGGATTATTATTATTTTTTTTTAAACAATGAAACTGACCTGTATATGCCCTTAGGAAGTTTTCTTCTTGGGCTGTGTACTCCATAGTTGTATTATCCTGTTAGAGATGTCCAGTATCTGTTCAAATTCAAATTCTTCATATGGGTGTTATTTGTTTAGATTTTTACATATTTTTTTCAATTATATATGAAACAATTTTTAACTTTTTTTAAAATTTTGAGTTCCAAATTCTCTCCCTCCCCTTCACTATCCTCCCTCTTTGAGAGGGTAAGCAGTTTGATATAGATTATACACGTAAAACATCTCTATATTAGTCATGTTGCAAAAGAAAACACTGGCCTCTCTCCAAGAAAAAAAAAGGACAAAATTTTAAAAGTATGTTTTGATCTGCATTCAGACTCCATCATGTCTTTCTCTAGAGTTAGATAGCATTTTTTTATCATAAGTCCTTCGGAACTGGTTTAGATTATTGTATTGCTGAGAACAGCTAAGTCAGTCATAGTTGATCATCATACAGTATTGCTGTCGCTGTGTGTATATTGTTTTGATTCTGTTTACTTCACTTTGTATCAATTCATATAAGTTCTTCCCCAGGTTTTTATCTATCCAGGGGATGTTCTTTTTAATGCATATGCAGACTTTGTGTAGAAAGTCACTTGTCAGAACAGTATTTTTGTGGTGTCTATTTGGGTAGTATCTTTTTTCATTAATTCAACAAACATTCATTAAGCTTTCATTCTTTCTTAGTTTCTTTCTTTCATTTTTTTTTTTTGCTTTTTTTGCTGAGGCAATTGGAGTTAAGTGACTTGCCCAGGGTCACACAACTAGGGAATGTTAAGTGTCTGAGACCAGATTTGAACTCAGGTACTCCTGACTTCAGGGCTGGTGTTCTATCCACTGCACCACCTAGCTGCCCCCATTAAGCTTTTAGTACACCCAGAGTATGGTGACGTTAATATGCTACCTGGAGTATTGCTCAAAGATGGTTCAGACATTTTGGCCCTTGAGCAGTTCATAATCTGGGCAATAAAATAAGGAGCAATTAGGTGAAAGATGGAGGGGTATTAATGATAAGTTCAGTAGGGATAGCAGTATAGAAACCTTCATGAAAGTATTAGATTTAAGCTGGGCCTTGAAGAGTGATGCAGAATCCAGTTTGACAGTAACAAGGGATAGGAAGAAAGGTTCAGTCATCAGATGTTTCATCTCCCAAGCTGTGTTTTACCTGCAGTGATTCTTTTGTTAGGCTTTTGTGACTGACAGGAAAATTCAGTTAATCTTGTTCGCCCAGGATCATCTTAAAGTTACCCAAGCAGTAGAACAGGTACATCCAGGGAAGCCGCATGTGGATGTGTCTTATTTTGAATTATACTACTTCACTGTAAATCTAGTCTTACAGGAAAAAAAATTTGAGAGGTAACTCTGCTTTTCACAGTGACTCACCGTAGAGTTCCTTTAAATAGTGAGCGGTTTTATTTAAAATATGATTTAATTTACAAAAAACATCAGTTTATGCATAGTGTTTATCTTTTCCTCCCTCCTTCCCCCCATTCATTTCAACCAGGTAGCTTACATCTTATGTAAAGAGGGGAACAAGATGAATGTTTGAAGGTCAGAAGCTTCAGCTCCTAATATCTTTTTTGCTGAGTCTAACTGTAGCAGGTTTATAAAAATTGAAGTATTTTAGCCTCCTGGGCACTGTTTTTAAATTGGCCTTTATTTTGCAGCAGCAACTGAGCCCAGAAGCCAGAGACCTCCCCTTGCCCATCCATTTAATACTTTCATACCTCCAGGAAGACAATGAAGATGCTGTACCCTATGAGGGCCTGACAGAGGTCACACATGAGTTATATGAAGACCTACACACATTATGGGGAGTGGTTAGTTGGTTCTGGACATGTTAGGAGCTGTTCCACTTGGACCTCTGGCCACAATGGCTTTGATGCTGCCCTAGCCTATCATCATTTCTTTTTTTTTCTTTTTGCTGAGGCAGTTGGGGTTAAATGACTTGCCCAGGTCACACAGCTAGAAAGTGTTATGTGTCTGAGGACAGATTTGAACTCACGTTCTCCTGACTTCAGGACTGGTGCTCTATCCACTTACCTGTCATCATTTACACATCCATGTACTAGGGCCAGTGGGAGTAAACAGATTTTGTAAGACAGAATGAGTTAGTATTTAAAACAAAACCCAAATTGCACATGTTTGGCCTGTATCAGATTGCTTACTGTCTTGGGGAGGGCAAAAGTAAGGAAGGGAGGAAGAGGAGTTTGGAGTACAAAGTTTTACTGGGGTGTTATATTGAAGATTATCTTTACACGTGTTTGGAAAAATAGAATGCTATTGAAAAAAATTTTAAAAAATAAAACACAACCCAATCCTTTCCTAATGGACCTGACATGGAAGGCTTTTATTTCAAAAAAATTCCAAGATGCTAGTGCTAGACACTTCTTCTGAGAGAAGAAAGGGGAGCTGATGGGAGGCTATCCACAGTTCAAAACAAGGTTCCATATTTGGGGAATACTCTCACTACAAATAGGATAAGGCAACAGTCATTCCTGGTTTGCCACAGGAAGATGCTTATACAAGCTATATTCATCTGAGAGGAGGCAATAATTCCAGATGGCAGTGGATCGGTGATTTTGTCACTGAACCTGTTCCTTTTTTGGTGTCTTTTCATTATGTATACTTTCATCCATGCCTTTTCATTATGTGTACTTCTTGGTCCTGTTGATTTTTCACAGAGGATGTGCCCAATGGTCAGGAGCCTTCCCCTAAGTTTTCATTTAATTCTTTTCTTGAATCTGTATTTGTTTTGTTACATATTGTCAGCACAAAGCTTGAATCCAGGATTAAACAGGGAGTGGAGATGAGACTAGATTACCTTTAGGGAACTGAGAAGTTATTTTGGTGACTCCAGAATTCTCCCTGAAATAATAGCCCATCATTTTAATGCCAATATACTTCTGTGCTTGTGTGGCTATGAGTCATGGAATGATTTATTTCTGAAGAAAAAATCAAAGGAATGTCACTCAGAGGGCAGTGGAGAAGCACTTTATGGGTGTATGTCAGCCAAAATGAGCTGTAGAGTATAACCCATATAATCCTTAAAGACAACTATAGGCAAGCCACAGTGAAGGGTGCTAACCATTGCCTGTGCTTAATGAATTCAACCATAATTGTGGCCTCTGGATTTTATGATGTGTTTTTCATAACTCAGTTTCTAACCCTAGCCCCCTAGAATGACATTTTCAGTGCTTTGTCCTAAGATTAGAAATTCTAGAAAGACTGTGACAGTCATTTTTATCAGAAAAGTGAATTTTTTATCATATTCAAAATTAGTTATAGTCACTGTCATAATTTTGTTATAATTACAAAGCAATTTTTCCTTTTATTTTGAAGTCTTTTCAAAAGAGAAATATATGTTCTATATTAAGCCATCTAATCTGCGCTGGCTGTTTCCAGTAGGTTTTTATTTTTCTTCCAAATTAGGTTACCATAATATTATTACTTACACTACAGTGACTAAATAAAACTTTGACCTAAAAAATGTGTGTCCTGACCCTAACAATCCTCAACATACCCCATCCACACTTTACCTCACCCTTTGTGCTACTTGCCCATGCTCTTTAAATCCTCCCTACTTGGGTTCTCCAGCTACTTGAGGGCCTTCCTCTCTATCTCTTGGCATTAAGAGGATACCAATATAGTGGTAAGGCCTTTCTAGCTGTTATCCCTCCCTCACACTTCTCCTTAATGTACTAAAGCCTTTTTACACTCAGCTATTCAACTCTCCATTGTAATATTATTACAAGGATTAGTAAATATGAATTGTACCATCATCTAATAAGTAAATTTGTAAATCTTATGTAACACATGGAAACTGATTATATTTGAAATTTTTTTGTAAAGAATATGCTTTTTTAGATTAATTACAGAAGCTGTTTTTAATAGTTTTAGCATAATTATCAATACAAGTAGATTTTCCTTTCTTACTCTCTCTAGCTTATTCCCCTGTAGTGTCCAAATTAGAGATTTGTGTCTTCTTTTCTTTTTTTTTTTTTTTTTTGCTTTTTGCTGAGGCAAATGGGGTTAAGTGACTTGCCCAGGGTCACACAGCTAGGGAATGTTAAGTGTCTGAGACCAGATTTGAACCCAGGTCCTCCTGACTTCAGGGCTGGTGCTCTATCCACTGCGCCACCTAGCTGCCCCTTGTGTCTTCTTTTCTTTAGAGACTTTATAGTCTCTTGGAGGTTCCATGATAAAATGCAGATCTTTCTAGATGAAATTTAAGCTATTATTAGCTACACTTTGAATATGTGTGTTGGAGAGGGGACTGTTAACTAACTACTGAACTAGCTACTGAATCTAGGTGATGGGATAGACCCTGGAAGTAGGAATATGATATAGAAATGAGAAATGGGAGGGTGTTAACACTAAGCTCCTATCTCTCCCATTTGGCTGGGTAGAATGTGGAATATTGTGTTCCTTGACCTGGCTTTTACATTTAACTGGCATCCCTCTTCAGGGTTCTTTCTTTCTCAGTGTGATTGGTCTCCTCTACTTTTTCTACAAAACCTGGGTCACCGATCCTGGCTACTCCAAAACTTCAGAAGAAGAAAGGAAAACGGTAAAGTCTTTAAGTACTTCCATTGATCTCTACTTTGGTTTGAAAGTTAGCTGTGGAATTTCTTCACTTTGCTTCATTCTCTCTCCTTTTATTATCAATATCCAAACTTTTGTTAATGGATTGTACCTGAATTTTCCACTAATCTTCATAATATATATATTTTTTAAAATTTTCTTTCATTTTTCATCTGTTTCTAATTAGATACACATCCAGTTCTACTAGGAAACAGTTGTTCCCATAACAGAAGCAACTAGGTAGCATAGATATTAGAGGCGCTTCATGGTTATTAGAATATGGCACTTCAAGTCAGGGAAATCTGAGTTTGAATCCTGCCTCAGACATTTATTAACTATATTACTATATTTATTTACTATATTAACTATATTATTTTAAACTATATTATATTTATACTAACTATATATAACTATATTAATATATAATATTACTATATTTACATTTATTAACTATATTACATATATTATCTATAGGACCTTAGGCAAGTCACTTACTGAGACCACTGGGTCTCAGTTTACTCAATTATAAAAGGAGGGGATTGGGGCAACTAGGTGGCGCAGTGGATAGAACACCAGCCCTGAAGTCGGGAGAACCTGAGTTCGGATCTGATCTCAGACACTTTATATTCCCTAGCTGTCTGACCCTGGACAGGTCACTTAACCTCAATTGCCTTAGCAAAAAAGCAAAAGATAAAATAAAATAAAATAAAAGGAGGGGATTGGATTTAATAAAGTTTCCTTCCAGCTCCAAATCAGTACAATGATTTTTGAATATCTTAAGACTTTTACTATGGTAATCTTTTCCTCTCAACTTAGGCAGGACTGCAACCAAAGTAAATATATATATAATTCCAATAGAATCTTTCTTATTGGCTCTGAGACAATAGCAAATGTAAAGTTGCCAGTGAAGTGCCTTTTTGATAATCTTGCCAAAAGTATTCTTTTAGCAAGTTGATGAAATCACTTCTGACCTTTGTTGGGAAGTCTAAATAAAATCAAGAGCAAATATGATTTATGGTACCACCTTCTCTCTTAAAATCTGACTTTGATAGTCAGAGGGAGCAAATTGTCATAATATAAGATTTATGGACAATAGAAAATGTCTCAAAGTTTCAAAATTTCCACTATGTAATGATTTGGTAGAAACTCTTTCAAATTGTTTTCTGCTACCTGTGGTCTGTGCATTGGTACTTAGCCATACATAATTAGATTTTTTAAAAAAGTCATAATGCCTTTTTTTTCTTTCTTTTTCTCTTTTTTTTTCTTTCAGAATATCATTGCCCTTGCAGAAGCTGGTTGCCTGGATTTCAGAACTTTTTGCACAACCTGTCTTGTAAGTGAACCTCTTCTGTATCTTTTTTCTCAATAAAAGTAAATTACTGAGAAGGCATTATCAAAAACAATGTCTGTCTTCCATTTGGAACATTTGTAATATTCCTATGTTCCTTTATTTTTACTGAATTCTGATCTTTAAGTAATGTCAAAAAGGATCATCTGCCATGTGAAAGTTTTATGAATAATGTGTAATCTATATACAGCCTACCTATCCTAGGAAGAATACTGGGTTTGAAACCAGAAGGCCTCTGTTTGAGTCTTGATTTGACTGTTTTAATACCTGACTGACTGTGGTCATTTAACCTCTCTAGGGCTTAGCTTCTTCATCTTCCAAATAAGTGAGTTTGACTTAGTTGGTCTTTGAAATCTCTTCCAACTTTAAGTCCCATGAACGCTCAATTATCCACTTCAAAAATTATCAGTGACTTTTGTTTGTCCCTGATAAACTTCTCTGCTATGTAGTCTATTGTCCACTATGACCTGCTCAAGAAATGAAAATTATTCTTAATATAACTTAATCAAAACAGAATCATGATAGTAAATCTACTGACCTAAATTCTAAGGGGCATTCTAGAGTCAAATTGAAATGATTTATTATCTCCTCTTATATTATCTATATCAGTATCCTTCATTAAATAATAGTTGAGATGATTATTCAGTGTCTTAATTTGAAAAACATACTACTTCTTTTGAAGTCACTCAAAATCATAGAATATTAGAACTGGAAGACAATATTGAATCTCCTAGAGGAGAAGGAACTTGTCTCATGTCAAGCAGAAAGACTGTGACAAATATTTACCAAACCTACAGAGTCTTTATCTAGGGCTTTTTTCCACACAAGAAGTTAACTATCCTTCAATTAATGCACAGCATGAGTGCTTAAGTTTCAGTTTTTCACTGAGGTCTCTTGTCCTCCCAATTAGGTGAAGAAACCATTAAGGTCCCTCCATTGTCATCTCTGTAATTCCTGTGTGGCTCGGTATGACCAGCATTGTCTATGGACTGGACGCTGTATAGGTGAGATTGAATGTCCATATCTGTCCAGACACATGGGCACACATGTATACACATTTAATTAAAAACAGCAAACTAATCCTCCATGATTGGCATGTAGGAGATAGAGATGTTTTCTTAGTCCTTTCTGGTTAAAGGGAATTATCTCTTGCAAAGTAGAGTCCACATGGCTTATAAAAGGGTCCAGGGGACCTAGCCAGCTTCTCTACTTGTTCTCTTCCAATCCTGGAGATAGGAGAACTAGAGGCCGATGTAGACCAGGGCTACTTTCCCTTGAATACCTGCTTGGGTATTTCAGCCCATCCATTGGCCTTTTTGCCACTAAGAGTGAGCTATCTCTAGAGAAATACCTAGTTATTGCAATATGACAATTGACTCTTTTCCCTCTTTGTTTATTATACATCTATCAATCCCTTTTCCTAAAGTTTATATGCTCCATTCTGTTGGTCAGGGTTACTTCTGTTGTTCATTTTAAACATATTTAACATGTATAAAAAGGTGATTAGAGGGAGGGGCGGGAGGCAGCTAGGTGGTGAGAATTAATCCTGAAGTCAGGAGGCCTGTGAGTTCAAATTCAGCTTCAGAAACTTAAGACTTATAGCTGTGTGATCCTAGGCAAGTCACTTAACCCCAATTGCCTCACCACCCCCAAAAAAGGAGAGGGACAGAATAAGATTCCATACTTCCCTAAGAATAGATGACAGCAAGATGACATGATTGTGTTTTTGTCTTAATTATTGTTTAATGGGATGACCTTATTTGTATTTCACTTCATGAAAAGCCTTTGATAGTAAATTGTTAATTATCTTAAAATAGGAAAAGATGAATTAATCAGTGTTTTTTGTTTGTTTGTTTGTTTTTGAATTCAGGTTTTGGAAATCATCACTATTATATATTCTTCTTACTTTTCCTTGCCATAGTCTGTGATTGGATGTTATATGCAACTTTTCTCTGTAAGTTATGTTTGGTTGGTTGGTTTGATTCCCCCCCCCCCCCCAACCCGCTCACATCTATCCATACCTTGCCTTTAGCCTTTCTGGCTAGTTTTGTACCATTCTGCCTAATTGTGGTAAAGCACACAACTTCTCTCAAAGGCTTTTCTGATGAAGGATAAAATGAATATAAAGTGCTTTGAGTCAAATTTAAGGTACTATGTAATTGTGAATTACATATATAAATATGAGTTGTTATTATTGTTATTCAAAAATGGCTGTCGGTGGAACTTCCTAAATTACAGAAGTCGCATGAAGTAAAGGTATTGTTTATCAGGTTTTTTTTTTTTTCTTTTTGCCAAGGCAATTGGGGTTAAGTGACTTGCCCAGGGTCACACAGCTAGGAAGTCTCAGAGAACGGATTTGAACTCAGGTCCTCCTGACTTCAGGGCTGGTGCTCTATCCATTGTGCCACCTAGCTGCCCTGTTTATCAGTTTTAATTCATAACCTAATGATTGAATGATGAATGTGCTTTTTGAATTGGCTAATAGCACCAAATAAAAGATATTTGCCAGTTAGCTTAGAAGAGACAAGAATATTAAGTGTTCTTAATCAAATTGGAAAAATGATTCGAAATACAAGTTCAGGGAAGGCAAGCCACCTGGGAAAGGAATTCCAGGTGAGAAATACCCTGCTTGGTGCAAGTATATTGGCAAAAAAAAAATGATCAAAAGTCAGCTAAGTGTAAAATGGCTGATAGTTTTTGAAAAAAAATCTGATACACAGATAGGAATATAGGTGTGGGAATTTAGGATATGAAGAATCAGAAAATAGGAGCCCATGAGAAAAAAAAAGTGACCCATATAACCTGGAAGAAAGCTGTGAAAATTTAATAACATTTTGAAAGAACAGTGGCCTTTTACAAGTATTCTAAGCAGTTCTCCATTTCTCCTGTAGACTGAGCAAAAGAAATTAGTTTAAATTAAATCAGGATGAATTTGATTTATAGGTTTTTAAACAATTTCTTGGCTATTTCTTATGAGTAGAAATTTCTTTTTTATAAGTTGAGTTATTTGCAGTCTTGTAAGAAATTTGGTGATGAACACAGCTCTCAAACTAGTTCCTTATGACACTTCTAGTTCTAAAACTAATTCTTTGAATTAATTCTTCTTGTGACAATCTCTGTAACTAAAAACAGTTGCCAACATATTTGTTGCCAAGCTTCCAGAGATTTGTTCTTTTAAAACCTAGTTGGTCATGCCCAGTCATTCAAGAAAGCAAATGCTTTTTCTAGTGTCCTAGCTCATTTGGAGAGTTTTCCTTTTTTAGAGTGATTGCAAAGCATATTCCTGGAAAGACCTTTCTGTATTGGCTTTCAAAGAAGTGACTTCTACTTGTCCCTTGGATTTTAGTTTGATGGAGTGGAACCAGGTTCTATATCACACTCATGTCTCTCTTCTTTATTCCCTTCACTAAAAATAATCATAATCTGATGACTGTGTCCAGCATAAGGATGTATTAATAGGCATTAATAGGATTGTAAGCAACTTCCAGTTACTGTCACTTATTATTTTGCCAAGAGCAGGGGATCTGCATTGAGAGACCCTGGGTTTGAATTCTGACTGGTATTTTACTATCTAGATGACTTTGGGGAAGTCACTTATCTCTTCTGGAGATACAAAATAAGTAAATTGGAATGGGTCACCTCGAAGATTCCCTTCTAGCTCTAAATTCATTGAGCCAATGGTTTTTATACTCACTATTTTTTACTTTTTCTTTATTCAACTGCTACATATGCAGAAGGGTGATATTGTGAATAGACTTTAAGATGGAAGAATAAGAAGGTGATGAAATACTAGAGACCACTGTGAGGACTTCCAGAACAGATGTGGGAGAGGTGAAAATGTAAGAGAAGATTGGGTGAAAGAAGGAAATTGCAGAGTTCCAGATCTTAAAGGCACGGCAATATCAGCTCATAGCAAGATCTGGGTAGTCTCTATTGTGTTTGCTAGAGATGGAGAAGTTTTTGGACTTGTAGATGTATAAGCTCAGGGAGATTGGGATTTAGAATAGTTATTGATATGGATGATAAAGTTCCTAAAGGTGAAAAAGAAAAAGTATAAAGGAAGACCAAGCTGTATGCAGAAAACATTGGAGAAGGAGGAAGTTGGCAATTGGCTTTAGAGAGGTTACTTGTTCTCTTTTGCTTATATGAACCTCAAAAGAGAAGAAATTGTGGAATGATAAAGCAAAAATGTTCTGGAAATGCCAGTACCAAAAGGAGTTATGCAAATGGCTTTGTCTGGAGCTAAGATGTGGGGTAAGTGGAGAAACAAGGCAGGGATAATGAAGTTTCACTTGGTGGTCTGAGGTCAGGAGATCATAGAATAAGAGTGGGAAAGGACCTCGGATGCCTCCTAATCCAACCCCCTCATTTTAGGAGTGAACAAGCTGAGGCCCAGGAAGAGTAAGGTCACACGTGGAATAAGCGTAAGAGACAAGATTTGAACCCAGGTTCTCTTAAGTCCAGAATGAAAGCTTTACTGCTACATCATAGTACCAGAAGAAACAATTGATGAAAGATCAGAGATATAGGGAATTTTTCCCCATAAAAAGCACAGTGGAAGGGTTTGGGATGGGGGGGGGTCAGAGCTGAGTGTGATGAAGATGAGAATCTGATAGGAAGTAGATGGTAGAATTTTGAAAAGATGTAGGTCCCCTCCCATGAGACTGTAAACTCTTTGAAGGCAGGTTCTGTGTTTCATTTTGCTGTTTTTTCTTTTATACCACCTTTGGCAGTAAAGCTAAACTTGTTAAGGCCCAGAGTAACCAGAGAAGCCCAACTACTCAGACTGACACCTTAACAATTTACCTGCTATCACCCCCCACACATACACATACACTCCCCAACCCTGTGCTCTCTTCTCTAGTCCATCAGCTGGCTAGCCAGTGACTCACACTTCCTGTGGGTTAAATAAAACCTTTGCTTAGATCATCTCTACTCCCAGAACCCACCTGTTGGGAATTATGTGATTTTATATAAAAGGCCTTCTAAAGGGAACAGCCAGATTTCAAAATAAATGAATGCCCATTCTTGCTTGCTCAATGTCAGCTGTTTTCTCCACCTGCTGTTGGATTGTGTAGTAATTACTTTGTGACATCAGGTTTGTACCAAGTATCTTCCTTCACCAATCCTGAGGAGCTTTATAGAGAGTATAAATTACTTTAACTTGTTACCTTGGTTGTCACTCTGTGATGATTGCTCACAGAATGTTGCTGGCATGTATTCAAGAGAAGTGGGTGGGAGTCTAAGAGCTTTAAAAAAAAAGCCTGGATTTAGGAAATTTACCTCAGGACTAAATTGAACAGATGGTTGATAGTAAAGACAGCACACATTTGCTCGGTATCTTGGGAATTTATAAATGCTCCTTTGAGGAAAAAAAATCTAAAACTATCAAACTGTCAGAAGCATTTATGAAACCCCATTGTGCAGCTCTGCAGAATTCTAATTTTAAAAACCATTCACCCTTTCTCCATGGTCGTGGTGATTGTGATAGTTATTTAATTTCCCTTCCCTTCTCTTTCCTCATCAAGGGCCATTTTACTTCTCTCTCCATCCCCAGGTGATTCCCTCAGGTTACCCTAGATTTGGGGTCAAGAGGCAGGAGAGGCTATAAAGAGAGTTCCATAGACTTGATATATGGGTTCCAGAGAGAGTTTTCCTGACTTGGTGTTTCTGAGCCTTTCCCTGATAGGTATGGTAAGGATGAAGAGGCTCTATTTTCATTGATTATCTATTCTAAGGAGACAAGACACAACTGGCAGATGAGTAATAGTATAGTCTCATTTGTGTTCACCACTTTGCTGCTGCAGCTATTTTATACAGGGCAGTACAGTAAGGTGGTTAGGATGGCCTATTTGCATTCAGAGAATCCTGGATCTTCAGCTTAAATATTGTGACTCAGACAAGTTTCTTTAACTCCATCCCCTTAGTTTCTTACCTGTGAAATGAGGTAGGACAAGACCAGGCCTTTTAAACTGGGGTACACACAACCCTGGGAAGGTGTATGAGAACTTTATCGAGGGGTCATTTTCTTTGTGAAAAATTTCTAGAATTGATTTTAAATTTTACGTTGGTAAGTGCAAGAGGCTTATCAAAAACCAAAGTGCTGGGAGCCTTTAGATCAGATGATCTCTAAGATCTCTTCCAGCTCTAATTGGCTGCTTCTGAGATGAGCCTTGTGCAAGAAACTTTTTAACCTATCTGTTGAAAGAATGCACAATGTGCACTATTTGCAACTTTTGGAGCTTTTTGAAGAAAAAGAATGGTTCTCCATCATACACATTGTGTGTGTGTGTGTGCTCGTGTATGTGCCTGTGGGTACGTGCATGTGTGCATGCTATACCAACAACAATACAGGCTAAATGTTTTTTAGCTATAATTATTTTCAGCTGGCAAGTCCTCAAGTGAAAACGTTCTCCCAGTGCATTTTATTCTAGCTGAATCTGCTAGAGTTTTGAATTTTAACAGTACATTTTTTCTGCTGTTTTTTTTTTCTGCCTTTTTGTTGTTGTTGTCAACCCATGGCCCATGGTAACTCTAAGAAAACATCTCATCTTAATGCCAGGTCTACTATACATACCATATATTTCTATAGTTCTCTGACATGTATACATATGCTATATCTTCTTCCAGAAGATGTATAATGGTTTTATTCTTTTAAGAGGGATCACTCATCTGTTTTGTTTGTTTCTTTTCTAATTAGATCCTTTTTGTGAATCCACAGATTGGTCCAATCATTGCACTACAACGTACAGCCAAGATGGAGCATGGACTTACCTCAGTCAGATTGTTTCCTGTTCTCCTTGGGTTCTATACATCTTCATGCTGGTGTCTTTCCATGTATCATGGTCTACTTTTTTGTTATTAAATCAGTTCTATCAGGTATTTTTATTATATCTTATAATGTTTGGGGGCACCATTTTCTACCCAAGTTTTTATTCCCTCATTTCTCTTATTTACTTTCATAAAACATTTCTTCATTTCATATTCTCCAACTATGAACAGTGTGTTGCTTGTGGTGGTAGTTGGGGAAGAGGTGAAAGAGTGAAATAATAGTTAATGGATATGGAAGAAATAGCTCCAAAGATAATGCAGATCTCAGGTGGCTGAGTTCCCATTTTACTCCCAACCATGCTCCCCTGTTTCTTGTGAATCTGACATCTGGGAGCCCCTTGTTGAATGGACATATGAGAGCTATCTGAGCCAGTTTAAAACCTTGATTATATTCAATGGAACCTTCTTTAACTCACTGGGACCTTGTTGCTGTGTTTTTCTTTTAAAATAAGGGAGCAGATAAGAAAAACTGATAAGAGATATTTAGTTCACAGGATCACATCTGAGGACAGCATGTGGTGGTTGTAGATCAGTCCAGTCTGTCACATTGCCAAGAGAAGGCAGTGAGAAGGTCCCTGCAGAATCTTCAGGGGTTCTGAGTTCAGTTCTGTATTTATCTAGAACTTATACATAAGACATCATGCATATCATAAAAGATTGAGACTTCTCGCTGCAGTTATAGTGGCAGAAAAGTTGGCTCATACATTGAAGGATTTACACTGGTGATCCCTTTGTTTCTAGTGTCCTCTGCTAGGTGCTAAGGATGGCCATGAAACAAGACAGTTCCTGCCATCCAGGAGTTCTACTGGAGATTTTCGAGGACACAAGATTTGTTTTTTAAGGGTTTTCTATTTAATGTTTAACTAACTAGGAAATCATATTATCTTCTGTTCCTGGATTATTCAGGGTCCTAGACCTGACTTGGTTACATTTTTAACTATATGGCTTTGGGCAACTTATATCCTTTCTGTGAACCTAGATATCTCTCAAACAAGGGTGCTGGACCATCTCAAAAAGACCTTCTTCTCTAATATTGTAGGATTCTATGCAATTCATCCTAGTAAATTAAGGTTTGATTATAGTAAATCCAATGTCATAAAGTTAATTCAAATTATACCATTTTATTTATACCTTCCTGGTGTGATAATTATCAGTCTTTTAAGGTATATACACTTTCCAGAAACTTAGCTTACAAATACCACCAAAAGAATGATTTTGTTCATAAAGGTAAATCCTAAAATTCAAAATAATATATTTTAACATAGAATTTAGATAATTTTCTTAATCTGCAAATAAAATGCTGATTTTATTGATAGTTCTTTTTCATTTTATTTAGTTAGTGTTCATGGTTAGAATTATTAACTTTAGGTTTGAACAGATGACTATTAAGGTCTTTTCCAACTATAAATTTATGCTCTACCTTATAAGATAATAAAGCAGTTTAAAAGAGCCAAGTATGTCTTTTCATATTTGACTTTAAATTGAGTTTTAAATTTTTACTCATATCTTTTGTTTTTAACCTTTACTTCAGAATATATTCCTCCTCTTTCCAATTGGCCATTTTTCTTATTAAAAAATTTAAATATGAAGTCAGGAAGAGTTCAAATCTGGTCTCAGACACTTAACACTTCCTAGCTATGTGACCCTGGGCAAGTCACTTAACCACAACTGCCTCAGCAAAAAAAAAAAAAAGAAAGAAAGAAAGAAAGAAAGAAAGAACTTAAATAGAGAAAGAAAAGCTGAGTTCAGTAAAACTAACCTATATGTCAACCAATTGTGAAAGTCCATGCCAGGTTTTACATCCATACCCTCCACCTCTTAAAAGAATGGAGAGATGGGTTCTTGTACCCTCCTCCTACTGTGTTTTCTTACCAGGTTTGGGGATACCAATAGTGCCTGCTAGAGTGGAGATGGGAGCAGCTGCAGGCAAGAAGTCAATGAGGAGCTTAGGGAACAGCTGAGGCTCCAGTCCTAAAATAATGGAGGACTTCTTTGCCAATTATCAGGCTATTGATGGCTTCCCTGCTGATAACTCCTCTTCTTCCTGTGGGCAAAAAGAGAAACAGGCTGATGTGGATGTAAAAGCTTCCCCAAAACCTATGGATTAAAAAACCACACGGAACAAGGAAGAGAAACACAAAGGTGAATAAAGGAAGCCTCAGCCAGGATGGTTTCCTGTTGGGGAAGACAAAAATGCAAATGTGTTTGTGACTGACTTACTTTCAGACATTACAAAAGATGAATCTGTACAGCACATGTCCAAACATGGTATCATCATGAGAGACCCACAGACAGGAGAATATAAAGTCAAGCTTTATAAAGATAAGCAAGGAACTCTTAAAGGAGATGGACTTTGCTGTTATTTGAAGAGGGAATCTGTGGATAAGACTTCTGAATGATGATGAAATCAGAGGCTACAAATTGCATGTGGAAATAGCAGCATTTCAGCTAAAGGGAGAATACAATGCTAGTAAAAAGAAGAAATGCAAAGACTACAGAAAAAAGCACTCTCAGCAACAAAAACAGCTGGATTTGTGCCCATGCCCAACACTACTGGAATATGGCATGAGTGGGTAGTTATCATCAAAAGCATGTTCCACCTGAAAAATCAAGACTGAACCACTGGTACCAAATGAGATCTGGGAAAACCTGTGGACAGAGTGTGAAAAATTTGGGCAAGTCAAGAAGGCCCTTCTCTTTGACCGACACCCAGAAGAAGTAGCCTTCCGTGTCCTATAAGGAACCCAAAGAAGCTGTTCTGTGTATACAAGTCCTCAGTGGGGATGGATTGGTGGTTGTCAGTTAAACATGGAAGTATTGGGTTGTGTGACTGATTTTTCAGATGGAGGAGAAATCAAGAGAGAGGGAAAGACTGAAAGGTTGGGAGTCTTTTTTAGAGGATCATAACAAATTAAGAAATGGATTCCTCTGATCCAAATTCTGCTTCCAGAAGTGTGGGCCTGGTAAAAGGGAAACCGTCCCTAGCAGATATGACCTCACTTGGAGCAAAGAAGGAAGCTGATAATGGGGAATACAGTAGAGGAGGGATCCAGTCTAAGGACAGCAGCTTGGGCCATGATGCTAATCAAGACCAGGCATGCCATTAACCCCTTAAGCATGCTTTTACAGGGCAATGTTTAGATTTCTTTCTTTGTGCTTCAGGGTGATTATTGGTAGTAATATTGCATATTAATCAGATGTCACCCATTTAGTGCTTTAAAGTTTTCATTAAAAGTCTTATTTATTGAGGAATTAAAATTATTTAATGGACCTAATGGAACATCCCAAGTCCCTAGTGCCAGTGAACTGAATTTGTTCATGTCAGATCCTTGCATATAGTCTCTAAAGATATCTATGTGTGAAGTATGTTGTAGTCCAACTTCAAAATTTGTGATCATAAAACTAAAGATATTTTGATAATATTTAAATTGAATTTAAGGCTTAAGTTGAATTTTAAATATAACTATTAAATGTTTTTCCATTTTTAAACAAAGAACTGATGAAATTGATGGTTTCAGAGCAAGCCAGGAAGACTTGTATGAACTGATACAGAGTGAAATGAGCAGAATCAGTAGAATGATTTATATAGGAACAACAATATTGTAAAGGCAAACAGCTGAAAGACTTATAAGAACTCTGATCATTGTAATTACAACCATGATTCCAGAGAACTCATTATGAAACATCTACTCATCTCTTGAATAAGAGATGATGGCTGCAGGGTGGAGAATGAGACATATATTTTTTGGACATGACCATTGCAGGAATTTGTTTTGCTTGACTATGCATATTTGTCACAAGGGTTTTGTTTTGTTTTGTTTTTAGTGGGAGAGAAGAGGTGGGAGGGAGAGAATAGATTTTTCTTAATTGAAAAAAGATTTTTGTTAATTGAAAAAAGAAAAATAGCCAGATCAGAGAAATTATACTCAAAGAATTCTGTACTGGATTTAATATATATTTTTCAAAACATTGAGGGTTTGATTTTTCAATATATTTCAAAGAAGTAAATGAAATGACTGGAAGAAACCATGGATAGTATTTCTTCAGCATTTCATCCTTTAATAGATTTTGAGCTTATCAGTGTGGGGATTCTTTTCACTTTTGAAGATTACAACCTGACTTAATTTTCTTTCTCATCCTCCCATAATCCCTCATCAAAGAACTCAGTGATAACACTGGGGGCTTTCTTCAATGTTTCTTGACATTAATTACCCTTCACTTTCTCTTTTGATTGCCCCCCCCCCTCTTTCTGGTAATACCCCTCTCTGATAACAGTCTTCATGCTACTTCTGCAGAATTCTTTGTTGATAATGTGCTAAAAGAGTATCATCACTCAAAAATAATGCCCAAAGTGGGCATTAGCAACAATTGATCTGTATGGTTATGTGTTCATCTGTATAAAATTGTTGACATGAACTTATACATATACATAGAGTGTCCTTGATGAAAATATAAGAAGGAAAGACATAGGCTCTTGGAGGCAGTTTTCTGCAACAGACCACATCTTTGTAGTCAGATAATTGATTGAAAGGTATGGGAAATGCATGATCCTACTATGTTTATTGTTATTACCAAAAAAAAGAGTTAGTAAAGAACAATTTAAAAAAACTTCAAATAAAATTTTATGGAATGATGGTTTCTTAAAGTAGTATAGTATTAGTTTAATAGATGATTGGTCAAAAAAAGAGGCTGATATATATATATATATACATATATATATATATATTACACATATAGACTGAGAGAGAGAGAGAGGTTGCAATATATATATTATATATAAACAGAGAGAGAGAGAGAGAGAGAGAGAGAGAGAGAGAGAGAGAGAGAGAGAGAGGTTGTAGGCTTCATTTCTTGTGAGACAGCTAAACCCTATTTCATTTGGGAAGACTCTTGAAAAACTCTGGCTGCCCTTTAACATGTCAGGAATAAATCATTTTCCATTAACTTTGTTATACTTGCAGATTGCGGTTTTGGGCTTGACGTCACATGAGAGAATCACCCTAGTGAAGCAGAGCAGGCACATGAAACAGAATTTTTCACTCAGGAAGACACCATACAAGTAAGCAAGATCTTTTTCAGAACTGACCCTGGCAACTGCCCCACTTGGAAGTGCTCCAGCCAGCTGCCCTAACTCCCACTTCCCCATACTGCCTCTCTCGAAAGGGCCCCCTCCCCAAGCTCATTTAACTGCTTGCCAGGACAGCACAGTCAGAGATAGTCCTCAAATGGCTCCTGTGGCCAGAGCTGCTCTCTGCAGCCATTGGACTGCCCTGCTTGACATAAGCCATAAACTGCTTTTGAGATGATGCTCAAGCAGGCAGGTTTTCCCTACAGACCTCACAGTCATAAGGTTGCATGCTGCTTGTGTGAAGACATCAGGAGGTAGATTAGTATTCTGTGAGGAAGCCAGGCCATGAGGCCCTCTGTGGAAAAAGAGCAGTCACTGGCTTGCCAAGACTCTTAATCTGGCCACTCACCTCCATATTCCTTCCCATCTGTGTCCAAAGGAAAATTATACCTCAATTTTATGCTGCTTTTTTGTTTGGAAATCCAGAGCCATAAGCATACCAAAAATTCTGTAGTTTATTCCCAGATGGAGACAGGGGTATTTACAGAAAAGCCTTAAGTCTTTGGTATGTGAAACCCAGCCTCTGAAGCTTATCTGGGCCCCGGCTCCACACGTCAGCTCGAGGAATGCTGCTGAGCTGACCCGGAGCCCCCTCAGGCGAATGTTCCCAGCATATCTCCAAGAGAAGTCTATTTTAAAGCCCATCACAGTACAAGATAAAACTGTTAGGCCTTCTCCCAAGAAAGTCAGGAGCTAGGACTTTGCTGTAGCACGTCCAGGGAGAAGGGAAAGATTGACTTCTTTGGAGAAATAGGGCTTTGAGAGGCAGTGGGGAAATAATGAAGGGCAGTTTCAACAATGCCTCAGTTATTTGAAGAGGAAAATAGCAAATACAATGTCACATTTTGGTAGCCAGAAATAGTTGGCAGGGAAGGGTAAGAAGAGGCTCCTGCCTTCCTACCAAGAATGACTCAGCCAGGGGTCACTTAATCAGCCACTTGGGTCCAACAGGGCTGCATGGGACACAGGTTGCCTGGCAGTAGTTTAGTGTCTGACTCTAAAGTCTTTATGTTTTCTTTTACCAATATCAGAAATAATAATAATTGTAACAACAGCCAACATTTATGTGGATCTTAAAGGTTTGTAAAGGGCTTAACATATTTTACTGTTCTTAGTTCTCACAACATCCCTGAGAAGTGGTGCCTCTAGTGTGCTTGGGATTGTGCTCTTATATCCATTGTATAGGTATTGAAACTGAGGCACACTGATTAAATGACTTACCCAGGGTTATCTAACTAGTAATATTATTCTTCCCATTTTACAGAAAAGGAAGCTGAGGCAGAGGCTAAGTATTTTGCCAAGGGCCATATAGTAACTTTCAAAGGCAGGATTTGAACTCAGGGCTTCCTTACGCTAGGTCCAGCCCTCTATCCATTGAGCTGCCTAACGCTTTGGAAGGAAAAGACTTCTTAATGATAACAGTTCCATATAGGTACAGAGCAATTGTACAGGGGACTGGGCTAGAGACATGATATCCAGAGAGAGCACACAATCCCCTCCCCACAGATGGTTTATAAAACAATGGGAAGGGCAGGACAATGTGGTTTTCTTAAAGTACAAGGCAGCTTATGCCAAGTGTGATGGAAGTATTGCATCCAAGAAGGGCTAGAGATGAACAGGGCTGCACACTGTGGTTAAATGCCTGCTCTGTGCCAAGTATCGTGCAAGGTAACAGGGATTCAGAGACAAAGACCGCTGTCCCCTCTCCCCCCCTTAAAGATTTCTACTCTAGGGGAACAACTCAGATGTCCAAGTTGACACATACAAGACTAGTTGGAAGCTAGGGAAAGTACCTTCAGCAGGGGGCTGGGAAAGGCTTCCTTCAAGGAGTACTTCAGCTGTGTCTTAACAGCTGAAGTTAGGAGGCAGAGCCTTCCAGGCATAGGGCACAGCCATGAAGGCATGGGCCAGTGTGCAAGGTGCAGCCAACAGGATACAAAAGAGCTAATCACCAGTGGCTGGAGTGCTTGGGCAGGCTTTGTAGAGATGGTAGGACTTGAACAGGGCCTTGAAGGAAAGAGAGGCTTCAGGCTTTTCCAAGACAGTGTGAATAAATGGACAGGTAAGATAATGCTGATGATTTGCCTAGAAAACAATGAGTGGCACTATCTTTCTAGGTAAGGTATTTTCTGGTAGGGCAATGGTAGAAAAATCAGGACCAAATTATAGAGGGCTATAAATAAAACCCACATAAGGAGGTTAGACTTCTAGGCAACGAGGAACCATGTTGACTACAGCAGTGATTTATACAATCCAATGTTTTAATAAGGCTTATTTTATGATAGAATGAATTAGAGGGGAGAGAGGGGCAAGGACATCAGAAAGGATACTATAATTATAATAGTCCAAGTGTGAGGTGGTTACTTGGACCAGCATAGTGGCATTTTAAATGGAAAAGAAGTAACATTTTGATAGTTGTGACAAACCCTTAGAAAGTGGAACTTGGGAACAACGAAAAACTAGGGTAGCATAACTGGGAAAAACCAAGGAAAAGAATCTATCAGACCAAAGATGGACCTGAGCTATTTATAAAGTAAGAACTAAAACTGATCCGAGGGAGCCACTACTAAGTCCTGTTTTTCTCTTTTCTCGAGCAGCCACGGATTCACTCAGAACCTTGCCGACTTCTTTCAATGTGGATGCTTTGGTTTGTTCAAGCCTAGTGCTGTGGATTGGACTTCTCAATACACTGTGGTATTTCATCCAGCCAAAGAGAAAGTTTTGCGCTCTGTATGAAGAAAAGCAACACTCAATTCTGAATTATATATCTGACTGACTGTTGGTCTGGGGCACAGAAATAAGTGAAATTCAGAAGTTTATCAAAACTGAAGCTAACCTTCAAATGAAAACATTTTTTCTAGGTCTTCACATATTAGACAAAATGGAGGCCTTTCAGACAGCTAACTTCATTGCACTTTGTAGTTTCAACAAGATAAACTTTTCCTGAATTATCTCAGCAAGTTAAACTCTTCTGATACTTTTTTCACCAGAGAAATGCCACTGTTAATTTTTTTTTTATTTTGAAGATTATAGTCATTGATTGTGGATAAAATATATTATATTTTCACATTGTATTGGCTATTTTGAAAGTTTTATTCTTAAAACTAGTCATTTTTGGTAAATTATTTTTCTTTATATTACATCTATAAACCTGTATAAAAATATTTGAATGGATGTATCTGTTTTGCTTTCACACTTAATAAATTGGGTCTTTTATACAGATAGGTTCATTCAGTGATTCTCCCAGCACCTCTAGAATTTATTTGAAAAAGGCATACATATTTTAAAGAAACAAGTTAGACTCACAACCCTAGAGAGAAATGGAAGATTTCATGCTAAACAGACTCACAGGATTAATTTCAGTTGCCTTTTAGAAAGTACAAATAGAAACATGAGACAATCATTGAATATAGTAACATGGAAATGTAGATTTGGAGCTAAAAGGTACCTTTGAGATCAACTCGTTTTCCCTTTCATTTTACACATGATCAGCCAGAGGCTCAAGGTGAATAAGTTACTTGACCAAAGTCTCACAAATAATAAGGAGCTGGAAGTTGAATCCAGAACCTTTGACCTCATGCCCACTCCTCTTTCCAGTCTGCCTTGCTGTCAGATCAGATTCTAAGTCTCAGTTTCCCTTTTTGTGTAAGAAAACATTTCAGGTAGGCAAAATGTATCCTTCTTTTAAAGGAAAATCTATGGCTTCATAGAAATATGGCTAAATATTAGGTCTGGTCATTCACTTTATAAAGGGATTTTTCATGACAAGATGTATCAGAGGGCACCTTTCAATACCAGAGTTCTAAGAACATTTACACAAAACTTTGGGAATATATCTGTTGCAAAAAAGCAAGTCTTGCTTGTACTGAATTGAAAAATGAACATGATTTCTGTATTTGTTATTGGTCTGTGTTTAAAGTGTTTATTGAAAGAAAGAGGCTCTTATGAATCCTTGCTGATTCCACCCTTGGAAGGAACTTTGGAGGTCATCTAGTTCCCTCTGTTCATTTTACAATTGAGAAAACTGAGATACAATCACAGGAGTAATTTGCCCAGCACCCCCAGGTTGTAAGTGACCATGCAAGAGTCAAGCTCCACGCCTGAGATATCAAATTCAGCACCCCATACTCTGGGTTCTTTTGACTGGGCCATGGTCTTTAAGAACCAGCTCCTAGCATCAGATTAGTTATTGTATAGCTTCCAGACAAAAGTGGAGATATATAATTGCCATAATCCTTTCTCTTTGGGCCTGGAGAATCTAAGGTAATAACGAATGGGATAGAACCAGCCATCATTTCAAAAGGAGGTACTGCTGTTTTCTTTCAGAATTTCCAGTAGTATTTTAACTGCCTTTAAGAATTACTTCAAAATGTTAAACTTAATTAAAGAAGGAGAAAGCATATGTACAACACTAAATTAATTTGGCTGGTTTATTTTTATGGAAGCCATGTTTCTGCCACATCTGTATTTGCCTTCATATAAACATGTGGTTATAAGGGCAACTGAATTTATGAAACCCCTGGAGCTCTTTTTGCATTTCTTTTCTAAAACGTAATCACAAAACCATGTTTCTAGTTTAGGGTCAATGTGCTGTGCTTACTTCTCCACATCTGGATTAAAGAGAGACTTAGATTCAAATTCCCCTTCTGGCAAATCACCTGACCACTTTAAGCCTCAGTTTTCTCATTTGTAAAACTGAAATGATGATACAGAAGTACTAATTTGACAGACTTGTGAGGATTAAATAAGGCAATAAATACTTATTGAACTGAATTGGGATAATTTTAACTAACATACAGAGCTATAAAGTTTACAAAGTGCTTTACATATATTGTAATGTTTATAGAATTCTTGGTCTACTTTAATGCCCTATATAAATGCCAATTGTTAATATTACTACTTTACAACTTTGAAAACCACATTTTCAAGTCAAATTGTTTAATAATAATAATAAAAAGCTAGAATTTATGTAGTGATTAACAAAGTACTTTAAAGTATATGATTTTATCTTAAAATGTCATTTTTTCCTGCTTTAAAAATGGAGAAACTGAGGCACTGAGCAGTTAATTGACTTGCCCATGGTCACATAGTTAGTAAATATCTGAAGCCAATCAAGACTTCCAGACTTCATGTCCAGCAGCCTGTCTGCTGTGCCACCTTACCACTTTCAGGTTCTCTCAGTGGTAAAAACTAATTTCCACATATCTGTATGAGAATGTATACTGCCTGAGCCTACAAGCGTTGGAAGAGTTCTGTTAATATTCTAGGGGGCTTCTCATAGTGCCCTGTACATAGTACAGTGCCCATTAAATGTTTGTCAGGTCGGTAGAATATAGGAAGGAGGGAAAGTCATGGAGAGATGAAAAGTTCTTTTCTTAAATCCATTAAGTTTCATGTGGTCATTGACAAAGATGTGGTTTTTCAAAGTGGCTACAAGCTGTTCAGGATGGAAAGGTTGAGGAAGTTGAGATTATTATGGAGTATAGCATGATGAGTATGGAGTCTGAGCTCTAAATTTGGAGTCTTAAATTAATCTCTCTGGGTCAAAGTTTCTCCAGAAGTCATTTCCACCTCTAAATCTGATACTAGATCTATGATAGTAATCCAGGATTATACACTAACCAGATTATAGTAAAGACAACAATCTACCCATCGAAAAATACTGGGAGCCAGGCCTGGATATTGCTACCCTATCTCCAGGTAGATCCTCAGGCTACCGGCCTGTGAACAACAGCATTTGCTATCCCAAGGGCCAGAGCAGCCCAGGATCTGATATTGATGTTGGGGTGATATCCTAAACCTCCAATTTACACATGAATATCAAAGAGATCTATCTAGTCCAAGCCCTTTGTGTTTCAAATGAGAAAACAGCCCCAAAAAGGCTAAGTAATCACAGGTAAGAAAATAGCAGAGCTGGGACTGAAGCCTGGTTCCCTGACCCCATGAATATCACTCTATCCACTCTCCCCTGCTGCTTTGCTGACTACACTTTCTATCCTGAACAAAAAACTTGTTGCCACCAGCTAGAAACTGCAATGTCCTTAGTGTTCATGATGCCATACTTGAATCTCTTTATTGCACTACTGCTTATCAGAATCCCTGGGGTAAGGATTGGGATCAGATAATTTACCTTGTGCCTTATTATTAGTGTTCAGCTTTGTTTTTGCTGGGACCCTAAGGGAGTATAACAGTGAGTAGTGATAATAGATCCTAGTCCTCAAGATTACCCTATAAATAAATATGACAAATTACTCCAGTAGCTTACTATTGACTCTTAATATCAAATAGTTTTGTTTTATGTCATAATTTTTAAATTTCAATTTTTGTATATAAATCTGTAGAAGAACTCAAAAAAATTTTTTGACTAAGTGAGATCATAGGTGCCTACTAGAGTTGGAAGTGACCTTAAAGAATCATAGAGTTCATCCCCTTTATTGTACAAATAAACTGAGTCTGAGAAAGACTATGTGAATTACCAGAGATTATACAACTAATAAGTATTTGAGGACTTGAATACTTGGGTTTTCCTTACTCTACCTACTATACCTGAATGGTGCAACTGCTTCAAAGAGGTATTCAGTCAAAAAAGTTTGGAGACCACTAGCCCATACCATTACTTCTAAAGGCTCTTTTTGCTTCCCTTTAAAAAGCCAGCACTCCATGTTGGTGGAGGTGGGCAGCTACCTATATGATGCCATATCAAAAAACCACTCTTCCCACTGAAAATCTCCTTAGTGGCTTGCCCTAGAAATCAGTATATTTTACAATTTTTGCTAAAACAAGAATTATCTAGCAGGGTAGCATATTAATTTATTAGCCATTACCACTTTAGCAACAGAAGAGTTTAGCAGATTAGTTATTAGCAGAGAGAAAGACTTAAAGTGTGACACAGGATAGGGAAGTTATTGAGAGGTAGGGAGACTTGGAATCTGGGGTACTTCTTGGGTGGATTAGACTGAATAGGCAAGGCTTAGTGGTGAACATAGGAGCTGAGATAAACCTAAAAGTGTGGGTAGGATTCAGATAAATGGAAAGAAGCAAGCAAGGCCCTTAGGTAAATGGAACAGCATCAAAGGGCTTCAGTGACTATTCCCCAAAGCAGACCCTCTCCCTCAAAATATTCAAGTCAGATTCAGGGTTGGAAGTGCAACCTACTGAGGATGTTATGGCATATTTTAGCACATAATTTCTACTATAAGATATCCAAAGTCTGTAAAGAAACAAGATGTTGGGCAGCTAGATGGTACAGTGGATAGAGTACCAATCTTCGTGTCAGGACAATCTGGATTCAAATCCAGCCTCAAATATTTAACACTCATTGGCTGTGTGATACTGGACAAGTCACTTAACCCCAATTGCTTCTCAAAAAAAAAAAAAAAAGATGTTAGCATTTTTTTTATAAAGGTAACAACTGGCTTCTTTCATAGAGATTTAATTGTAAATCTTGTAGACCTGGCCTACAGCATTATGCCTTCCTGCTCTACAACTTGTCTCTGGCCATTAATCATCTTTGTATTCATCACCTTTCAGTCAATCAATATTTATTATCTACTCCATTGGTCACTCCCCACAATGGCTGCACCAGTGCTGTTCTCCTTAGATCCTTAAATCTCTCCCTCTATCCATTTTTCACTTCCTATTTTATCTGAAAACTGAAAATAACAATGGTATTGCAGCCCTCTATCTGCAGCCCTATCTCAACAAATCCTTTCTTCTATATTCTTTAAGGCCTGGGGTAAGAAATACCCCACTCCTTTCTATTTATGCGCTATATCCCATTCCTTCCCAACTTCAAGGAATGTTTGATTCCATGCTTATCTTTCTTCTCCAGCATGTTTAGTGTTTTCTTCTACACTAGATTCTTCTACTTTTGAACAGAATCTATTCTCTCCTAGCTTGAAAAAAAAAAAATAAAAAGACCTTTTGCCTTGATCCAGCCCCTATCCTACAGGAAGGTGAACTGACTCCTGGTTCCTATTCAGGATTCTGTCATTTACTCTCTCTATATATGTGGACTTGGCTGTTATTTCACTTTTCTGTCTACTTCCTCATTTGTAAAATGAGTAGGTTGGACCAAATGACTTCTCTAATATCCCTACCAGTTCCAACATTTCATGATTTATTATCCATTTCTCTCCTTTTCCCTGCCAAACTCTAATTAAGCTACTCTCAACAGTCATCGGTATGCCTGACTCCTGGCAAAATCCAATAGCCTTTTGACCAGTTCCTGTTCTCTTGGAGGATTGATTCTCTTCCTTAATTTCTCTTACTTGCCCTCTGTGACTACTTTCCTGGCCTTTTCTTATTTTTCTAATTGCTCTTCCATTGCCTCTTTAAATGTGAACACATCCTGAAATTTAGGCATTAATTTTCTATTCCTCTCTCTGTGCTCTCATTTTAAACAACTTACATAAACTATGAGTTCTCAGGTGTATAGCTTCAGTCCTTTACTAGCTCCCTGGATTATATCCAGCTGTCCACAAAATAATAGTCAGGATTTTAAATCCTTATTTTACTTTAATTTAATTTTTTATTTTCACTGTCACCATATCTATTTTAAATCACGACCTGCTATTTCCTCAAATGACTCCTCTTTTAGGTCAGTGTAATACTAGCATTTCCCATCTCCCCCATCCTGGACTGAAAATTTTGGATTCTTATTTTTGATGTTTGTTTTTTACTCTCACATCTAGTTTACCATAATAACCTCTTAAGTGGTTAATACTATTCCACTCCATCTGTACACAAATGTTAAATTATTTTCCTTAAAACATCATTTTGTTCTGCCTGAGAATTTGTAATCGCCACTTATTTTCAATAGATCATTTTCTAGCTCCTGAGCTTTATTCAGTAGGCCAACTGGTTCCACTTTAGCACTGATTTGCTAGGTAGAGTCTCCATTCCAGGAAGGTCACTTTTTACTAACACACTTTTGCTTTTCTATTCTTCCCCGTATGTAACCAAAGGAGAACAGCCTAGCAGTACCAAATTTTAAGCTATGTTACAAAGCAGAAATCATCAAAACAATCTGGTACTAAGAAATAATGGTGGATCAGTGGAATGAATTAGGTATACACAGTAGTAAATTACTATAGTAAGTTAGTGTATGATAAACCCCAAGACCCAAGCTTTTTGGGTAAGAATTCACCATTTAACAAAAATTGATGGGAAAACCAGAAAGCAATTTGGCTGCCTTCCTTCACTTTTTTTTTCATTGATTCTCTTGATATTCTTGACCTTTTGTTCTTCTAAATGAGTTTTGTTATTATTTTTTCTAGCTCTATAAAATAATTCTTTGGTTAAGTTTGATTGGTATGACATCTTTCTGGCATTTAAAGTCCCTCACAACCTGGCCCTGACCTACCTTTGCAGCCTTACTTACCAAATTCTTTTTTTTTTGCTTTTCCTCACACATAACAATAAATATCCAATCTCTGTATTTGCATTGACTATAACCTATGCCTAGAATGTATTTCTTCCTTATCTCTACTTCTTAGAATCCCTTGTCTTCAAGATTCAGCTCAAATGCCTCTTTCTACTTGAACCCTTCCTTGATCACCCCACTTCCTCCCTCCCCAAATTACCTTCCATGTATCCTATTTGTACTTATTTATATATTGTTTACTCCAAGAGAATGTAATTTTGAGAGCAGGAAATGTTTCATATTTGTTTTTGTGTCTCCAGCTCCAAGCATAATGCCTGATACACAATAGCACTTAATAATTTGTTATTATTGTTCATAGAGTCTTATAGAATGTAGGAAGAATTATGAGATTTCATATTGACCAAACATGACAAAAAACTGAGGAGGTTTTTTTTTTGCTGGTACATAAAATAAAAACAGAAATAGAGATCTTTCCTGTTTTATCTAGTTTCATTTGCAGATCAATCTAGGAGAAGCTTGGGAGTGAAGCTTCCATACACTAGAATTCTGAGGACAGAACCCACCAAATGTGGAGTTTGGCAACATAGGAAAACAATAATTTAAAAGGAATTTTTAACCCTAGAGTCAAATTGCTACCTGGAACCTAGGGTTGCAGATTTGCCTAGGAGATTGGATGCTAATCAGAAGAATAGTCTGAAGTATTCTAATTATTTTTTCCCTACTCATTATGGTTTTAACTACACACTAAAAGACAGCTTGCCCTTATCAAGTAGATGCTTTTTAGCCTTCTCATCTTAACAGATGGAAACAAAGCAGCAAATGGCCCTGAAGACTAAAGCCAGATAAATAACATAAACTAGTTTGAAGACCATGAGACTTGTGGGAATATTCAGGAAAGACAAATCAACAGAGAATACTCAATGCCCAGGAGAGAAGAGAGCAACATCACTGGAGGATTTTGGATGTTCTGTAGCATTACAGGTGAGTTGTTCTGGCCACATTGGTTCCTAATGTCCTGCATGTGTATACCCTAACTAAATGAGTTTTTAGCATATGTCCTTCCATGCATGTATCATTGACACATATTCTTTCTGTGTGTATGTGCATTTGGATGTGTGCATATATGTGTGTGCGCCCTCTTATTGACGGTAACTTATGGAAGAATCTTGTTACTTGATTTGCTACTATCTCATAGGTTTTCTTTTGCTCTAATTAACTCAGAAATATAAACTAAAAATCAGAAAACAGTGGCAATTTGATCTTTGTATTAAGAGCATATCATAATTTAGTTCAAATGAGGAATGAATGAAGAAAAATGAAGTTTAATGAAAAAAATAAAAAAAATGTAAAATAAAAATGTAGGGTGCTAATGACAGCTCCAATTTATAATGGATCTTATAAAACATTTTTCACAGAACCTCATATGCAGCAGGTAGTTAAATATTCTTGGCCCCATCACTGAGGAAGTTGAGTCTCAGGATAGTTAAATTACTTGCCCAGATTTACTGAGTAAAACACTCTGAAGACTAAAGTGACGTTTAAATGGTAGTTATTATTATTCTTGTTCTCACAAAGCTATGAAGTATGAGAACTTGGACTCATACAGATCTTTGGATCCTAAGAACTCTTTCCATTATAACATGCTGCCAATGGTATTAGAGCTAGAAAGAGCCTTAAAGATAACTTGGTCCAAAGCCTTCATTTTATAGGCAAGTAAACTAAGAAGGGATGTGGCCAAGGTCATATAATTACATGGTAATTGGGCCAGAACTTTAATTCACATCTTTTTTATTTTTTACCATCCCTCCCTCTTCCTCCTCTCTCCCTCCCTCCCCCCCTCTCCCCCCTACCCCCCCCCCGTCTCCCCCTCTCCCCCCCCCCTCTCTCTCTCTCACACACACACACACACACACACACACACACACACACACACACACACACCCTCTCTGGATAGTAGAAAAGAAGAATTTCACAATTAGTTCTACTGACAACAGTTTGATTTCAGCTCTAAAGTTCAAGAACAGAGACAGCCTTTTCAAATAGTTTGTGAAGTAAACAGTATCTACAATTTATTATCATTTGAATTTTCAAGAAACATGCAGGATTAAAAAGCTGATAGATGAGATTAATATTTCCTTTCCACCAACAGCATGCCTTTAACTTTCTGCTTAAAAATGGAACCTGTATTTTCTCTCTTCCCTCTTCCCCTCATCTTCTCTTCACCCTTATGTGAACTTTTCTCCAAGCTGGCAGGCTGGGAAAATGATCTGAATTTTCGACTGTTTTTCTTAGTTGACTGTTTTCTTCACTTACTCCACCTGTTTTTCTTTAATTTAATTTAACAAGCATTTATTAAATACCTACCATGTGCAAGGAAATCATTGTGTTAGCCGTGTAACTTCCAAACTTCCCATTCACTTCCCATAGTTGTGATTACCAGACACCTGAGACTGACTATAATTGAGATGTGGTACTACATTCTCTTGAAAAATAATTCCCCATTAAAAAGTCAATTCAAAAAATGTACCAGTACATCCCCTGGCACCAGTTAAACATTTATTTATCACTCCAAAAAGCTGCTCAAGAATTAAGTTATTTGTAACATAATAGACTGAAATCAAAGACTTTCTTCTTCCAAGGACTTTCCTAGCATCATTTAGTGCAACAGCTGCTTCTGAAAAGAAATCTTGTCCAGTTTCAAAGACTATTACTGGGAAAAGGTGTCATCTCTGTGTGATTGCTCAAAACTTTGTGCCAGGAAAAGTCGTCCCCAAATGCTCAAAATTCATCATCCTTCACTCTTTTCTTTCCACTTGTTTTGTGTGACCTCCAAACCCAATGCCTGTGGGGCCAAAATTTTTGGCATAGCAAACTGAAAGAAAGGAGATGAAAATGTGGGAAAAGAGAAAACATCTGAGTCAGTGAAATTATATTATTTCATTCTAATTCAATAAGTTCATTTTATTTATTAGTTATGATATACTTTACATAATATGTATTTTTCTGAAAAACTTTGTGAGTACTGGTTAGTATTGTATAGTTCTTTTCCCAGTGAATGCTAGGATTCCAAAATTTTATTCCTCATGAATGCTGATGATCTCGGAATCTATAACTAAAAACTCCATAAATGCTGAGAACCCTGCTTACTTCTTTACACCTACTTGGGCAAAATAAAACCTCAGGGGGCTCCAATAATGTGAATTATCTCCCCCAAGCAATGGGGTTTTTTATCTTATTTGTTTCTTTTGTGGGAGTTGGGGTAAATTTTCTTAAAATGAAGCCTACTTATATCTTTAAAATAAATGTATTTTTGAAATTGGACCTATCTGTATATCCACTTAAAAGTTTAAGTTGAATTTGTAATTGGCAAGCTCTTGTCTACTTTGCAGCAAGAAAACTCAGTTTAGGTAGCTTGCCAAGAGGAAATTATGGTACCCAACCCCATTAGTAGCTATAACTTATATTCAGTTGTGTGAATAAGTGAAGTGAAACTGCTGACCTAAAGGCCTGAATTCTGTGGAGTATATCACTTTTGGAGTGAAACAAATCCAGTTCTGAGAGCCAGCACTTTCTGAATCCAACTATCAGTATCCCATGCTTTCCACCTGGAATTAGATGTAGGTGGTACCCCAAGGGCAATGTAAATGGGCAATATAGCCCATGTTGTCTGTAACTAGAAGACAGTATTATCATTGATGGGGAAATGATATAGAAGATATAAAAGGCCATCTATGAACAAAAATGAGATGGGCTGGCTAGATAGTGAGAGTTACAGGTAACAGCCCTAGTGATTCACTGATATTTATTAAATAATCAAAGAACCAGAGGAAGACTTCTCTGAAGAAAGCAACTTCGGTCAGTGTCTCAGGAAGCAGAGGACCTGGATTCAAATCCTGCCTCTAATGATTTTTAACTTGTGTAACCTATGGCATCACTTCACCTCTCTAAGTCTCAGTTTCTTCTGTAAAATGAGAGGGGGGTAGATTAAGTGGTTTCTAAGATCCCTTCTGTCTCAAACCTTATGATTCTATGAGAGTTTAGGGAAATATATGGACACTAGATGGGAAGAAATAGATGTACTGGAATCAAGGAAGGTGATGAGAAGGAGATTTCATTATAAACTGACCAAATTATTTATGAGAGTTTCAGAGCATTTTAATGCTAATTACCAGAATCTGAGAATATACAATCTGCTTCTTTTCACTGGTGCTTTGACCTACTCTAGTCATGTCATACTCATAATAACAATTAATCTCCCTCCTACCAACACCTAGGTTGAGTTCTGGGTAAGGGATTAATAGACAGACTAAAACTGTATTGAATTTGGTATGTCCTCTCCCCTTAGCCTTCATCAAAGAACCCAAATCCTATGATTACTCAGAAGTTGCAAAGAAATGGCAAAGAAAGTCACTTAGCACAACGATGCCCATGACACAACGTGGCATTCCTCTCCCTTCACTCACCTTTGCAGTAAAGTTCTCCATCTTTGTCAGTGACATTTGTAGATTCTAAGCTTTTCCCACAGATGGCGCAGCGGAAGCAAGTCTTGTGCCATGGCTGAGGGGTAGAAGGAAAAATGTCACAAATGATTAAAAGTAATGCTTTCCAAACTGCAAGACAGAGATCAAAGCCATTTGAAAAGATACAACCAATCCTTAGAGAATATAGGTGGCTATTGACCAGGATGGGCTCAGAAGAAAAATCCAGTTGGATCCAATTAAATTTAGAAATGAGGGATGAATAAATGTATCGCTTGGTTTTATCCAGGAGGGCTAACTTGGGTTGGGTTTTAGAAAATCCAACAAACAACCTAACAGTATATTGCAAGAATATGACATTGAGTTGGAATTTCAAATTAAGATTATATTCAAGATGAAAGGAAAAGAGCCAGTCATCCAAGTAATTCAACCCAATGAAGTATTTTTGCTTTAATTATTTAGATATTTCAGACAAAAGTGATTTTGTTGATTTATCCTGTCTTCACAGCAACTTGAACAACTCACTTCATAGAGCCTCCCAGTTCCATTCTTGACTCTCTAGACTTTTCCATCTCTCACCAGTAGCAGATTTATTACTCTGAAGATGCTTTTTTTTCAGCCCTCTCCTCTGATTGCTGACTTGCAGACTTGGACCATTATTTTTTAAGGTACAAAATACATGCTCATTTCACTCACAGATCCAATCCTCACTTACAGGATTTCTATATTTTCTCTCCATCACTCTTACTAGAAAGTCCCTGGCTCCATCCAACTATCCCCTCTTTCCAGCTCCCTTTTATATATTATTTTCCTCCAATTGGGAAATGACTAAAAGCTGTTGTATAGGATGATGCGGAATATTATTGGGCTAGAAGTAATGTCCAGCAGAATAATTTCAGAAAAACCTGGAAAGACATACATGAGCTGATGCAAAGTGAATTGAACAGAACCAGGAGAACATTGGACATATTGACAGCAACATTGTATAATGAAGAACTATGTGTGACTTAGCCATTCTCAACAATTCAATGATCCAAGAGAACCAAAGACTAATGATGAAGTATACTCTCCATCTTCAGAGAAAGCGCTAATGTTAATTGAATACAGACCGAGGTATAATAATTTTTACTTTTTTTTAAATTTGACTCTTCTTGTACAAAATGACTACAATGGAAAAGTTTTACATGATTGTGTATGGATATGCTATATCTGATTGCAGCTTTCCCAACAATAGCCTCTCCTAGGTCTCCACTAAGGGTAGGATATCAGGGATTGAGGGAGAAGAGGCCCAGCATCTTGATCTTCCCCATCATGAGGTGCCATACTCAAATTTGTCCCAGCCTGCAAGATTTTGTCTTGTGAGATCTATTGCCCTGGGCTGACACACTTTGCTTGCCCCAAACACCAGAGCTATTTATTATAACTCTTCCTGGGTATTTCTTTTCTCTTTTTGATGACTAACTCTAAAATTATATTAGAGGTAAGAATCAAAAACTTTCCTTCCCCCCCAACAAAATACAAAAAAAAAATGCTAACTCAATTTCATACTCCAGGATATATCTCAGAATGGTAGTCACTGGCAATAGGTAGTATGAGTTTCTTTCATTGTGCTTTCTTTAATTCAAGATGCAAGCAAAAAATGGTTGTCACCAAAAAAAGAGACAGAGGCAGAGACAGAGACAGAGACAGAGACAGAAAGAAGATATTCCTTACTTTGCCACCACCCATTATTTTTTCAGCAGCATAAACTGATTTACCACAGCGAGGGCACTTCTCCACCTCACCAAACTTTGGGGTGAATTTGGAAGGGTTGCTGGTAGTTGACCGAGCTGTCTTCGGGGACCTAATGGAAAAAGACTGGTTAGTGGTTCACATGATTTCATTTTACCAAAGATAGTTAATTTCCTTCAACAGACCTTATAGTAGAAAGAGCAGCGGTCTAGATCTTGGACCTGGTTCGGTTACTTTCTCCCTTCCCCTATCTGACCCATAGGTATGTCTTGCAAAAAATGATGGCAATGAATGAGATGATTTTTTAAGGTCCTTTCCAGCTCTAATATTCTTGGGACCCTAATACTGTATGTATAGTGATTTGAAACATTCTCTCTTCCTCTCTAATGAGATATTTGAAAGCTTTATTATAGGGTGAGTTTAGACTGATGACACATGTCCAGAAACAACAGTGTGGAATTTCTCTTTACAATTCAATCTACCATATTTTACACAAAAGATGGACCTCCATGAGAGACCAGAAACAAAGCAAAGAGGTAATAAAACAATAGGATTGTAAGGTCAATCAACAAGCATTTATTATTAAACTCATTTGATCTAGAGTTGGAAAGAATCTTCCTAACATTTGTGTACAATCCTTTACAGCTAAGCAGCATATTTACAAATGTTAAATACTCCATTCTCACTACAACTTTATCAAGCAGGTAGAAGAAGGGTTATTCCCATTTCCCAGATTAGAAAACTGAAGTTCGAAGATTTCAAGTACCCAAGGACAAATCCCAGAACTAAGATTAGAAATTAGGCATTCTGACTCATTGTATGACACCATCACGATAATAAAACTAAGATCACAATAAGAGTCTCCTCAATGCAGTCCTTTCCCCTCTAAGTAGATATCCCATCTGGAGTTGAGTAATGAGATCAGTTAATAAAAAAAAGACCTCTTAAATTTCAGGATTTCATACTTTTTTGTTGTCATTACTGTTTTCCCTTCTTAAATTTTTAGACTAGACTGTTGAAGGGATATAGATTTAGGCAGTTAGGTAGGAGGATGGTTAAAGCCCTAGAGACAAATAGACCTGACTTAAAATCCTTTCTGGTATTCATTTAACCTTTGTTTGCCTCAGTTTCCTCATTTATAAAATGGAGTCAAAGACTTTCTGTGAGAATCAAAATGGAGACACATCCATTTTAAATATATATGTATATATATATATATAAATGTATGTGCATAGGTATGTAAGTGTGTATATATATGTGTGTGTGTATAATGCTTTGAAAACCTCAAAGTACCATATAAACATTAGCTATTGTTGTGGTTAATATATACAATATACAATACAATATGTACAATATACAATAATATATACAATCTTCAAATTATTTGATATTTATTCATTTGTTCAAGTGCCATACACAGTGTCAAATTCTGAAGACAATGCAAAGATAAATAATTTTGATTCCTACTATCCCAGAACTTATGGCCCAGATATCATATGCCAGTACATGACTTTTAACTATATTAATGTGATTGATATTTAATATCTCAAAGGTTAAAAAAGGGAGATGCTATGAAGGTCTCTAAGCCTCCAAACCCCATAAAGTCCATGTATTTCATGTTCTCCATCAACATGCAAACCAAGAATAATTGCCTGTTAGAATGGCAGATAATTTGAAGAAAAATGGAACATTGTTAAGAAAAAAAAAACTTGGTCAAATTGACTATTTTCATTATAGGTCCATAAACACTAGTCCATTCTTCCACTTCCAGAAAATGTCGCTATGGAAACTAAGTGAAGTTCTCTAATAAATGAGTATTAGAACATCAACAAACCAGAGAAAGAGGTGACAGGATTTCAACATACTGTTGGAATTGCAATCCAAGATGTTCACCCGTATCAGTACTAAGGCAGCCGGCACCTTGTCCAAATCCAATTCCTTTGGGGCCATATTTCCTTCCATAGCATGATTTACAATAGATCTCAGATTCATGAGCTGCTACTGTTGTACTGTCCAGAGATTTCCTGCAAGCCACTAAAAGAAGAAATTTGGTATTAGGGGTCTTACTTGTCTCTTGGCTATGCAGTCTCTTTCAAAATATATTCATTATCAAGTTTGCATCAGTGATTTAGAGGTGGTGCAATGGAGAGAGTGCTGATTCTGGAGTTAGGAAGATCTGAGTTCAAATATGGTCTCAAACATTTATTATCTATGTGACCTTAAGCAAATCACTTAACCTCTGTCTGCCTCAGTTTCCTCATATGTAAAATGGGGGAAATAATAACACCTCTCTGGCAAAGTGATTATAAGGATCAAGTGAGATATTTGTAAAGTACTTTGCTTAAAGCACTATATAAATGTTACCTATTATTTGTTTTCACAGATTAATAATGGGCAGCATACCTCCCATTTGAAAATCATTTTAATTTTAATTTTTTACATTGTCATCATTTCCAGGTATTTCTTTTTGTCCCCCAGAATTGAATCCTTCCTTGTAACAAAGGAAAACTTCAGCAAAACTACTCTATTGGGCAATATTTGCAATATTCTGTCCTCTTTATCCCCTCCCTACTTCTCTGGAGAAAGAAGGTGCTATGTTTCATTAACTATTCTCCAAGACTAAGATTTGTCATTCCATTTGTCTTCCTTTTAGTGTCCTTTTTGTTTACATTATTATAATCATTGCATAGAATATGCTACTGACTGTGCCTCTTTTTGGGTAAATTCATTTAAGTCTTGTCACATCTCTTATTTCTCTGGTCATTATTTTTTAACAGAACAAACACATTCCGTTACATTTACATAACACTGTATTTGACCAAGTGAGGGGTGGGCATTTTGGTTTTAGGTCTTTGCTACCACATAAGTGTATTATGAATATTTCATTATAAATGGAATCTTTTATTCTGTCTTCCTTGGGGAATGTGCCAATTGGATGATGGTATTGTGATTGCTTCGTCACAATGAAAGGTTTAGGCATTTTTTTCTTGCATGGTTCCAGTTTGTCAGTCAGAACTGTTAGACCAATTCACAACTCTAACTAAAGTGTGTCTCTATTGACATAACCCATCCAACTGGGGTTGCTCATATTTTTGTCAGATTGAATTGCATCTTTCCCAATTTGTGGGGTTCAAAGTAAAATTTCAGAGGTACTTTACATTTTTCTTGAGTAGTAATTTAAGACCTTTTATCATATATTCATAGATAATTCAGTTATTTTGAAAACTGTATCCTTTAGCGGTTTAGCTACTAGGGAATGGTTCTTGGTATCAAGGATAATGATGATGATCTTTGCCTGATGTTTTAAGATTTGCAAATGAGCAAATAGATCCATCCACCCATCTATCTATCTATCTATCTATCTATCTATCTATCTATCTATCTATCTATCTATCTATACTTACAAAGGTCAAGGGAAATTGATACTATTGTCATTATACCCATTTTACAGGAGAGGAAACTGAGATACAGATTGTGATTTGCCCATGGTCATACACTTAGTAAATGTGTTAATCCTACGCATTTTCTTTGACTGTTTTCTGTGACTAGAATGCTCTCCCTCTTCCATTCCAATCACTGACCATTCTCACTTCCTTTAAGGTCCAACTAAAATACCACTTTCTGCAGGAAGTTTTCCCTAATCCTCTTGATTCTAGTACTTTGTATATATTTGTTTGCACTTTGTTCCCATGATTAGACTATTATCTCCTTGAAGGCAGAGAACATATTTTGTCTCTCTTTTTGTAACCCCTGTGCTTAGTACAATGCCCGGTATATAATAGGCATTTAATAAATGTCTGTTGTTTGATTGACCAGATCTAAACTCAAGTTTTCTTGCCTCCTGGTCCATACATCTTTGACAACAGACTTTGATAGTGAAATGTGACACTAAGACTTTATTTTCACTATCTTTCAGATGTTCATTGAGTGATCTAAATTTTAATTCAAAATTCCTTTATTTTTTCTAGGAACTAATTCCTTACTAATTAAATGACATGATCTTAAGTAGTTAATTTCCTTCTGAGAACAACCACAACAAAAACCTTTCAAAATGAATGTTACCGTCATCTGGTCATCATTTCTTTGGGGCTATGATGATAATACTAAAAATAGGAATGAAAAATGGAAAAACCAAGTCTAAAAATGTGAGTTCCTCCCCAAGTATATAAACTATGTGAATAAAATACTTGATATTGTCTATTCTTATGCAAATTCTGGTTATCATGAAGCTATATTTTAAATCTATCAGATCTTTTTGAGTAAAAAAAGCTGGAGCATTCTGTGCAAAAACAAAACAAAACAAAACAAAACAGGAATAGCTTAGTCCAAGTACCATCTATGATATATATGGATTTTGTGATCCTATATAATCATATGTGAGCCTATGTAAGTCACAGGCAACACTCTAAGGCTGTTACTTGCAGAGCAGATACCAATTAGAAGAGAGAAAGGCTCATCAGGGGCTCCCTTATGCAAGGAAATCAGAGACCTGGTCCAAACAACAAAAATCTCTAGATTATAATAACAAAGATAATATTGAAGGACATTTTCAATATTAGAAAGGAAAAAGCAGTTTTTTTAAACAAATAAATAGCATACTGCAGTATAGAACTGCACAAATTGTTATAGAATGCACAAAGCATAGAGAATACAAAGTACCTTGATTATAAGCCTATTGTATGTATTGAAGGGCAGCTAGGTGGTACAATGCTTAAAGCACTGAGCCTAGAGTGGAGGAAGTCTGAGTTCAAATCCAGCCTCAGACATTTACTAGCTGTGTGAACCTGAACAAGTCACTTAAGCCTGTTTGCCTCAGTTTCCTCATCTATAAAATGAGCTGGAGAAGGAAATGCAAACCATTCCAGTTTCTTTGCCAAGATAAATCCAGACAAGAGTCACAAGTCATCAGTTACTGAACAACAAAAACATTTATTGATAACTTCCTCCCCCTCCTCAAATTTATTTGAGAGCTCAAAACACATTCTTAAAAGATCTTCTCCAACAAGGATTCTCTCAGAACAAAAATCCTTTATTGACACAACCAAAATTACAAATTTGTTCAATGATCGTGCATAAAATCCAAATGGAGAAGGAATTACCATAGATATAGTGAGGTTGCCCAAACATTCCTGTTTTCAGACTACATTGTTTATTTCATATAGAATCATCATATTCTAGAGCCCCCTAAAGGAGACCTCTACTCATTCAAAAGATATTAGCCCACCAATAATTTCCTTGGGCATTAAGAGGGTTGGAGATGGGAGGTAGAGTTGCATGGCAGTGGGGGAGGAGGAGCAAAAAACAAATGGAAGTAGAAAAAATTTTGCCTGTATGTGAATAGATTTAGTCTGCCAGGATCCACCTCTTGGACAGCTCATACAGGTGGACAATGACTTCAGTCTAAATTCTATTAGGAAGAGAAGGGCAGGCAGGCTTATGTTGAAGAAATTTCTCAGAACTTTAAGGGATGCCAAGAGGCTTGCTTTGCTAAATAACTGCTAAAACCTCATCTTCAGCTTCAATCTCTGCTGGGGATACTCAGCTACCAAGGATTCTGTATCATTAATTAATAACAAACATTTATTAAGAGACTACTATGTGACAAAGATATAACTCCTTAAAAGCATTTTTTTAAAATCACAGGCTAAAAATGAATTTATGCCATTTCATGACATTTTTTTTGTAGAAAGATTTCTTGGGTCAAGTGTTTTTCCCACTTCTGAGATTCCATGATTTTGTGAATGTGAATTTACAAAATCTATCATGGTCTCATTAGAGTTGTTGAAACCTGAATTATCATCATAGAACTCTTTTTCTGTGACAAATGAGATGATTTTTAACAAACAATCTCATCACAAAGCTAAAAGCATTGGTAATCTGCCATCACCTGAGAGTGAACATTTATTCCTTAGTTTTATAATGGTAATTATGTTTACTGAGGAAAGTAAAGGATAAGAGAAGCTATGGGGGGGGGGGAGATGCAATGCTCCTGTTTCTGGCACTGAGTATCTTTCTTGCTAAAAGAAATGGAACTAAAGCCCTTGAAGTGTTATTAAAATAGCTCCCAGATATGGCATAACTTAACAGCCCATGAGGAGCACAAAAATTTACTAGGAGCTGGCCTGCTAAATTTGAAACAAGGACTACCAAGGTGGGGAGACTCAGTAACTAAGGAGCAATTTGGAAAACAGGGCCTCCTTCATCCCGTTAGGGTTGGTTTATAACTAGGTTTACACCAATGGAGCTAGTAAATGATAACATTTGCACAGGACATATTCTGGTTTTCTCATTACTCTTAAGTTTCTATAGTGACATATTTGGTGCCGGTGTGAATAACCTGATGAGTTAATAATACCAAGAGAATCCTAGGGACCAGTTTCCAAAGTGGAATTATTGCTGGATTAAGAGATTACCCCAGCACCTGCTCTATCATAAATTAAAGATGAAAATCCTCAGATAGGTAGAACTAATGAATCAGAATTTAAAACAGAACAAAATGAAAAAGAAAAAGACCCACTTTTAGTGGATAGTGTAGATTTGCTAATGGTTTAGTTTTAGGACAGTTAAGGATTTCCTAAAGTTATTTTATATATCCCTTAGATCTATTACTTTCACAGAAATCCACATTTCAAGAACTCTTTAGAGATTGTGAGGAACTCAGAGAGTGGAAAAGGACCTTAGAGAGTGTCTTGAGAAGGGCTTAGAAGCAGAAAGCCAATTGTCTACCAAATAAAGTTTACAAGATAGAATGGAGGTTGGAACTGGAACCCGATGCGTGTTGGAAGCTCTATGTTAAAAAACAAACAAACAAATTCAATACCTTCTCCCCATCTCACACTCTTAAAATGTTGCCTAAAACATTGAAAGGTTAGGGGAATTAAATCCAGGGTCATATATCCAGAAGAGGAACTTGAACTTAAGTGTTCCAATATCAAATGCCAACTCTCTCTTCACTGCAACAGGCTGATAAAGGTCTCAAGAGCTGAAAAGACATTTGAGATTAGCTCCTCTAAATGCCTCACTTTTCTGATAAGAAATCTGAGGCTCTGGGGAAAGTGGTAGGGAATTGGTCCAAAGTCACAGAATTATTAAGTACATAGGACATCCAGAATCTGAATTCAAATTTCCTGACTTTAAAGACTGTGTTCATTCTCGGTCAGCTAGGTGATACAGTGAATAGTACAACCTGGCCTCAAGATATTTATTGGCAGTGTGACCTTAAACAAGCTACTTAATCACTATTTGCCTGTTTCCTCAACTGTAAAATGGAGGTTATAACAACCCCCACCTTGCAGGGTTGTTGCGAAGATAAAATTGAGATAGGCATTGTCCTAAATGCTTTACAAATACTATCACATAGTAGGAGCTATATAAATGCTTATTCCATTTTTTCCCCTTCTTCTCTGCTATATTTGGGCTATAGGGTTTAAATTGTTTAGCCTGCTGTCTAAGACCCTCTACAATCCAGCTCCGTTTAATATGTCAGTGATAAAGACATATATAGTAAGCACTGAATAAATTCTTTTTCAGTGACTCCATTCACTCATTCACTCATTCATTTATTCATTGTATCCAATGTGGATTTGGAAGCACCAACTGAACCCAGAGGTCTACTACCCGACTTACTGCAGTGGAAACAAGTCTTGTGAAAACTTCTCCCGTTGCATTGGATTTCCTCTGCATGATAGACTGTTTTTCCACAGGCCCCACAACTTGCTCCTCCACCCCAGTTTGGCATCTTCAGGATTCTTAGTAGAGTCTAAAAGCAACCTACAGGAACACACAAAAAATTATTTTCAGGCAATATTAGGAGTGAAACAATACTTCTGTAAGATCACTTTTATCCATATGAATGTCTCACCAAATAAATCTCAGCTCTAACAGAAGATTGAATTCATCATATCATAAATTTAAAGACAGACAGTACTTCAGTAATAATTTATCTTTTTCTTTGATAAGGAAACTAAGATTCAGAGAAATTAGTTGATTTTCCTAAGGTTACAGAGATAATAAATATCATAGAAGGGATTTGACCCTACGTTCTGTTACTACAAAATCCAATGATTTTTTTTTCCCACTACCCCACTTAAGTCAAAATTGAAGTGTTATCATATGAAATGAGGACTATATCCATTTTGTTTGACCCTAGATGATGGAATTAGATAGACTAGGCCCAAAGGGTGAACATTATTAGAGAAATCTATTTCAATTCAGCACATTGAAGAATTTTCTAACTGGAACTGTTCACCAATTCAGTTATTGAAGTAGATAGAGCATTGGGTCTAGACAAGAAAGACATCTTCCTGAGTTCTAATCTGGCTCCAGAGACACTTACTAACAGCTGCTATATGACTCTGTGCAAGTCACTTAATTCTGTTTGCTTTAAGTTTCCTCATCTATAAAATGAATTGCAAAATGAAATGGAAAACCATTCCAGCATATTCACTAAGATAATTCCAAATGCAGTCACAAAAAATTAGACACAAGTGAACAACAATTTAACGAGTCCCTTTCAAAGATCTTCAAGCAAAGACTAAAAGATTCCTTGTCACTAAAAGTCTTCAGGCTTTAGGTACAGGTTTAGCTAGATGATCTCTGACATCTCTTTCAACCTCAAGATTCTATGATTCAAAATAAACTTTCCCTCTAGTTTATCTGGCTAAGAAAATAATTTGAAGGCAGCTAGATGGTACAGCAGATAGAGCACCAGCTCTACAGTCAGGAGATCCTGATTTCAAATCCAGCCTCAGACACTTACTTGGAGAAGGAACTTAACTCCAAGTTCTTTTGCAGAAAAAAAAATTATTTTAACAATTTCTGATGTATTAAATCTGACATACAAAAATGCTTTCCTTACTTCACAATGATTGGACTAGAGTGGAGAGTGAATTCCCACTCACCTGGGGCAAGGTTTTTCAATTTCCTCACCTGTAAAACAGAAATGATCATCTCTTCTTGCTTAACTCACAGGGTTGCTGTGAGAATGAAAGGAGTGAAAGTACTTTGCAAAGGGATAAAATGCTATTCAGCTGGGAAGGTTTTTAAACTTTAAGACATGTGCGAGCTGCTTATCTGGAGAGATTACCAAAGTGTTGTTGGAATCCATTCTGGAGTATTAGGTTTAGCAGATGACATTAGTTGAGGAGAGTGTTATTTAAAAGTCATTTTCTCTCTCTTAAACAATATATTACATCTTCCATTCTTCCAGGCTAGAATGAAACTAATAATTCTTGATATAGATTCTGAAATAGTCCTTATGTGAGGGAAGTATATTCTGGGCTCCTTTGCTTTGCCCAATATTGATTCTTGCTAGTTAGCATATAACTGTAATAGTATTCATAATGATATCCTTAAAATGAGAATTGGATCTGTGATTCCATTTGTAAAGGCAGCACCCTAGTGAGGAAACTATCACCAAAGCTTCCCTTTAACTTGCAAGTTCTTAGAGAACTGCCTAGAGCCATGAAAGGTTAAATGACTTTCCTAGTGTCAAGCAACTAGCCAGTATCAGAAAGGGGCCAGGGGGATAGGTTGGCCTGGTTTTGATGCCAGCTTTCTCTGCTGGCAATGATGTCAAACTTAAAGAAAAGCAGATCCTCTGCAGCCATATATTAACTTTGAAAACATCAAATAGATATTATCTGTGTTGTAGCTTTATTTAATCTGTTTAACTTTTCCCAATTCATGTTCATTTAGTTTCATGGCACTTGGGGGTTTTGCCAGCACATCTTTGCACCACACTGTGCTGCTTCTTGATAATAATTCTATGGGTTCTATTTTTAATATTATGGCCTTTTATTGCAATATTTTATTTGGCACATATTAGGATTCTTTGAGGTAGCAAATATCAAAATATATATGTAGGTAGGTAGATATGTATGTATATTATATATGATATGTACAAATTTTTGATTTATACAAATATTAAAGTTTTTTTCTATATATTTCTATGTAGTATATAATTGACATTTGTACTGTGTGTGTGCCAGACAGAGAGAAAAAGAAAGACAAATAGACAGACAGGCAGGCAGGCAGAGCCAGAGAGAGACATAGATAGAGATAGAGACGGAGATAAAGAGCTAGAGCCAGAGGGGAGAGGGGAGTGGGGACAGAGGGATGGAAAGAGACAGAACCAGAGACAGAGACAGAGACAGATAAATAGAAAGAAAAAAGATGGTGAGAGACAGAGAGAAGATAGAGAGAGAATCAGAGAGAAAATAAAAACAGAGAGATGAGAGAAAGAGAGAGAGAGAGAGCGCTGAAGATGCAAAGTAACTTGCCTCAAGGTCATCCAGCTAATAAATCCCATTGCCAGAAGTCAATCCCAAGTCTTTTGATCCCTGAACTAGAGGGCTCTTTTCACTACACCAGGGTTCCTGGAATGTCGGCTTGTCATTTGCATGGCATATTATCAGACCTCTCTGAGCTTTTGGCCCTGAACTCTCCCTTCTTGGAAGGAAATCACTTGCCTAGAATAGTTAATGAGTATCATCGAACACTTCTAGGTCAACTTGTCCAGATCATATTGCACAAAGTCAGGGCATTGCACATAGCAGATGCTTAATAAATATTTTTAAAAATTCAATTCAAAGCTGAATTTGCTATAGCTAAGAAAGAGCCCACCCCCCCCTCACTGACCCAAGGATAAGAAGGAAATGATCTTCTAAAAATAACACCAAAGACAAATGGATGATTTGGACACATACATAGTGTAAGGATCTATCTGTCTCAACCTTTTCAAAGTCTTACCACAGGCAGAGGTACAGTTTTCTTTCATAAAAACCTTTAAAAATGTCTAAATGTCATCCTCAAAAGGGGGATAATCCTGTTTCTACTGAAAATTGTCTATCCAAGGTCAACTATTTTCCTCTTACATGTATTTTATTTATATGTATATTGCCACTTATTTTGGATCCAGAGTATTAGAGATGGAAAAGGATTTAGGGCTTATCTGGCCCAATTTTCTCATTTGAGAGATGAGAAACTGAGGCTCAGAAGGGTTGAATTTATTTGCCCAAGGTCATATAAATAGCTAGAAACAGAGTCAATCTCCAAAGCCGACCTTGCTTTCCCAAATCCCTTAAAAGTGCTTGTTTTGCTATATCACGTTGCTTTCTAATTCATTTTGAGGATACATATGTCAGCTTTCACCTTTATACCAAAGATTCAACTTTCTATCATGAAAGATGACAACCTACTCAGGAGAATAGAAAAACAATATATTCTTGTTCATGCTTATTTTACCTGTAACTTTCTATATAAGGTAAAATGAAGGAGAAATGAAATTGATTTCATCCAGGAATGACAGTGGAATTGATGAGATTAATGATGTGGAAATTTACAAACTGACCCTAGATAGAATTTCTCATTTCAGATCTACAGTATGAATTTCACTTCCACATCCTAGAAGATAATGGACTATGGATCTGCCTCTTGGGGGCTATGATTGGCAACATGCTTTTCAAAATGAATAGAACATTCCCCATCATGTAATGTATCACATCCAAAATTATTCCAAAAGGATGCCAATTTCTGATATCTATGCATGAGGAGTAGCAAAAATTGGGAGTCTTCAAGCATTCTCCTGAACAGGTGTTAATGTCCATGTGCACAGATGGGAATGTATCCATAGAGACTAAAAACAGTCAATAGCAATCATTTCTGATTCTGAAGCCAGAAAGTCTGAAGCGTGTTTGTGTAGTGGGCAGAATACTTGATTGGGAGTCAGGGAACTTGAGTTCTAGTTTTATCTCCGCCTCTAAGCAAGGATGTGACTTTAGGCAAGACTTTTAATCAGTTTGGACCCTTTCCCCCATATGTATACTCTCAAATAAAACCATAATTCTGCCTACCTTATCCAGGATTGTCATAAGGCTTCAAAAGGACAATATGTCCAAGCAACTTGAAAGGTATAACTGCTATATTAATGCGAGGAATTCATATGAGGATCATTTCAGGAGTGAATTAAATAGCTGTGATTTATTTAGAAGGGTATTTAGGGTCCTGGAATGCACACATGGACCTTTAGCCTGTTGCATTTTTTTAAATTCCTGCATTTCAACATCCCTCCAACTGGGCTCTGAATGTTGGGGTTTCCAGGCCAAGTTCTGACGTAAACGACATTTGTTTATTAGTAAGACATGGCTAACATAGATCACCAAATATAGGTCAGTTTGCAGTTGAGTTCCATTTGTCACTCTTATCACCAACACCCTCACACCCTGAGACCCCTCTGTGTTTGTTTTAGAGATGTCTGTATTGTCATCAACAGAGTCTTGGGTCAAGATGAAAATAGGAATCTGAGCAGGGAGTATGAGAATTGAAAAAAAAAGTGAGATATACCTAATACCACATAGAGAGGGGACAGAATGTCCCCAAGGTTCCTAATTGAATTTCCTTTGGTGTTATTGCTCAATTCTGGTCCAAATGAGAGCAAACCTTTTCACAGGACCAATTTCTTAACCCATAGTTAGACCATCAAGCATGTCATAGGTGGGGGTGTTTAGCTTTGGAATAATGCTGCATTGAATTAATTTGGATTAGAATTAAAATGAGTAGAAAGAATTTACATCTTAAATATTAAGATTTTCTGTTTCAGAAAATCAGAAAGAGAAAAAAAGTAAAATACTTAAAGGCTTCCACTTGAAAACATTTAAAGAAGGCAAGTAAAACAGCTACTTAGTGATTATATTTCTCCTGGATCAGGATTTAATAAGCAATCATTTAAGTAATAGGTATAGTAGGTTAAGATAAGGTGTTTTTAGCATAGTAGCCAAAGGTGACCATGGGAGTCAATGTTTACTCTCCCCTTGATCACTTTCTATCCAGTATCATCTCTTCTACATGAACTCAGGGGAAAATTTTAAGCAATAGCAAAAATGTTAATGCCCCAAGGATGTGTCAGATTTAAGAAACACCATGTTTCAATCAACAAACAAGTAGGAGAGTCAAGGAGACTCATTTTACATGGACCTTTGAATTAGTGGGAGAGGTAATGTAATGGAAAAGATCACTGGATTGTGAGTCAGAGAACTGAGTTTGAATACTGGCTCAGATTTCAGAGGACCAGAAAGGAACCAAATCCCAGTTCTGTTCCTCATTATCTTTGTCACCTTGAACAAGGCATTTCCCTTTATGAGCCTTGATTTCCTCTTTTATAGAATTAGGTTTGAAGAATAAGACTTCAAAGCACTTTACTATCAAAAAAAATGATATCATCCTTTAGTATCAAGGGACCGAACTTTACTCCCCATTTCTATGACTAACTTGCTTTATGATACTAGCCAAGTCATTTTCCTTCTCTAGGTCTGGAAAATGAGGGTGTCAGAGTAGATAATGTTTAAAAGCCTTAAATAGAAGTCCACAAATTACTGAAACTATGGAATGGGAGATATTCCCACCAATGAAATTTTCCAAACTGTTGATTAATGGACTAGAAGGATGAAGAAGGACAAGCATCTCAAAAATGTCACACTGCTAACACTTTTATCTTGAAGCTTCAAATCAGTTCTCTAAGAACAAACATGCCACCTTTCTGCCAAGTATGGATATTCTAGGTTGGGACATCAGAACTGGCCCAATGTCACACACATATGTCCCCTGATTCCTGTACGGGTGGGCCTGATATCACTCACTATAGAAGACAGAGAATCAAGTAGTCATAGATTTGCTTCTACTTATGTCAAGCCCTCCTGGGGTTGGACAAAGGATGCACCACTAAATTACCTTATATTTATGTGTAAATGTTGCAGTGGAATTAGGAAGGCTCATATTCATGAATTCAAATCCAACCTCAGACACTTGCTAGCTATGTAATATTCTGGGCATGCCACTTAACCCTGTTTGCCTCGGTTGGACAACTAGTTTAGAGCACTAGACCTGGAGTCAGGAAAACTCATTATCCTGAGTTCAGTACAGCCTCAGATACTTATTCACTGTGTGACCCTGGACAAGTGACTTAACCCTGTTTGCCTCAATTTCCACATCTGTAAAATTATCTGCAGAAGGAAATGGCAAACTATTCCAATATCTTTTCCAAGAAAACCACAAATGGGATCATGAAAAGTTGGACACAACTCATCAACAAAATATACTTTATATATAAATAAAGCAATGTTGAATAGTAAACATAGGACCAGCCTTAAAGTAAAGAAGACCTGAGTTTAAATTCTATTATTTACACAACTGACTGTGACCCTAGGACAGCCATTTGACTTCTCAATACTCCAGATAACTCTTTAAAAACCTGAAGTTACATAGAAGGTGTTGAACTGTACTGGTAGAGGATTTTCTCATGGAGGTGGTTCCTTATACTGATAAAATCATAGAATTAACCCAAATAGGTATGTGTGCTTAAAATGAATTTATCTGGGAACTTGTTGCTTTGCTGAGAAGTACTTCTACTCTTTGAGGACAAGAATTCAATTTTATCTGTTTGTTTTCATCTTTATATTCTCAGTATCTGGCATATGGGTGGTCCTTAATAAAGATTTGTTGATTGGTTGGCTGGAAATAAATTTCTCCTTTTCACAAAAAGAACCTCTTAATTTACAGCAACATTATTATTGAAGCAGTTTCCCTGTTTAGTAATAGTTAATGTTTGGGTAAATTGTTCCGTATCTTTTGCTTTGCCATTAAGTAAATGTGAAAATGTCTTCCACATTTACTAGAGACTCCATAGGTATGTCCTAAAGATTTACTTGAACACAACAGGATTAAGTAATTTAACCAAAGTCAATCACCTAAAAATATACAAAGGTGAAAATTGATTCTAAGGCTTCTTGATTCTGAGTGAAGCACTCTGTCCATTAAACAATTCTGATGCCTTCTCTCTCAGCTTATCAGATAAATTGAGAACTGTGATATAGACTAGAGCAAGTATTATCCCCCTTTTACAGACCACTCTCTTTCTCCTCTCTCTCAGAAATCTCTTTTATTTCTCCAAAACCAGAAGAGGCAGTTGAATGGTACAGTTGATACTGGAATGAGGAAGAACTGAAGTCATTTCCAGTCTCAGACAGTTACTAGCTATTTATTCTTGAACAAGTCATTTAACTTAAATTTTCCTAAGTTTTCTCAATTATAAAATGGGGATAAGAGCATCATTTACCTCACAAAAATTTTGTGAGGATCAAATGAAATATTTGTTAATGCTTAGCATAATGCATGTCTCAAAGTAGATGCTTTATAAATACTTATTCCCTTTCTCCTAGTTATCCATGGACCATATACTGAGATCTTAGAATAATATTTTAAATGCATAATTTTTAAAAAAGATTACAGAGGAAATCGATTATGTTGAAATATAGCTATCAAATTAATTTAAAAAAAAACAAGTTTATGGTTCCAGGTTAAAAATCCCTGGAAAGAATACTGGATTAAAGCTTGAACCATGTTCAAATTTTGACCCTGCTACTGAGCAGCTGTGAGGTCTTGGGCAAATAAATCACTTAATGCCTGGAGAATTTCTCTCTCTCAGAAATCTTTTTTGTTTTTCCAAACCCCAAAGAGGCAGTTGAGTGGCACAGTGGATAGAAAGCTGGATCTGGAATAAGAAAGAACTGAATCCCAAATCGTGGACTATTTGCATGTACCTTATTGCCAGCATCCCCTTTGATGGGCCACCTTAGAAAGTTAGTAAAGTGACAAACTGGGATAGAAAGTAAAGTGACTGGATTCACTCAAGGTCAACAACTAATAAGCAGCAGGGGTAAAAGTTGTGACTTCTCCTTCCCTCCTATTTGTGACATTTCACTCTATGGGGGGCCCGGTGATGGTTAAGGAATTAGAATTCATTCCATTATAAAAATAAGCAGCAGAAACCAATCAGAGACCCTCTTCCATCCATGCACCTGTCTCTCTCTCTGTCTCTCTCTCTCTGTCTCTATCTCTGTCTGTCTTTCCCTTTGTCTCTCTGTCGCTCTCTTTGTCTCTGTCTCTCTCTGTCTCTCTCATCAGCTGCTATGGAACCCAAAGTCACACGAGTTTTAAAGGGGCTTTTGGAAAGCCCCCACTGAAGCCTGCAAGGCTTCTAAACCCCATTCCAAGACATCTAACCGCCACCACAGCCCTCCCCCCACGTCGCTCCAAGACTTTACTGTTTTGGAACTTGTGACCTGAAGCAGCCCCATATTGCAAGAGCAGAGCCATTTTTGTGTACCCCCTGCTGATCACCTAATCACAATCCAATAGCCAAAACTTTTTACCACACCCCCATGCTCCTCATTCATTCCAAAAGAATGTAAATTCTGCTGTGTATTCACTTACCTCCTTGGGTGGTCTCTGTGTGTTCAACTAAGGCAGAGAATCCCAGGGTCCTCTTTAAATACTCAAGGCACTCAAATCACCAGCCTTGGCCCCCCATGGTGGGGAGGGGTGAGAGGGGAGGGAAGCACAGGAGTGAGGGGATGAACAAGCGATGAGTAACCCAACTGCTATCAGCTTGCTGAAAATAACTTGTGAGCAAAGCCCTGAATTTTGCTCCCCCCCGCCCCCCACACCAGCTGTGGATCTAGGGAAGAACAATGTCATCCCTGAAGTTTCAAGCCACTCTTTGCTTTAGTACCCCAAATCCAGGTGATGAACATGTCAGTATCAGGGTTATGTGGGTGTGGCGGGGGAGAGGGTTGAAGTAAGAATGACAATAAAATATAATTTAATGATTAAATACATATTTTTAAAAGTTTCCTCCCTTCTTCCCACCCCTCTGACCTTTCCAGAAAATCTACACAAACTACCTACAAATAAATCATGACCCATGTCCAAGAGCACTCTGGAAATCTCAGGCCCTGTCCTCATGTTAGGATTAAGAAGCGACAACTAAAAATAAGCACTATGGACGTTGGAAGAGGTATTTTGATAATTTCAATGAAGTTCCCAAAATGTGGGTCAGCTAATCAGAATCCTACAAGTCAGTGACTATATGGTTGTAGAATGTTACGCTTGAAAGGATTTTAGAGGTCATGTAGTCTAACTGGCTCATTATACACATGGAGAAATTGCAGTCAAGAGAGGGAAAATGATTCATTCTTTGATTAGTGACAGAAAAGACTGGAATTCAGAATCCTGATTTCCTCTAATGCCCTTTCAACTTTACCATATATAAGTTTTCCAATGTGTGTATGCTATATGTGCATGTACCCATATATATTCAATATATGTATAGTCATATATATATATGCATGTATATAAACATATATTCTAATACATACACAAAAGCTTGATGTACACTTTGATATTAATTTCCCCTTAAAATTAACATGACAATATTGAAAATTCATAATGAATACATAATGATGTATAACACATGTTTAACACAAGACACATACACACATATCAGAAGAAAAATTCTTTGAGGGCAGGAAATGTTTTATTTTAATCTATCACCAGCACCTAGGACAGTGCCTAGCATATAGTAGGCAATAGATAGATAGATAGATAGATAGATAGATAGATAGATAGATAGATAGAAACACATACTGATATAGGGTTAGAGGTTAAAGGCTAATCTAGATCTCCTTTACAAATCAACTAGAATAAGTTAATTTTACTTTGTTTACCTAAATGACTGAAATGGACACTCCATTTAAGACACTCCCAATTCTATCACCTGAGGTATATACCCTTACTATTACTTGGTTTAGAACCAAGAAGCCCTGGATCCCACCTTTCACTCTTCCTAGATCTGTGACCATGAGCAGACTACTTAACCTGAGACTCAGTTATAAAATGGGAATGATAGCTGCAGAACCTACCCTACAGAATTATTTTGAGGGTACAATGAGATGATGTATATAAAGTGGCTGAAGCCCCAAAAATGCTTACTATTATTATTATTATTTATTAATTATTATATTACACATTAAACAGACCCTGAAGAATTTTTTTAACCATATCTGCTTAAACTACTGGGTTAAATATAAAAAAAATAAAAAATATATTTTCAGCTTTATCTAGGCATCATAGACATAGGAGTATCACAAATTAGAGTTGGAAGAGATCTTTGAGATCATTTAGTGCAATTCCTTTAATTTATAGAGGGGGAAACAGGAATAGAGAAAAAGCAATGACTTGTTCACAGATCTCCTGACTCCCAGGAAGATGACTCTTTCACTGATTTATTCTAACAATCATGAGGTGAATTCTTTTCTTTCTAAAGCAAAAGGTTTTGTTTATACCTATGATCCAATCCCCTCCCTATTTTCTGGGAGCTTGTGCCATCGTTCCTCTCTTCTTTCCACCTTCTCTCCTTTCCTCTCCTCTTCTCTCCTCATCTCTTCTCTTTGAAAAGTATAATCACTGCAATCAAATAGATTCTTAAACATTATAGAAAAGTTTTTGTTAAATTTTAGAATAAATGGAGATTTTAAATAAGTTCATAGAAACAATTTATTCATTCATATTATTAAAATAACTAAGGTGATAAATTTCCTTCTGGTCTTTGGCATTATGAAAGGATTTAAACTTTATCTATTAGTCTCCAATCAGAACTATTAAAGAAGAGCAGGATTGTAGCTTTTTAAGAATAAATGGGGGACAGCTAGATGGCACAGTGAATAGAGCACCAACCCTGAAGTCAGGAGGACCTGAATTCAAATTTGTCTTCAGACACTTAACATTCCCTAGCTGCATGATTCTGGGCAAGTCACTTAATCCCAATTGCCTCAGCAAGGGAAAAAAAGAATAAATGGGAGAAAAATTATGTCAAATTCCAACTACATTCATGGACTTCCTGAGATATACTTATGAACATAAGGCTTAAAATCCCTATTCTAAACCTCAAGAACAATAAGAAATTAAACTATGTGAGATAAAAAAAATGTAAAATGGATGAATGAAAAGAATCTACAATAGAAAAAGGAAGAGGAAGTAGAGGACGAGGAAGAGATGAAGAAAGAAGAGGAGGAGAAGAGGAGGAAGAGAAGAATTATACTGATTGTCAGCATTCTTACTGATCCCACTTTGAGCCAAGACTGAGTGAGAAGTGGGATATCATCTGTCTCTTGGCTCTGTTGGCCCACTCTTAGCCACTTGGAATGTAGACTGTCACTAGCTCTCAAACAACGAAGGTCTTTGCTCTGAGCCATGGCTAAGTAGGAAATATGATAGATGTAACCACCCAGCTTGGTACCTCTCTCCATATTCAAGCCTTTTGAGCCCATGATTAACAGATTGTACATGCTTGCTCAACTCAATACTTGCCCTAAGACTGCAGAGAGGTGAAAGGACTCAGAAATTATCACCACCCAGGCTTGATAGATGTAATTGTCCAAGCTGAGGACTGAGAGCAATGCACAATTTGCTATCTGCTTTCTATTCCCACCTTAAGACCTACATAAAAAATAATCACAAGAGAATCTCATATTCTCTACATCTTTCAATGAATAATATAAAGAAGTGGTCTACTTCATAATATATTTTCCAAAAAAATCTATTCTCTTCCAGTGCTTTTATAGAAGATATCCTTAATGCACTTGTAGATTGTTCTCATGAAATTATATATATGTGTGTGTGTGAATGTGTATATATGTATATATATGTGAGAAACTAGCCCATCTATTGACAGTTGTTTATATTTTCTCAATTGTCTCTTTTTTGTCAATACTTTAATTTTCTTTTCACCTCATATACCTTAAAAACTAGTCCCTGAACCCCATCAGAACTGTTACCTCCAGTATATACAGTTTTTGTATTTACTTACTTTAATCCAACAGCTTTTCCCATCTATGTTATAAAATTTCTACTTCTTCCATAAGCACATGAAGCATTGAGATGTTCGAGTTCAAATGTGGGATATAAACTATGACATAGACATTTATAGATCTTTTCCACTTGTTTGTCAATTGTTCTTTTTCCAATTTCTTCCTTACATATGTTCAGGATGACTTTGATTACTTGGGTACCATTAAATTTTATTTAAGTTTTTTTCCCCCCAGAATGACTTCTTACTCATTATGAGATTATTCTACTTATAATCTTCCAGTATGCATTTTTCTCATATTTTATAAATGAGTTTATATTCTATATTTGTTTCACCCATGGCTCTCATATGATAAGTTGAAAAGTTTGCAATTTATCCTAGGGGAAATAAAGAGCCATTGGAGGTTTACAAGTAGGAAAAAAAAAGTGTGATGTGATGTGCTTTTAAAAGTTGTTTTTTTTTTTTTTTTGAAGAGGGAAAGGGACCCACATTTGCAGAAATGTTTGCAGCAGTTCTATTTGTGGTGGCAAAGAATCAGGAAATAAGTAGATGCTTATCAATTGGGGAAAGGATAAATAAGTTGTGGTATATGAAAATAATGGGATATTATTGTTCTGTAAAAAATGATGAACCAGCTGATTTCAGAAAAGCCTGAAAAGAATTCCATGAACTGCTGCTGAGTGAAACGAGTATAACTAGGAAAACATCGTATACAACAACAGCAAGATTGTGTGATGATCAACTATGACAGACAGGTCTATTTATACATTTTTATAAACATTTATAAGTACTAACTAATATAATCATTATTATCTTACTAGTCATTGGATAGAGATCTAATATTTAGGTTGCCAACCATGAAATCAATGCCTGTCACCATCACTACATAGGAAAAAAAGGGGATTGCCTAGGCCTTTAGGAAGTTTTTAAAAAGTGAAAATTTCATGAATTACCACAGCCATAAGATCAGGTATCTAGAATTGGAAGGAACCTTAGCAGTCATTATGGAACCCGAGATTTAGAAAAATGGTCATGACTTGCCAAATTTCATGCAGGTTTTCATTGGTCGATCTAGAACTTGAACTCAGGTCCTGTGACTCAGAGTGGAATACTTTCTTGTGAATTGGTTACCAATGCTTACCTAGGCTCATGTTCTAATAGGTCATTGCATGTCACCTGGACTATACTTAAAGCCTTTCTTGCTTGGAAAAGTCTTCCGACTTTGTGCTCTCAAAAACAGCCTACATGATCCAGACCCACTTTCAAAATCCACTGAGGTATCAGGGTAGGGCTTTTGCCAAGAATTATTAAGTTATATTAATGTCCCCAAACACCTTTTCCTTTGCTTAAGTGTCTTCCATTCCTCTAGATAAATAATTGAGAGTTAAAATATCAAACATTTGAAAATTGTATCCCTTCCAGCCCAGAGTCTTTTCCGTATTAGAGCTGTGTTTCCTTTCTTTGTTTTTTTTTAGTCCTGTCAAAGAAAATAAATTGAATTACTCAGTACTGTTTAGTGATCAGATTTATGCCAAACAATATTTTTATTTGTTATATGGAACAGCTGTTTGGTAGATGGTTGCTCAATAACAAAGAACCTTCTCTATCAACTAACTGTCCTCATTTTACACAAGAAGTTTGGGTCTTATATACTCTTGAAGAGATTCTGCCAAAAAGTTCTGGGCATGACCTCATACTACATGGCTTGCATTAAAGGTACAAAATAGAAAACAGAATGTTTTGTGAATGGAAAGGGAAAACAAGTCAACTATCCGATTTGTGATGTTTAATCATAACAGCTTCAGGAACTTCTAAGTTGATATAAGAAAATGTTCCAAATGGCAGAAGTTCAAACAATTGTAAGTCTATGTGAACAGACTTAATTTTGTTCAAGCATTGAAAAGTCAGCATTTTTTTGATACACAATTGATACAGAAGACTATTTTGTTTTGAACATTAAGTAGTAGTTTTTAAATGCAGAAATCTCATGAATTTTAGTTATGCCTCAAGTATGGTTCAGCTCAATTATCTATGAGATACCAATATTTTCTTTTGACAGTATTATTTCCACATACTACAGAAGCTCATCTGATTCTGTGATGCTGGTATTTAAATGTGGTGACTGTTGATGGTGAAATAAAATCTTGATGGCAAAATGGATTGAGCACTGGACACTGAGTCAAGAAGACCTGAGTTGAAATCCAACCTCAGACTCTAGCTGTGTGACACTAACTGATCTTATCAGCATCAGTTTCTTTATCTATAAAATGAAAATACTAATAGTACCTTTCTGCCAAGGTTGTTGTGAGGAAAAAATGAGATGATGTTTGTAAAGCATTTTGCAAACCTTAAAGCACAATATGTGTTAGTTGTATTGTTGCTGTTATAGTTATTACTGTTACCTCTTACGGGTTTTTTTTGTTTGTTTTTGTTTTTGTCTTTGGTATAATTTTTTCCTTAAATACTTACCAAATGTCTATATGTGGGTGAGTCTCTTGTCAAGTTTTTTTTTAAAGTCATTTCCTCCTTTCCACTGCTTTTCATAGAGAGAATAGTCTATATTCCATACTGATGTCCTCATTTGTGAAGAGAACATCGTAAAGAGAACCTCCACCAGGTATGAATAAATTGTGATCTGAATCATTGGATGGAATACCTCATTGGTAAGATCAAAGATCCACTCACATTTTGGAGAATCAAAACACCTTAAGATCATCTGGTTCTGATTATGTCATTTTGGGAGTAGTGGTGAGGGGACAAGGATAATAAAAAATATGCCTTCTTGCCAATTTCTCTGCTAAATAAGAAAGAAAAAGAAAATACAGACGCCAAGAAAGAAAAGATTCTGATTCTTGACAACTAAAGAGAAACACAGCTTGATAGAAGCAAAGGAAAGAACTTCTAAAAAAGTGAAAGCCACTGTTGCCATAATGATGAAATGAATCTGATAAATGAGTTCAATCAACAGATTAGATCAGACAGGAAGCAGAATTGCAATCTTTAGATTCAAAGTTTTAAACTCCCAACTCCATGAACCAAATGCAGGGCATGAAACAGGCTACAAAATAACATACAGAAAGGATAATTGAAATTCAAAGGTTTGTGCAACTTAACTGGTATATGTTAAAATATTAAAAATTCAGAGGAAATGGCAACCACTTTATTAAATTGAAGCTATAAATATTCACACACTATGAAATAATTGTTTAGTTGGTTTCATAAGAATAGTTTCTATTTATAAAATGCATTGGCAGATATTTGATTTATCCAGAAATGTTTCACCAAACTCTAAAGAAAGCCCATTTCCATTTCCTTAGCTTGAAAATTGAAGCAATCAGAATTCAATAATCAGTCTTTGAGTTTGAGTGGGACTCCTTTGTCTATTTCTCCCCAACCTCCAAAGACCTACTGGAAATGAAAATGCTTTTAGAATACTAAGCATTAGGGATCTATCTTCAAGGAATGAGCCTTAAAAATGTAATTTTATCCAACTTCCCTACCTTCTCAAAATTCCTTTTCCCCATGAGTTAGTGTTGCTTTCTGGGCAGAGTATATATCTAGTAGGATTTAAATTAACTTCTTATAAAAAATACTTTGTAATTTCCCTGTAGTAGAGATTATCTTGTATACTGGATATAAGCAGCCTGGTCTTTTCAGGCCTACACTTTATAGCTCCTGTTGATGGGCTGCAGACTTCTTTGTAAGCTGCAACTTAAGCAGCTGCTAATAAGCAGAGATCATTAGCTCTTTAGCAACTGCTCTGGTCCATTAAGCAGCAGATGGATGAGGGATAAACTGCACAGAGTGACCTTATTTTTTAATCCAAAACCAAGAATATGTGCTGTAGCAAAAGATAGATCTCTTTTTAAGTCTTGTTGAAAGTGCATTTTCTTTTTATTGAAATCAGTACATTTCCCAGAATATTTAGTATGCTTTGCATCATGCAGAACAGAATTCTGGGACACAATCTTCATTATTATGGATTTTGAAAATGAACTTTACCCACTCTTTGATTTCATAATATGAGAGTTGGAGGACTTTAGAATTCATGCAGTCCCATTTTACAGATGAAAAAATTCAGGGCTCAGGAGGTTAAATAATTTCTGCTAACTATCAGAACTTCTATTTATTTCTATCACCTTCTAACTATCAGAGGTAAGATTTGAATCAAGATACTCTGCCTCTTGAACCAATGATCTTTCTAGCATATCGTGCCGCTTGTTCATATGTAAAAGTGACAAGAACAAAAACACTAGCAACAACAAATATACTGCTTACCTCCAAGATTTCATAATATTTCAAGTGTTATAAATCAAGTTATTATGATGACTTCTTGGATATCACTGGATGGTTCCCTAAGAATCCACAAGATCTTTCTTGATTCTTAGCTTAGAAAAGCAGATACAGATTCATGAGGAATGAGTCTGGGGTTAGCTACTGAGAGAAGACAGAAAAATCTTTGATTTGAAGTTGTTGTGGTCTTTGAGTGACTGCAGGGAAATAGCAGGCCATCAAGAGTTTCAACAGGACTGAATCTTGGGACTGGATTTATTTCAATCTTTACTTACAGAACACTGGTTAAAAATTGTTGTGATGCATAATGTAGGTTCATTGACTGTATAAATTTATGAAAATGGATTTCTATAAAAATAAAACATCATGCCAACATTCCTCCTCCAAGATTCTGTAATCTCACCAATGTAGATACTATTCCCCAAAATGAGAATGCTAGCAAATTATATTAAGGTAAAATGTTGGAAAGTGACAGCTAGATTTCTAAAAAAAACATCAATAAAATATTAATATTAAAATGATATTAAAATTTGGGCTTTTGTTTCAGAGAAAGTTAGAGCCATTAAAAGAACTATATGATTTCCTAACACACTCTCTGATCCTTCTGTTTAATTCTAGGTCCATCTCATTGTCCCCTTGTCATATCTGTCCAAAACATATTCATGAATTGATGGACATTATAGCTTATCCATTCCAGATAGCTTTGGAAGTTCCTTCAATACCCTAGACATGGGGCCATCTTAACTTGGAATATCTTTTCATCCATGTAGCCTCCTTCTTTCATTTGCAAGTTCCTCCATTTTGGGAAGGAGCCCAGGCCAGCCATGCTTCATTTCCCTTCTGGTTCAGCATCTGACTCTCAGAACTTTGCCACCAAGCTTCAGTTGCCCTCTCACTTTGATATGTTCCCCTTTATTCCCCAAGGCTTTTCAGGTTCCTTTTGAGTTACTTAGCAAATATGCTTTCTACTCCTACATATAATGTAAACTCCTTGAGAGTTGGAACTGTCTTTTCCCTTGCTTGTATTCATATTGTCAGTCCTTAGCACAGCATCTGACACATAGTAAGTGCTTAATAAATGCTTCCTTCCTTGCCTCCAATTTCATGTCATAAACTAAATAAGAAGCTTTCTTTGTTCACTTGATTTTTTGTTTATTTCCAGCTTATAAATATGTATTTATACACATGTATATTCTTATATGTGTCTACATAGCCATATATACATGTGTATATTTCACACACATTACATATAAACTCCTCTAAAGTCCTCTGATGCCTCATGGTGATGTAGAGGTGACCTTGGATTCTCAAAGTTCTCAAAGACTATGTCTTAAAGCAGTGTTTTCAAATTCAAAAAAAAATGCATACCATTAATTTATAACAAGAATCCCTGGGGACTGCATATTGATTTAGTTTTAATAGGTAATATCAGTGTTTCAATGAATTTTTGTTTTATTAAATATTTCCCAATTACATTTTAATCTGGTTTGGGCCACATTCAGGAGTATTTTGAACCACATGGAGCCCATGAGCTGTATATCTGACTTCTCTGCCTTTAGCACAAGTCTTTTCAGATCCTACCAAACCAAGCAGGTTTTAAGGATGGACCCAATCACAATGTCTATTATCTATGGTCTAACATAGTGCCTTGCACATAGTAGGTTCTTCATAAAAGCTTGTTGAATGAAATTGACCGAAGATCAGTCTGACTGAGGACATAGGGGATTCTTATCATAAGACAGAGTTCTTTACTTGTTTTTGTTAGCACTCTGGTGATACCTATAGACTCCTCCCCAGAAAAAAAATTTTCAAATGCATAAAAGTAAATACCTATAATTGCAAAGGAAACCACAAAACACAGTTCTGAAATTTTTTAAAGTTCATATAATACCAGGTGAAGAACTGCAGCAAAAAAAATATCATTGGCAGCTACACAGTAAAGTGGATGGAGTGTTGGACTTGGTCTCAGAAAGATAAAAGTCAAATCCTGCCTTATATACGTATAACTACATTTTTTGGACCCTATCTGCCTCACTTGCCCTGTTTATAAAATAGGGAGGACAGTTACATCATCTACTTACCAGAGTTGTTTTAAGAATCAAAATGTCAAAATATATGTAATATATATGATACATTTTGCCAGTCTTAAAGTGCCATGTAAATGTTATCATCCTATCATCAGTCATTATCATCATCATCATCATCATCATCATCATCATCACATCAGCCACCAGGTGATAATAGGTTTTGGCCTCAGTGTTCATGATAACCATACTGAAGAGCTATTGAAATATTTATTGGTAATGTTAGTACCCAAAATGAAAAAATAACTGATCTTTTAACTGTTAGTAATAACTAGATAAACATTGAAATAAAATCCATGGTTTCATCAATATGATACTCTCTCTGTGAATGTGGGCTGTAATGCTCTCTTTCTTAGTCTTTAAGAGTTGCCATGACTGAAAGTTCATCCAAACTTCAGTAACCAACTCATGATGTGATCTCTGAATTTAACCAGGCAGTAGTCAGACAAGAGACGTATACTGGAACTCTATAGATAACACACACAACATGTCTATAAGTATATCTGTATATATATGTATATGTATACCTATACTAGTACATATAATTTATTTGTGGATTAGTATTTCAATTTTTTTCAACAAAACATTTATTAAGCACTTAAACAACATATAAGGGCTTATACTAAAGACTAGAGATACAAAAGATTAAGAAATGACCTAGTCACTGCCTTCAAGGAATATGAATGCTCTTAGAGAGGGGGGTGGGAAAGGAATGAAACATGACATTTGTACAGATAATAGAATGCAAAGGAAAATGAAAATGGGTCAAGTGAAAGATCCAGATAAAGTACTTCAGAAAAATTAAGGGGAGAAAGAATTGATTAATGCCTTTATTCTTGAAGGGAACCAAAATGACATCAATATGTTACAATCTAGGTAGAAGGTATCCAACTGTGGCTGATTAGACCAATATAAGTTTAGAAAACTCTACCATAGGGGGAAGAAAATAATACTTTGAGTTGGGAAGGATGATGGAAGGCTTAGTGGAAGAAATGGCATTTGAGTTGAGCTTTAAAGAAAGATAAGGGCTCCAAAAAGCATATAGAAGGAGGAAGTAGCATTCCAAGTCTGTGTGAGTGTATGGAGGTAGAAGAGCACATTTTAAATTTGGATAATACAGTGGGGAGTATGTGAAGTTTGGAATAAAGCTGGAAAGACAGACTGGTGAAAGATTATATAGGGCTCTGAATGCCAGGTTAAATAAGGAATTTGCATTTCAGTCTGTGAGTGCTAGATAGCACCTGGTTATGTTGGCAGTTGTATCAAGAATGGACTGAAATAGGAGTGAATATTCACACACTGAATATCTGGTATGTAAGTGCACATCTACTATTGTGTAGTAAGAGAGGAAAAAAAGTATAGACTGCTGGCAAAGATGGCAATATGGAACGTTTCAGCCTAAGGCGGTTTTCTCTAAAATTACCTCATCAGAAAAAAAAATACTGTGCCAAATGAAGCAAAAGATCAACAAACAAAATAGATGAATTGAAAAAAAAAAAAAACCTAAAGTATGCTAATCCCCATTGGCTGGTAGTGGAATGATTTAAGGACTATACTGATCTCAATCAGCCCTGGTTTGAACCAGTGCTAGGGGGAGGAAATGCCTAGGACTAAATCCCTCAGCAACCACAATTACTCAGTTTAGTTCATTTTAAAATTGTGACCATTGATGGCTGTAATCCATCCAAGAACTGGAAATAAAAAGGATGCTCATCTGTTGATAACAGCTAAACAAATTATGATGAAATGGTAAAACAATGTTCTCATGATATAATAAATGAAAAATATGGGAAAAACTCAGAAAAGTATGGGAAGACTGAGTAAAGAAAAGAGAACCAAAAAAAAAAAACCAATTTAGATGCTCTCCTCATTATCAATCAAACAAGTAATCAACAATCATTTATTAGATACTTATTATGGGCCAGGCATTGTCTTGGTGCTAAAACTACAAAGACAAAAATGAAACTGACCCTGCTCTTAAGGAGGTTACAGTCTATCAGGAAAGACAAGTCAAGACATATCGAAGTATTATATACTAAAGAAATATAAAATAACATCAAAATACATCAGAACCCTGAATAATGAAATGATTAATCTTGATTTGAGAGATCATGGTAAAATTTGCATATTCTTCTACTCAGTAGAGAGGTGATGGATTGCAGATGGATATATAATTATTTGAATTATATATAGTGGCATGGATCATGTATGATCAGATATGGGTAATATATTGGTTTGTTTTTCTTAGCCATTTTCTTCGATTTATGTATCTATGTATCCATTTATCTATTCATTTATCTCCCTCTTTACCTATCTTTATATAGTGTTCAACTTGGTTTCTGAGAGTATTGACTTTGAATATTGCTTATAATACTTATTGCTCCAGTGGCTCTTACTTTCCCTCTACAAAATGAGGATCATAATCCCTAGAATTGCAAATGGCTGACCAACGAGATAATATTTATAAAAAAAGTTCATAAATTATAAAGTATTTCACACTTAACACTAAATTGTTTACTGTGCTCATTGTTTGTCCTTTGTACTTGAAGAAGACCAATGGCATCCTAATGTTGGGGTCAAGACACACTGTGTTTGATCAGTTCAATATATACTTGGAAGGTTCTACCATAGGTCAGGCACCAATAGTCTTTTGAATATTTGGGATGGAGGTATCCCTAGATTTTCACATCTCATGTTTCCTTTGTGCTACTTCAATTCTGTTTTGCTCATAGAAAACAGCACCTTCTTTAACAAGGCTTTGTCATGCTTGGTGATCCTGTGCCAGCATTTCCATATTTCACAATTGCAACAAAAGTTCTTTAAAGAGACTTTGAGAGTGTCCTTCTATTGCAATTTCTGACCTCTGTGTGAGCATTTGCCTTGTGTGAGTTCCCCATAAAATATTATTTTAGGTAAATGTACTGTATTCATAACATTGAAGATGAGGATGATACTTTAGCTTGGAGAGAACATGACAAGAGAGAGGACACTACTCTCTCTACTTCTACTGGGTTTAATAAATTCTGAGATTTCTGCAGACATTTTGCAAGTGAAAAAGCTGAAGCAAATAGGGTTAAATAGCTTGCTCAGGATCACACAGATAAAAAATGTCTGAGATCATATTTGAACTCAGGTCTTCCTGACTCTGGATCTAATGCTCTAGTCACTGTACCACCTAGCTGCCCAATTCTCACACTCTATCAGTCTACTGTGCCAATGAGTTGTCAATTCTAATCATATGACTATAGAAAGATTATAAAATTCATTGGAATCTAGGTAAAATCCACCTCCTAATGGTTGACATAAATCTCCCTAATTTCTTAATTTAAGGTTAATTACTACTCAGGAATAAAATGAATTTGGTCACACAAGTTTTAGGATCAAAATAACTGCTATCCCAACACTTTACCTCTATTTAAAATAAGGCAATGCCACACTTTCAATAATAAATGGAAACTGTTTCATTGAGCTTTATCCTGAATTCCACTTCTCCCATCCTGCCTCTCCCCCAATATCTTCATATGTCTATCATTACAGATATCATGATGTATGTGCCCTTTAATTGAAGTATTTTTAAAGAATTTCAGAGATAGTAAAGAGAGGGATATCTTTGGGTTGCCTTTAAACAAAAGGTACAGAAAGCCATTTGCCAGTCTCTTAATATTTTCTGACCCCTTGATCAAGTTTGCTGCCAGAATTTTGTAAGTCCAGAGTATACACACAGCAGCTGAACTTAGCCCTAAGTGCTTGTCCCTTTTCAAATGTACTATGTGGAATTCAGCCACTAACAGCTGTAAACATTTGACCCAACCTTCATAGCTTTCTATGAAGAAAACTCATCTAAAATCTTTCTTGATAATGTTATAGACTACATGAGTTTTAGTACCTAAACCCTGCTACACTAAGTAAGAAAAGACAGAGTCCCACTTCCTGGAGCTCCTAAAACTAGAAGCTTATTGTTAAATACATAGGAACTGGGGCATGGGTGGATCCATAGCAAAGACTGACTCTCCAATTTCTGGACTGCATCTCTAATCCACTTGAGCACACATGGTGCTTCTTTTGGCTAACACCCCAGGAAAAGGATTTAGAGTTTATTGATGCTATTATTGTAAGAGGCTGTAATCTAAATGGAGTTAAAGGTTGGGATTCCAGTCTCTGTCTTTTGAACTTTTTATATCTTGACTTTTCCTTGTAAGAGCTCTATTCCTTTTTGGCCTCGTGGATGGAAAGTATGACATGAGATCAAGAAAAGACTCAACTAAAACCATAGGGTGAAGAAAACACAAAACCTGGATTGATTGGAGTTTAGATAATGGAGAGTTGTAGATATTTAATTTTCTTTTTAAATTTTTTTTTAAATTTTTAAATTTTTTTATTTTATTAATACTTTTTATTTGCAAAACATATGTATGGGTAATTCCTAAATATTAACTCTTACAAAGTTTTCTGTTACAAATTTCCCCCCCCCTACTCCCCACCCCTCCCCTAAATGGCAGGATATCGACTACATGACAATTATGTTAGAATACTTAAGAAATCGAATATATGTATAGTTATTGCCACATAACATTTTTTGTGTAGGAGAAATCGTATCTACAAGAAATAATAATCCAATAAAGGAAATACAGTGAAAGCAAACCTCAATAGAGAACATGAAAATGTTATGTTGTGGTCCACATTTCACATCCCTCTCTCTGGGTGTATATGGCTTTCTTCACTGAACAATTGGAATTGGTTTGAAGCATTTCATTGTTAAAGAGAGTCATGTCCCTTAGAACTGATCCTCATATAGTATTGTTGTTGCCGTGTATAATGATCTCCTGCTCATTTCACTCAGCATCAGTTCATGCAAGTCTTTCCAGGCCTCTCTGAAATCGTCCTGCTGGTCGTTTCTCACAGAGCAATAATATTCCATAACATTCATATACCATAATTTATTCAGCCACTCTCCAATTGATGGGCATCTATTCAGTTTCCAGTTTCTAGCCACTACAAAAAGAGCTGCCACAAACATTCTTGCACATGTGGGGCCCTTTCCTTCTTTTATGATTTCTTTGGGATATAAGCCCAATAGAAACACTCCTGGGTCAAAGGGTATGCACAGTTTGATAACTTTTTGAGCATAGCTCCAAATTGCTCTCCAGAATGGTTGGATCCGTTCACAACTCCACCAACAATGCATCAGTGTCCCAGTCTTCCCACATCCCCTCCAACATTCATCGTTATCTTTTTCTGTCATTTTAGCCAATCTGACAGGTGTGTAGTGGTACCTCAGAGTTGTCTTAATTTGCATTTCTCTGATCAATAATGATTTGGAGCACCTTTTCATATGATTATAAATAGTTTTAATTTCATCATCTGAAAATTGTCTCTTCATATCCTTTGACCATTTATCAATTGGAGAATGGCTTGAATTCTTATAAATATGAGACAATTCTCTATATATCTTAGAGATGAGACCTTTATCAGAACCCTTAAATGTAAAGATGATTTCCCAATTGGATGCTTCCCTCATAATCTTGTCTGCATTAGTTTTGTTTGTACAGAAACTTTTTAACTTAATATAATCAAAATTATCTATCTGGTGTTCAATTAAGAGTTCCAGATCTTCTTTGGGCATAAATTTATTCCATCTCCACAGGTCTGAGAGGTAAACTATCCTATGTTCCTCTAATTTGGTTATAATATCACTCTTTATAACTAGATCATGAACCCATTTAGATCTTATCTTGGTGTGCGGTGTTAGGTGTGGGTCCAGCCTTAACTTCTTCCACACTAGTTTCCAATTTTCCCAGCAGTTTTTGCCAAATAGTGAGTATTTATCCCAAAAGCTGGGGTCTTTGGGTTTATCAAACACTAAATTGCTAACGTTATTACCTAGCTTGTCCTGATATCCTATCCTATGCCACTGATCAACTACTCTATTTCTCAGCCAGTACCAAATGGTTTTGATGACTGCTGCTTTATAATATAGTTTTATATCTGGTACAGCAAGGCCACCTTCATCTGTCTTTTTTTTCATTAATTCCCTTGAAATTTTTGACCTTTTGTTCTTCCAAATGAACTTTGGTACTATTTTTTCTAGATCTGAAAATAGTTTCTTGGGAGTTTGATTGGTATGGCACTAAATAAGTAAATTAGTTTGGGTAGTATTGTCATTTTTATTATATTCGCTCGGCCTACCCATGAGCACTTAATGTTTTTCCAATTGACTAACTAGGTCTGATTTTATTTGTGTGGAAAGGGTTTTGTAGTTTAGTTCATATAGTTTCTGACATTTTCTTGGCAGATAGATTCCCAAATATTTTATGCTATCATCCGTTATTCTGAATGGAATTTCTTTTTCTATCTCTTGCTGCTGAACTTTGTTGGTAATATATAAAAATGCTGATGATTTATGTGGATTTATTTTGAATCCTGCAACTTTACTAAAGTTGTTAATTGTTTCTAGTAGTTTTTTAGTTGAGTCTCTAGGGTTCTCTAAGTATACCATCATGTCATCTGCAAAGAGTGATAATTTGGTTTCTTCATTACCTACTCTAATTCCTTTTATCTCTTTTTCTTCTCTTATTGCCAAAGCTAACATTTCTAATACAATATTAAATAGTAATGGTGACAGTGGGCAGTCTTATTTCACTCCTGATCTTATTGGGAATGGTTCTAGTTTGTCTCCATTACATATGATGCTTGCTGTTGGTTTTAAGTAGATGCTACTAATCATTTCCTATACTCTCTAGTGTTTTAATAGGAATGGGTGTTGGATTTTATCGAATGCTTTTTCTGCATCTATGGAGATAATCATATGGTTTTTGTTAGTTTGGTTATTAATATAATTGATTATGCTGATAGTTTTCCTGATATTGAACCAGCCCTGCATTCCTGGTATAAATCCTACTTGGTCAAGATGTATTATCCTGATTTGTGACCAAAGAAGAACTAGAGGTCATCATTAATGACAAAATAGATAAGTTTGACTATATCAAGTTAAAAAGTTTTTGTACAAAATGAATGCAGACAAGATTAGAAGGGTAGCAGTAAACTGGGAAAATATTTTTACATCCAAAGGTTCTGATAAAGGCCTCATTTCTAAAATATATTGAGAATTGACTCAAATATATAAGATTTCAAGCCATTCTCCAATGGATAAATGGTCAAAAGATATGAACAGACAATTTTCAGACGAAGAAATTGAAACTATTTCTGGTCACATGAAAAGGTGCTCCAAGTCACTATTGATCAGAGAAATGCAAATTAAGACAACTCTGAGATACCACTACACACCTGTCAGATTGGCTAAAATGACAGGAAATGATAATGATAACTGTTGGAGGGGATGTGGGAAAACTGGGACACTGATACATTGTTGGTGGAACTGTGAATGGATCCAACCATTCTGGAGAGCAATTTGGAACTATGCTCAAAAAGTTATCAAACTGTGCATACCATTTGACCCAGCAGTGTTTCTACTGGGCCTATATCCCAAAGAGATTTTAAAGGAGGGAAAGGGACCCACATGTGCAAAAATGTTTGTGGCGGCCCTTTTTGTAGTGGCTAGAAACTGGAAATTGAAAAGATGCCCATCAATTGGAGAATGGCTGAATAAATTATGGTATATGAATGTTATGGAATATTATTGTTCTGTAAGAAATGACCAACAGGAGGATTTCAGAGAGGATTGGAGAGACTT
>JAJPUD010000072.1:211609-315615 GCA_023553655.1 Myrmecobius fasciatus
TTACACAATACTCACCACCCTCCCTTCTTTCCCTCAATTATATTAGACTTTCTATGTCTCTTCATGACACTAGATATTTAATTTTCTGAGGAACTGAAGGGTTGGTAGGGAAAAATCCTTTTGTTTCCATCCTTGTTGATAATCTTTCCCAAATGTCCAATCTGCTTCCATTAATTACTGGGGACTTTTGAGTAACTGGATATCTAAATATCAATTCTATTAGAGTTGTAACCAGAGTAATCAGGTCCTCTTATGAGGCACTAAAATTAAGAGAATACTGAATCTGAGAATAAGGTATTTTGAATAGAGAGAGTACTGGACTTGAAGTTGTGGATTCAAATCTTGCCTCAGATTCTAACTATGGCCTGGGTAAATCATTTAACCTCTATGAAAAGGTTCCTCCTCGTCTTCTTCTGTAAAGTGATGGACTTAATACTCTGATGTCACTTCCAACTCTATGATCCTATATTAGTATCTGAAAAACAATTAGCAAGAATAATTAAAAGGAACCCACTAATGGAAGCTTGATCTCAGGCTGTCAAGTGGGAACAGTGGGCCAATCCCACTCTGCTACAACCCCTACTGTCTGATGGCAATAGAAGCCATACTTCTGAATAGAAACATTATGGTATCCTAAGATTTTTCCTGCTATGGGTCCCCACATCTTTTATCATGTTTTTCTAAAAACTAGATTTATGGGAAAATTTTGTGGAACTTTTTCTATGCTATAAAATCACTAATTATTGTTCACCGCTACTATTAATATAGCTGCACATGTTATAGATTAAATTGAATACACATAGAAACCTTGATATCACCTGGAAGCTGTCTTTATAATCCTCGCTTAAATAGTGCCTGTCACTGGAACTTTGGATTCTGTTCCTAAATCAGAAAATTTGGAGACTGATAGTTAACCCATGTTTTTGAAGGAGTCTGTGGACTCACTGAGAAACAATTATTATTCCTAAGAAATAGGATAGGTCTTTGAATAGAAGTCTGCCAGAGTTTTGGACCATCATCTTTGAGAGATATTGTAAAAGCATTCCATGAAGACATGTTGAGAAATCCTGAGGGGAATTGAGAGACTTTAATCCTGAGGTAAACTCAATTGCCTTGTCTCTCTGAGGAAAGAGGAATTGTTGCACTATTATTTCAGTGTTTTGGAGAAGTCAGCTGTTGCAGCTGTTGGTGAGAGACTTTAGTTGAAAATTATCTTTTCCCTTCCCTTCCAGAGCCAGATGTGATTCTGGCTGTAACCTTTCTCACATCTTCTAAATTATGTAAATATTTGCCTATGTCTTTATATTATTTGTTCATGTCAACACTTAAATGAATCTTGGGCATATTTCCCAAAAGGCAGAATTACAATTCCCATTTGTCAAACATTTACAGCAGCACCTTTGTTGTAGCAAAGAATTAAAAACAATGTGAGTTGTCTATCTACTGGAAAAATGCTAAAGGAATTTTGGTATATGAATGAAATAGAATATGACTGTGCCATAAAAATGATGAAAGGAATAAATGTAGAGAAATCTGTGAAGATCTGTTGAACTTATGCATAGTGAAATAAAAACTAAGAGAATAGTTTATACGGTGACTATAGCAATGCAAGGGAAAGCAGATTTTAAATATTTAAAAACTCTGATCATTGTAATGACTAATTTCTAGTGATGGACTAGAGATGTAGATTGAGATATATGTTTTCATGTATGGTCAATGCATATATGTGTATTACTTGAATATGCTTGTTACAAGAGAGAACTTTTATTTGTGGGGATGAGGAAAGAGAAGTAATGATAATGTTTAAAAAAAAGAAAAAGAAAAGCATATCAATAAAATATTTTAAAATGGACAGAAGAGACCAGGAAGCTTTAAAGAAAGACAAAGATAAGTAGAACAGATAAGGAAATATTGTATTTGATAAGCACTTTATTTTAAAATTTTTTATATTTAAAACTTCCAAATTATATTTAATTACAATTTGCAACATTTATCTTTTTAAAATTATGAGCTCCAAATTCTGTTCTCCCCTCTCCCTTTGTCCATCTCAGGAAGGCAAGTAATTTGATATAGATTATATACATGTGCGGTCATACAAAATTTATTTTTATATTAGCCATGTTGCAAAAGAAAACACAGGCAAAAAAACAAGAAAAGTAATTTTTAAAAAGTATTCTCCAATTCATTCAAACTCTCTAAGTTCTTTCTCTGGATGAGGATAGCCTTTTTTGTCATAAGTCCTTTGGTTGAGAAATACATTTTCAGAAATTCCAAATGCAATAAAGACCCACTGTTTCATATGCCATCTTTTTTCCCCTATTAATCCTGTTTTTTGAAATTTGAAAAGTTTATAAAAATAAAAAAAAGAAAATGTAAACAATAACATCAATAGTAACATTAACATTTCTTTGAAATGTTAATGTTCAGAGGTTGAAAGTGAGGGAAGAGGAAGCTTATGAAAGGTTTTTCATCTATACATATCTAGTATACATACTGGGGTAGAGTTGTTTTCAGTCAGTTTTTCTGTCTTATGTGACTCTTCATGACTCCATTTGGACTTTGCTTGTCAAAGATTCTGGGAATAGTTTGCCATTTCCTTCTCCAGCTCCTTTTACAGATGAGGAAACTGAGGCAGAGATAAGTGATTCATGTGGCTAGTAAGTGTCTGAGGTCAGATTTTAACTCAGAAAGATATCTTCCTGACTCCAGGTCTGGTACCTTGTACCACCTAGTTACCCTTTGGGGTAAAGTGTCATATCTAATCAGTGAGAAAGATTTTGCACTTTACTTATCTGGAGAAAGAGTAACATGCCAATAGCTTGCTGAAGGAACAGGATTAGATGTATTATTCCTGAGAGCACCTGGAAGGTGTTCATAGCTTTCATCACAACTAACCATCTCTTCTTTCGTGTTGGATTATGAAATTTTTCCATGAGGGGATGTGGGAAAACTGGGACACTGATACATTGTTGGTGGAACTGTGAACGGATCCAACCATTCTGGAGAGCAATTTGGAGCTATGCTCAAAAAGTTATCAAACTGTACATACCCTTTGACCCAGCAGTGTTTCTCCTGGGCCTATATCCCAAAGAGATTTTAAAGGAGGGAAAGGGACCCACATGTGCAAAAATGTTTGTGGCGGCCCTTTTTGTAGTGGCTAGAAACTGGAAATTGAAAAGATGCCCATCAATTGGAGAATGGCTGAATAAATTATGGTATATGAATGTTATGGAATATTATTGTTCTGTAAGAAATGACCAACAGGAGGATTTCAGAGAGGATTGGAGAGACTTGCATGAACTGATGCTGAGTGAAATCAGCAGAACCATGAGAACATTATACACAGCAACAAGACTATACGATGATCAATTTTGATAGACATGGTTCTCTTCAACAATGATGTGATTCAAACCAGTTGTTCTGCGATGAAGATAGTCATATACATCCAGAGAGAGGCCTGTGGTAACTGAGAGTGAACCACAACACAGCATTTTAACGCTTTCTGTGAATATTTCCATGCATTTTGTTTTCCTTCTTAGGTTGTTTTTTTCTTCTTCTCTTTCTAGATCTGATGTTTCTTGTGCAGTAAGATAACTGCATAGATATGTATACATGTATTTTATTTGTCATATAATTTATCCTATTTAGCATGTATTAGATTACCTGTCATCTAGGGGTGGGGGGTGGGGGGCAGGAGGGGAAAAGCTTGGGAAAAAAAAGTTTTTGCAAAGGTCAATGTTGAAAGGTCACTCATATGTTTTGTAAATAAAAAGCTTTATATATATAAAAAAAAAGAAATTTCTCCATGAAGGTTAGCACATGTCTGTTACACTATTATGAATCCAAGGTATAAGCTTTTTATACTTCAGTATTCAAAATCCAACAGATTTAATAGATTATGATTTCATAAATATATCAACTTCACTAATTTAGTAGACAGCTTTACACAGACTCTTAAACAAAATTCAGCATAGGGAAGCCAATCCTCAGATTATCAATCTCTCCATTTTTCCAGGTGAGCTAAACTGGTTCTCAGATAACAAAATGAGTTTGTTACTGGGGCCTTTACATAAAACACTTTAGCTTAGAAGGATTTTCCAGAGCTTGCATTCCATAGAGATAACCTTTGATAACCCAAAGTCACTTCCATTCTACAATGAGTAAGAGTTTAATGAAGGATCAGCTTAGCATTAAATGAGAGAATTTTAGAGCTGGAAAGGTTCTGTCCCCTATTACATTCTATGACCCTCCCCCTCTCTTTCTATATATATATATATATGTATGTATATATATATATATATATATATATATATATCACTCAAACTATTCTATTCACTTGTTGGTATCAATCCTTTTCTCCATAAGTTATATAGTGATTAAAGTCATATCCATCTTTCAAAATAAATCAATCATAGGTTCATGTCCTCTATGAAATTTGTTTTGATCCAGAAGAAAAACATGAGTTTAGGAAAGTTATAGTGGTTAACAAATGTTGTCTAAGAATGGCGTGTAGATTCAAGATCCTTATCTCACTCCCAGAAGTGATGTATCTTTCCTTGGTTTTCTCATAGTAATTCTTACCTCTTCTGTGCATCTGTCACTGTTGTACTCTGATTATTTATGTATGTATGTTGTCTCTCGCACTGGACCATATGATTGTTAATAACAGGGATCAGGTGTAATTCAGCATTCAACACCTCAAAATATATATGGAAGGCACCTCAAAAATGCAGATGTTAATTACTTTCAATCATAGTTGAAGCAGCTAATCTGATTTCTTCATTTACAAATGAGAAAAATGGAAAATGAAGAGTATTAAAAAAAAAAAAAAAAAAACAACCCAGGGCCCCTAATTAATTAGAAGAGGAAGAAAGAATATAAACTCTGGCAGTTAAAGCCCTTCACAGCCTAACCCCCAGCTTCCTGTTCCCATACTCTAAGGTGCCACTAGACTGGCTATTTTGCTATTCCTCAAACATGACATCCCATCTCATGTCCCTAGGTCTTAGAACTGACTGTCCCTCATGTCAGGAAACTAGAAATCCTAAGAGGCAGAGATGAGGAGGGAATTAATTTTTAAGCAACAATGCTTAAGGGGATAGTGACTATCTCTTTAGGGAGTAGAAATTCTGCCACAGGACAGGGTGCTCTTAATTTCATGACTGTAGGTAAAGAAAAGAAATAAGCCAAGAGTCTAAGTCCTTTTCTCCTTGTAGATGCTGACATTTCTGCTGCTACAGTGACTATAGATGCTTTGAAGCCTTCTTCATTGAATTACAGAGAAGTTGAAGGAAAAACTTTTGATAGGCACAAAGTTTTGAGTATTGATAGTCCAAAACAGTCAGCTTTGTGCTCATAAAAGGCATCAGACATTCCCAGAATGCAATGGGTATGAACTACATCATAAGACTTTCTTATCTTGATTTTGGGGAATAACAATTGCTTGTTAAAAATTTCCAGGTCATTGCTTCTAAGTATGAATAATATGGTTTTACACATACACATAAATATATATATGTGTATGTATATGTATGTGTGTGTACATACACATATATACCTATGTCTATTTGAAATGGTGGCCATCTTTAGTACATGATGGAGAGGGAGGGAGGAAAACATAGCAAAATGTAACAAAAATGTAAGCAAAAGTTAAATTTTAAAAATGTATTTAAAGATCATTGCTTCTGACTTTGTCTAGGCTATAAATCTTTCAGAGGTAATCCAGTTTTTCATCTTTTTATCTTCAGCATTAGGAGGTGCAAAGATCATTTTCAATTCCATACATTGTATGCATTTACATAAACATCAACTTGTAGCTCTACTTTAAAGAATCCCAGAAATAGCTCTTTTTTCATTATAATTTGCATCACTTTGTATAATTTGTATTCATCCAGTTAAACCAATTATAACCAAATTAATTATATTGAAAAACAGCATTGACTTAACTCAAAGCATGACTTTTTACAAAAAGGCTTTCCTATTTTCTCCAGCTTTTAGTATCTTTTGTTGCCAAATTACCCTATATTTGTTAAATCTTCTGTTTAGATACATGAAATACATGTGTTTCTCCCAATGCCTTGAAGACAAGCACTATTTCCATTATTTTTATATATCTCCAATAGTTCTGATCTAGTATGTAGGAGGCACTTAATAAAAGCTTGATTATTTTCTTAAAGAAAATACAATCAAATACAAATTCCTCTGTTTGTCATTTAAAGTCCTTTACAACCTGGCTTCAACCCACCTTATTACACATTACTTTCTTTCATGTACTTTATAATCCAGCCAAACTAATCTCCTTGCTCTTCCCTTACTCCATATTCCACCATCCACCCCTGTGTTTTAGCATAGGCTGTCTCTTGTGCCTATAATTCATTCTCCCACTTGCCTTCTTCAAAATAGCTCAAGCTCTACCTCCCAGAAGTCTTTTCTGATTTTCCAGTGCCTCCTCTTCCCCCAAATCACCTCATATATGTGTAGATTTTATACACATTTACATTTAATAGATCATGAGTTTCTTGAAAGCAGGGACTATTTTATTTTATTTACTTTTTTGGTATCATTAATACTTAGTAAATCAAATGCTATTAGTAATAAACTGCCTGGCTTATAGTAGGAGTGTGATAAATGTTTATTAACTGACTGGGATTATTCCATCTCTCTCATCCTCAACATGTAGTACAATTTGTGATACAAAGTACATTCTTATTGTATGATTGACTTCATAGGGAATCTCTTGAGACTTGTAAGAGCTAATTTGATTCCTCTTATTGTTAAGTATAATTGAGTTGTGGGCTTAAAAAGAGATGATTTTAAAACAGATAATATATATATTCCTCACTATTGACAATTAGAAATTGGAAATTCAGAAGAAAAATGTGGGGTTATTTTTTTTTGATTATGACTTTCAGGTAGACCAATAATCTTTAAATTATCTCTCATGGATCTATTTTCCAGGTCAGCTATTTTTCCAATGAGATATTTCACTTTTTTTTCATTTTCTTTTGGTTTTGCTTTACTGTTTCTTAATTTCTCATAAAGTCATTAGCTTCCATTTGTTTAATTCTAATTTAAAGGCATTAGAGTTTTTGTACCTTTTCCCCCAACCTGACCAGTTTTGCTTTTTAAGGGACTTTAACTATCTGAATATCTGATGGAGCTTTCTCTTTGGACAGTGCCAAAAAGTAGAGAAATTAGTGACCTGCCTTAATGATACTTTTATGCTTCAAAAAGTGTATTTGAGACAAGGGAAAATACAGTAGTGATCCAACTCTCATCAACAGAGGTCTACATCCTAAAAGATAAAATCAACTACATCATCTACAGAAATCATCAACATCATCTATATCCTGAAAGAAAAATGATGGGCATCTTGGGGACAATTGACCACTTGATCATAGAGTTCAAAATAATATAGAAGCAAAGGAAATGTTGACATCATCTGACACACATTCAAGATTTGGTGAGAGCAGATTTCATTTAGTTCAGAAAGAAGATTGCTAGGATCCAATGGCCTTATATTCTGCAGTACATTCTATAGTGTTGTTGGACAAATGAGATATTATAATTAGAATGAAGAATTTGCTTAAAAAAACATTTGTTTGAATTGAATGAAACATAGACTATATGTTAAAACAAAATAGTCACACACTTTGCCTTTTAGTTCTTTACAAATATACATAACAAATTAAAGATTTAACCAATATTTCCCAAATATTAAATTTTTATTTATTAGAATCCTATATTTGCCACCAGTATTTAGTTCATGTCATTGACTTAAATAAATTTAAATTGGGTTTTGAGGCATAAAAATTAAAACAAATTCTTTAATAATTAATAGCTATTTTTTTTCCTTCAGAACAATGGCATTTTAATTTCCACCTTATCTTTTTAGGCCCCAGATCAGAAAGCTATCTGGAAGTGAAGAACATTGTAAGAATCTAAAATCAAGCTATACTTCTTTTATATCATTAATAGGATTATTACCAGAATACTTATCTATTTAAGTTTCTAAAATCTTATTATCTTCCACTTGCAAGAACACTAATTATTTGAAAAGACTAAATTAGAATTCATAATATTATAGGAGTATTCACAATATTTAGAGCTGGAGTGGGGTTTGGGAGGGACTTTAGATATAGCCAATCTAAATCCTTTGCTTTATAGGTGAAAACATGGAAAACTAGAAAAGCTAGCCAATTTGCCCAAGGCTGCACAGGAAGTATCAGAAGCAGGATTTGCGCCTAAGGGAGCTTATTTTAAAATTGTTTTATTTCTCAAAGAATACTGCTTCCATTTTCAGTTACTTTCTGCCATACCCCTTCCTCCCATCTTGTATTCTGATTACAGCTCTATGCATTTTATATTTTCAATGGCATTATAAAGTGTTTCTCTAGCGCTTTACATATATTTTCACATAGGTAAACAATTTGCATTCTGGGCAAGAATTTTGTTATCAACTTTGGGAGATATGCCAGCTGAGTCTATATACCCAAAGTGAAAGGGATGGTGGCTTCCTCCAGGATCCCTTCCTATATTCATCCTAGCCCATGGTGATCTCTCCTTCCTCAAAATCCTATATTATTCATTTGGATGCCTTCTGATTTTGCTATTATTGAACTATTAGCTTCTGTTAAATCATTTATTATGTTTATGTTCTGTTTCTAACTAGAGAAGTGTCATAGAATAATAGAGAGCTAGAGATCATCATGATATGGGTTCAATTCATGTCTCTGATAAAAATTGTCTAAGTTATTAATAATTTTGCTACAATAAATATATATATATACTAGCACATATATTAGTAATACATTTATATAGTGTTTTACAATGATCTTAGGAGGTAGATACTGTTACTATTCCTATTTTGCAGATAGAAAATTGAGGTTGAAATGTTAAGTGATTTGCTCAGGTTTCCATAACAAGCAAGTTTTTGAGGTAGGGTTTGAATTCAAGCCAGTCAATCCATCCATAAATATTTATTAAGTGGTTATTATTGTCCATGCATCTGGGGATACAAAGAAAAATAAAGTACTGGCTATGTTAGCTTTAGCAATAAGAGAAGAAAAATAAATTGAAGGAATTAGAGTAGGCAATGAGGAAAACAAAACTATCACTCTTTGCAGATGATATGACATACTTAGAGAATACTGGAAAATCAACTAAAACCTATTAAAAACAATAACTTTAGCAAAATTGCAGGATATAAAATAAACCCACATAAATCATCAGCATTTCTGTTGCCAACAAAGTGCAGCAGCAAGAGATAGAAAGAAGTACTGGCTATCAAGGAGTTAGTTCACAGTTTAATTAGTGGGGGAGACAACCTGAAAAGCATATATAAACAAATTAGATGTAATAAGTCAGAAATTACCACAGGGGAGACACTAGAAAGGGGCTGGATAAAGCTTCTGGTGGAAGGTGGGATTTCAGGTGGGATCTAAAGGAAGCCAAGTCAGGCTGGACGCAGACGTAAGAAAAGAGTTCAGGAATGGGAAACAGCAAGAGAAAAAGGAGATGGAGCATCTTGTTCCAAGGAACAGCAAGGAGATTGGTCAGTGTCCCTGGACTGAAAAGTCTGTGGTTCTGTGGCAGATTTTCCTGACTCTAGGTTCAGTGTTTAATGCATCAAACTTCCTTCAGTCCTTGGGTTTCCCAAATTTTTAAGACTGGGAGTTTCATTGAAGGTTGTTGTTTAATAGTGTCTGACTCTTCACGATACTGTCAACTATTCTGTCCACAGGATTTTCTTGGCAAAGATCCTGGTGGTTTGCCACTTCCTTCTTCAGTGGATTAAGGCCAACAGAGGTGCCCAGGATCCACTAGCACATAGTAAACATCTGAGGCCAAATTTGAACTAGTCTTCCTAATTCCAGCCAGTGTCCTATCCATTGTACCACTTAGCTGTTCTTAGCTGCAGTGAAAGTACTAATTTGCATTAGTCAAAGTAGTTTTCTCTTAAACCCTAAACCAATGATCCCTACCCTCCTAATGTGAATATGCCATTTATAAAGACAGGCACTATCTAATACACCTGTATCTTTGTGCACCTCCCAGCCCCTGATGTGACTAGACTATTGCGTTAATACTTATTGTGCTCAGTAAGCTTTTGTTCACAGGATTTAGGGGTGGAAAGAACTTTAGAGATATTCAAATCCAATTTCATGATAGTTTAAATGAGACTGATAGGGCAAAATGATCTTCCTTGAATCACACAAACAGTGACAAAGTTAAAATTCAACTTCCTAGGCCTTCTGAGTCCAAATTCAGGGACAAATTCATAATTCCTTTATGCCATACTGCCTCAGCCTGTATGTAGTGATTGATATACTAGGGACTATCTGCAATAAAAATAAAGTTTATGAAATCACCTTTTATTAAAATACTGCCCCTAACCTTTACTGGTTATGTGACTATGGGGAAGTCATTCAATCTTGCTGAGCTTCAATTTTATTATCTGTGAATTGGGATCTCAGTTATTTTGAGTTCTTTGAGAGTCAAATGAGATACTATAGATAAAATACAATGTGTTATGCAAATTTTAGCTACTATAGCTAAATAATTCAAATAATTCTGAGTTGAAAGAATCCTAGAATCTCGAAGCTGGAAAGAATCATAAAATTTAACCATCCAACACAACTCCCTTTATATCCAACAGCTGGTGTGTGGCCTTGGCTTTTCCTGGCAAAGTAAATAAAATAATAATACATTATAAGATTTTTTTCATCTCCATAAAATCTTTTGAGAATGTTCCAATTGAGGACATTTTTGGCAAAAAACATAGGAATAAGGAGAACTATTCAAAGATGACTTACTTTAGTAGGCCATATCTGAATAGTCATATGGGATCCAAGAATGGAAATGTCAAGAAATAATATTCTACTTAAAATTTTTCATAAGCCTTGATTGAAAACAATATTCAGTGTTGTAGGTTCTCCTTAGAGAACCTGGTGGTTTGCCAATTCCTTCTTCTTTTTTTACATTTAAATTATTCATGACAAATATAATCTCATAGAGATAATTTTTAGTGACTAGTTAACTTCTGACATCATAGAATCAGTTTCAAAAAAGTTCCTTCCTTCATTCTTTATTTCCTTGCCTAAAGATTGAATGATATACCCAAAATCACATAGATAGTATAAGGCAGAGGTAGAATCTCTGAATCCAAATCCTGTCCTCTTTTCAATGCTCCAAATTGCCTTTCACATAAAGAAATTCACAGGTAGAGAGAGATGTTCACTGAAGTGGGTACTAGCATTATACAAAATATAAGCCCAAAGAAGCCTTTCTTCTTGGTGATGAAATTCTGCAAATTCTCCTATTTTCAGATGAAATCAAAATTGCATCAAACCTTGGAAAACTACAATGTCTCATAAAAGAAATGGATAGTATCATAAAGATGGATTTAACCATACACACTGGGAAAATGAAGTGGCTGAAAAATACATATGGTTGATGATATTCAGCTGCACAGGCAATCTATTAACAGATTTTCAACAGTCCTAGAAGATGAATGAGCTAGATCTGGAATTGGGTAGGAAATAAGAATAATTAGCATTTGGGAAACCATGTTTGTTTTTTTTTGTTTTTGTTTTTTTTGTTGTTGTTTTTAAACAATCTCAAAGTTGTTCTCCTCTACAAAAAAAAATATCAAAAAAACCCAACACAAAAAACCATCTTTTTCTCATGAAATTCTTCCAGTAATACTATTTGAATAAAAAATCATAGAGCATCATGATCTTAAGAGTTAAAATTACAAATAACCCAAAGGACAATGGAAAGCCACATTATAGAGATAAAAAGACTGCAGTAGGTTACCCAATATGGCTTGTATGAAAGAAGTAGAACAGTATACATTAGGATTACTCTATTGCAACCAGAGGAGATGGGTTGATTATAAAGAATGGAAGGCAACAGACAACCCAAATGACTACTCCACATCAAGAGTTGTTTGAAGGAACTAGGATGTATGAGAAAACATGGATAAGAAAGGTATAAGATTAAGATTGGAAGGATTATGGCCTCTCACTGAAAGGAATACCCAGAAGAGATTAAACCTTGGATCTTTCAAAGTGCCATTCAAAAGTACATTTTAAATGTTTGGGGAGTAAATATTCTTTATTTCTGGTTTGAACCTAATAAGAATGTTCAAAAACCACTGCAGAATTTGTATGATTACTGATGTGCAGGCCTTCCACTGCTAAGGGCTTAGGTAGGTATACTCTTAAAATTTTCAACTTAATTCTTCTCGGAGCCCACAGAGGTTCCCAGAGAGTATTTTCTCTTGGGCATGAAGGGAATTAGAGCTTCCTCCTATTCAATTCCACAGCCATGTCCAGGAGTAGCATGAATACTTTACAGAAGTCTTCCCCTGGGGCATTGAGGAACCAGGGTGAAGACTGAAAAATTGCCAGCTTCTTCTTTTGCCATATAGTCTATGGCTAATAAGTGAGCAACTTAGTATCCTGGCCTCTCATTTCCCTTCCAAAGGGCCCATGATCTTCCATCACCTTTCCATTGGCTTATTCCTTCCCCTCAGAGGCTTTACCATATAGTACAGGAGGAAAACTTCGCAATGTTTAAAACTACTCTTCTCACTGCAGTATCAGGATGCAAACTAGCACTTTACACCACCTCCCAGTCATTGGTACTACAGATCACATCATTAGCAAAACTACTTCTCACAAGGTCCAAATGAAAACATTAAGATGTTTTAGAAAAGTTTTAATTTGAACAATTTATGATTAAAAATACATTATATAAATAATTCCTTCTTTCATAGACTTGATTAAGATTCATTCCTACCTTTACAAAAGACATTACTGTAAGAACATGGGATCAAAGACATTAAAAAATATAGCTATAGTCCCACCTATTTAGAAATACAATATTATACATTGCACTTCTTGTGCAAAGTGCAGAATGTTGTTCTGATATGCCAATATAATTTAATTTTTTATAGAGTAAATTGTAACTAAGACCAGTTACTCTGTGGAATATCACAGGTACAAAGTATTTCGTTGAAATAATGAATCTTTCCCAGAAGGTAATGTACCTGAGTTCAATATTCTTTCATTAATTTTGTAGTATTAAAGACTGTACTTATACAAATATATATATATATATGTATATATATACACACACATTAAAGTAAGAGTCTGCTCTGCATTAAGCAGTCGTTAAACATATTTACAACTTTTCTGGGGTAGTACCTGTTCTCCAAATAAGCATGTTAAAATTTTTTGTGTTAAACTCTTTTCCTATTAATTCAAATATTTATTAAGTATCAAAGTTTGGCTGACATCATTAGTGGACATCTTCTGTAGACACTTCAAGTTTTCGCTGTGGGACAAAGAGAGGTCCCAGAGAGGTTTTATGAGCACCATCCAAATCATCACAAGTTGGAGCCAGTTTAGTTGGTCCTCCAGGTGTTCGAAAGAAGTTTTCAGTCATTAATTGTGATCCTTTGGGTGTCACTGGGATAGGCTAATTGAAAGGAAATGGAAAAGAAAACCAGTCAAGACTAAATATATGTTTAACAGGAGCATAAAAAAATTGGCCTAATCTAACATTTAATATGTTGAAAATACAGCATATCTAGGTACCTGCTATGCAAATCACAACAAGTTGTTCACCTAATTTTCATTGAGGCAAGATGATAAGCAATAGCTAGGTACCAGCATGTTATTCACTGAAGCCTTGAGCTCCAGTGACAATGTATCTGAGGGGACTCTAAAGAGGGGACTCTGAAAAGGAGAAGGACCTATGTTCATTCACCATGTCTCTTAGATCACCATGTATAGACCTATATGCTTGAAGTATAGCCAAGAAATGCCACTGATTGATTGCCATTTTGTCAAAAGGCTAGCTAGAAGGTATTTTCAAGAAACCATATAGAATAATTTAGTGGGAATATTGTACAAATCTTCCCAAATGTAGCTTTTTTTAGCCTTTTTGTGAAGACATCCTTTATACGCATAAGTAGCTCTTCTCATGCTCAAATGGGGAAAAAATGGGATTCCAAATGGAGCTAATTGTTTCATTGTATGGTAGATGCTAGGTTATTACCATTCCTTATGTACCATATGATCAAAAGGGGAATCAGAACACTTAACTGTCATAATAACCCCTAAAATGAAAATGGAAAAATAACTATAAAAGAAAGTCAACTAAGAAAGATGTTCCAACATGAAAATAACATTCGGATCTTATTAGCATAGCAAACAATGATCACATATCAAATTAAATGAAAATGGCTTAATCAGTCAACTGGCCTACCTGCTGGCCTGTAGTCACAGTGATGGATTGTCCATTCACCTGACCACGCCCTGGCACAGGTGACTCGTGCTTGGTGACCTTCCCTTGCTGCATGCCTATGGTCTCAGATGGAGTACTAACAGGCTCTGTTCTTGGAGATGCTGGAATGGAGCCAGCACCAGCATTTGCAGACACCTGCACACCTGGAGATATCAGCCCTAAATGTTGCAGGGTAAAGTTTACGATGGCTGAACTCGGGTTTTGGACAGGAATGGAATGACTTGAAGAAGGAAGGGATGGGCTGTTAACAACAGGTACAGTTCCTACAGAGGTTGGTGAGACCATCAGCTTCAAAGGCGTAACATGAAAAGTGGGAAAATTCACAGCAGTGAGGTCAGATGTTGTCACGGGAATAACACCTATAAGGCAAAGGCAGAAAACAAAATATGAAAAGAGGCAAGTGACTGAAAAGTTAATATGACTCAAGTACATGAGAGCCACTCATATATGAACAAGTTTTTTGTTTTTTAAAATATTTTATTTTTTCCCCAATTAAATGTAAAAAAGTTAACATTTTTTTTCATATAGTTTTAAAGCAAACACACCTGTAATTGGAGAGTTGTAGATCCTATTATTTGGAGAACAAGCACCCGCATTTTCTTTATGAGACAAAATGGACTCTGTACTAAGTGACGGGCACTGTGTGAGAGGAATGAGGTATCCTGATGGAAATAAGGTCTGGAAAACAAGGAGAAGTGGTTATGCTATACAGAGTAAAACAAAACAAAACATGTCTGCTTTCTTCTTTGGCTGATGGGATTCAATTATTTATCATGCGCAGTTTATAGGAAAAATTATTTTGGAATTGTTTCTTAGTCTTTTGGTGGCTTCCTGAGGAAATCAACTCTTAAAAGTTCATTAAATGGCTCTTAGAAATTTTTCCTGCAGTTTCAGAAAAAGATGAAAATATCTGCCCACAAGATGAGAGGCTTTGTGGCTCAATGTTTAGTGTACCAGGTTTGAAATCAGAAGGCTCATCTTTCTGAGTTCAAATCTGACCTCATATACTTACTATTTAGCAAGTCACTTCACTTTGTTTGCCTTAGTTACCTCCTCTGTAAAATGAGCTGGAGAAGAAAATGGCAAACCACTCTCCAGTATTGTTGTCAAGAAAACCCCAAAAGGGGTCACAAAGAGTAAAAACAACATCTGCCTGTGGTACTATATTTACTGAATATAAATGTGGATTTTCTGAAGAACCAGGGAAGCTCATTCCCACAAAGTGCTAAAATCATGTTTTGGCCTATCAGATGTAAGGAGAATTATTAACTTCCAAAGGACCAAATCAGATTTAAATGAAGGTGACAGCTGGACTTATCAAATCATCTATTTCAAAGATTCTCAAGATGCTACAAGGGATGGTAAATGGATAATGATTATAATCATGCTCTTAATCCTAGAGTTTACTAATGTGATTTGATAGAAGTTAGAAAAGAAAAAAGTATTTTTTAAAATAGGATCACTCTGTGAAACAATATAGGTCTGAAACAAAAACCTCCAAATTTATCAAGTTCTTTCTGAACATGGAAAGTCCTGACCATCAAATCTTCTCACTTCTATGTGCCTTATCATTATACCATGCCAGAAGGAAAAAGCATTCATGAGGAAATGAAATGCTTAAAAAGTCCATTTCAACCTAAACATGAGAAAACCAGCAACAATTAAAGGCATTTCTTCTAAATAAATGACCTTTTTCTTATTGTTATCTGACTTTGTAGCATATGACTCAAGAGAACAACTTTTATAGAGACTGTTCTAAGTGCACTTTCATTTGCTGCTACTTTAACTCATAAGTTCCTTCAGCCTATTACAACAGGTGCTTGTGTACCATATAACTGCCGGGAACACAACTTTAGAGCCAGTACAGGGACTGCTTGAAAGTTCCTCAAGTAATCCCTGCCTGCAAAGGGTAAAGGTGCCCAAGCGGTGATCCTAGGCAGGAGATTAACTGTATGAAATGGCTGGAGCTCAGTTTAGGATGCCAAGAAGGGCATCTACTTCTACTGAGAAGCTGCTTCTGAGTCTGACAGGTTTGTAAACTGCTAACTACTGGTCTGACCACCTTAGGGAGCTTCTGGGTCTGAACAATGAAGGACTTCACTTACTGCTGGCACATTTTCCAGTCCTTTTAGATCCTCTTTAAGTTTTTTTTTGGAACTGTTGTCCTCCAGCACATTCTGTCTCTTCAAACATCTTTCAGCAGTTGGTTCTCTTTCTTCGTGCCTTGAGGTTTGTCCTTCAGAGGTGAGCAACGTTTTCCCAGACTTAGTGGTGACATCAGATTTGACCACGTCACTAGTGACTTTTTCCATGGCCACTTTAGTAGTACTCTCGGAAGAACCTTTCATTCCAGTTACATTGGTACAGGGAACAGTGTGTATTGTGGAATTTAGGTTTTGGGGTGTCACAGTTTGGGCCTGGGAAGGATGCAGATAGATTGCATAGGAGGCGCCCGAATGGGCATGAGGCATAATTACAGGCACTGCAGAAGATAAGGGGCTGTGGATCAGAGGTAGGACACCTAGCGGCTGAATGAGAGATGGTGTCTGGGAGGAAGCCAAGGTTCGGTTAGGCTCAGGATTTGCTATGAAGTCAAGAGACTGACAGTGCACAGTAGGTCTTGTCAATTGCATTTTCACCTTCTTTTTTAGCTCACTAAAAAACAAAATAAAAATCCACACATTGAAAAACAAATAATAACAACTATGAAACATTCTATCATTTCAAATTATTAGGTTAAAAAAATTTGTGTTTTTATGGGAGCTTATGTAAAATCCCAATGTTATTTGAAAGTAATTTAAAAGCCGAGTAATAAAAAACATCTTACCAGTTCCTAAGTCTAATCAATATTCTCGGGTAAGATAAGCCAACCAAGTAAATCAGAGGGAATTAATTCAGGACATTATTAAAACCCAACCTACCTCGATTGCTCTTCTAATTGCATTTTGCAAATAGCTGCAAGTTGAGCCATTTTACTTGGGAAGGGCGCTGACTTCAGAGAACTCTCAGCTGGTGAAATAGAATGATGTAGATTAAGGCAAAGAACAGACACATTTTTCCATACAAAACCACCATGAGGGGAATCATATGAAAACACTTAATGTTTTTGTCTCAAAGTCATTAAGCAAATTAACTCCATAAAATTCTATTCCTACCACTTGCTTCATGCATGATTTAGAAGCTGAGAACATTTGAGTGAATAAAGGTTATTATAATTCTCTAATTTACTGAATTAATTTAATAGATTCTAAAGCAATTCAACAAAAATGCTTTGTGGTAGAAAGAGCTTATTATTGTTAGTGGAACATCCCAAAGTCTTCTTTCTCAAACACCTACCTTTACTGGTCTTGATGGGGCTACTGGGAGCTGAATTAATCTTTCTCCGGTCATTTTCTATACTCTTTACTAATTTTATTAGAGATGGATGCCTAGTAAAGTTTGGTTTTCCAGTGGTAGAGAAAAGATTTTTAGCACACTGTTCTTTAGAAGACTGAGATGGCTCCAAGTCACATGAGTCAAAGGAAGTTACAGGGCTCAGAACTGAAACACAAAAGATCAATGCATTACAATGTATACAGTAGATTAAATACATATGCACTTAAATTAAGTATATTCCTGAGCATCTTTTAAATAATAATTACTAACATCTCAAAAAAGAGGAAATCAAAAAATTGTTATCAATGGAGAGATAGACTAAAAATTTAGATATTAACAGTGGTAAAATTGGCTGCATGTTGGAGAAAAAGTCAGTTACAGTTTCAAAGGTCACTGAGCTGCAAAATAATAACACTGATGATGCCTTCTATCCATCCAGAGTTTTTAACACCATTCTCAAGTGCTTTCAGTATGACATTTCATTCTCACCAGTAAAAGTGTTGTATTTTAAAATTATGTTTGCTTTCCTTTGATTGCTTAGAAACAATTTTCTTGAAGTAGGCATTGAAAAGGAGACACCTTAAAAGGAGGTGCTTGTTGAAAGACTCAAGTGTTTTTCAAATACTACATATATTTTAGGAGTCCGTGATAGAAAAACAAAGTGATTATAAAGTGGATATGGTCCAGGTGAGGATGTAGAGCTGTAGGAGCAGTCCCCTGAGCTCAGAATAATCAAGGAAAAGTTCCTGTTGTTTGGAATTTAGGAAAATGAGCAGTGATTTCAATGATCACTGTCACATAAGCCTCCCTTTTTAAAACTATTGTTCTCCTAGGGGAGCTATTGTTGAGAATTATAGACTACCACAATCTTCAAATTATAAGAAACTTGCAAAGTGCAATAATAAGAATAAAAAGACTTTAATATATTATCAACAATGTCATGTCCAAGTGATGGAAGAGATATGATGAGAGGTTGTATGTGACTTTAAAAAAAAAGGAGCTTGTGTTCCAAATTTTTTTTTCTCCCTTCCCTTCCCCTCGACAGCAAGTAATCCAATATATGTTAACCATGTGCAGTTCTTTTATACATAATTCCACAATTATCATGCTGTACAAGAAAAATCATATCAAAAAGAAAAAAAAATGAGAAAGAAAACAAAATGCTATATGTAATATGATTACATGATACATGTAATCATATATTACAGATAAGAAATTAAACAGTCTGAATATCATGCTGGTATATTTAAGGCAGTGAAACTACAGAAGTAATCTTCAGCTGTGATGTCTGGAAACTCAATAGTGGATTTATAAAAGATGTTCATAATAAAAATGTGAAGAGAACTATAGGGAGGACTGAGATCTGCAAAACTTAATCAATCAAAAACCATTTATTAAGTACCTACTAAATTCCAAGCACTGTGCTAGACAATGGGATAGAGACAAAATGAAACAGGATCTACCTTCAAGGGGCTTAAATTCTATTCAGGAAAACAAGGTATAGGACATACAGAATACATGCCAAATAAATACAAAGTAATATAAAGGAAACAAAACAAAACAAAACAAACAAATCCAAAAAACACACAACAAAACCCCACTAGGATCTGGGAAGATCAAGAACGGGTTCATTGAGAAGTTGATAACTGAGCTGAGTTTTGAAGGAAATTAAGGATTCCAAGAGGTTGAAATAAGAAACACATTCCAAGCATGGAAAAACAGCTTAGATTATTGGCAACTTTGGAGAGAGCAATTGAGTCATAAGGATAGAAACCAGCTTTAAAAGGGTCGAGAAGTGAGTAAAAAGAGAGGAAATAGAGGCAACAAATGAATAAAGTTTAAACAAGTCTGACAGTGACAGAAAGGGTGGATAAGTGATAATAGCTTGAAGGGATGGCAAGATTAAAAGCATGTTTGCTGGCAGTAAGGAAGTAATTTTGTATTAGGGAGATCATTAAGATGAGAGACAGAATTGTTTTGGGGTCAATCTGCCAAAGAAGGCAGGAGAAAATGGGATCAAAGTTGGCCTTAGTGACACTGATACATTGTTGGTGGAACTGTGAACGGATGCAACCATTCTGGAGAGCAATTTGGAACTATGCTCAAAAAGTTGTCAAATTGTGCATACCCTTTGACCCAGCAATGTTTCTACTGGGCCTATATCCCAAAGAGATTTTAAAGGAAGGAAAGGGCCCCATAAGTGCAAAAATGTTTGTGGCAGCCCTTTTTGTAGTGGCTAGAAACTGGAAACTGAGTGGATGCCCATTAATTGGAGAGTGGCTGAATAAATTATGGTATATGAACGTTATGGAATATTATTGTTCTGTAAGAAACGAGCAGCAGGACGATTTCAGAGAGGCCTGGAGGGACTTGCATGAACTGATGCTGAGTGAGATCAGCAGAACCAGGAGATCATTGTACATGGCAACAAGATTGTGTGATGATGAATTCTGATGGACATGGCTCTCTTCAATCATGAGATGATTCAAACCAGTTCCAATTGTTCAATGATGAAGATGGTCATATACATCCAGGGAGAGGCCTGTGGGACCTCAACATAGCATTTTCACACTTTCTATTGATGTTTGCTTGCATTTTGTTTTCCTTCTCAGGTTTTTTTTCCTTGTAGATCTAACTTTTCTTGTATAGAAAGATAACTATAAATATGTACACACACACACATATATATATACACATATATAATTTGTCATATTTTTTAAAAAGTTAAAAAAAAAAAGTGGCCTTAGTAAGGAAAAGAGACATTTCTTTATAAGAGACTAAAAGTAAAAAGGAGGGGAATGGAGGATGCAGAGAAGGGGAAAAGAAGGAACTCACAGGTAAATAGTTTCTATATTCTTGGTGAGATATGAAATAAGGAGACTGAGCTGAGAGGGGATGGGAGGGAAAGATTGTTTTTTGATTTTTAAAGCTTTTTATTTTCAAAATACATTCATGGATAATTTTCAACATTCACCCTTACATTCCAAATTTTTTTTCTCCCTCCCTTCCCCCTACCCCTTCCTCTACACAGCAAATAATCCACTGTTAAATATGCGCAGTTCTTCTATAAACATTTCCACAATTATTATGCTGCAAAAGAAAAACCAGATCAAAAAGGAAAAAAAATTGAGAAACCAAAATACAAGTAAATGACAAAAAAAGTGAAAATACTATGTTGTGATCCACACTCAGACCCTCAGTCCTGTCTCAGTATAGATGGTTCTAAGGGAGCATACTTGAGGTATGCTTTCACAATCTCTTGGGGGGGGGGGAATAAATGGATGAGAAATTCTCTATATGTATATTAAATCAAAACAATGGAGCCAAGAAAAGGAAGAAAAAAATACACACCTGTGGAATTTGGACAGATGTCTGGTCCTGTCCATTTAAAAGCTGGTTTTCGGCCTCTTTCTTCTGTAACATGAACTTTCTTGATAAGCTCCAGACTACTCAGAACATTTGCTATATCATATAGCCTTCTAATTTTAGCTGGAATCAAGTAAACGGAACAATTAATTGAAGATTCCTTTAGTCTGTTTTCCCAAACATTTTCACATAAAAATAAGCACTATATTTATTTAATATAACCAAACTGTCAAATGAATAAAAAAGTGAGTCTACTTTTCTAAGTTATTCTAGTGGCAATATTTACTTGTTCGTTCTTTTAAACCATCTAAAAAGATGAGTGATCTCATCAGGTAGTCCCTCTAGTAAGACAGGATGGTACAGGAGAAAGCACACTGACTCAGGAGTTACAGACTCCAGGCTTAAATCCTGCCACTAACTGACATTTGATTACCAGTGTAAACTTGGGCAAATCATTTAACTTTTTTTAAGCCTCAGTTTCCATGAACCTATAAAATGAGAAGCATGGACTGGATGGCCTACATGGACTGGTTGACATTTATATTCTGTGATGCAGATGGCAATACTTCTAGGCTCCTCTTACCACCAAATTCATCACCTGGTAGCTAATTTTCCAGAAATGAGAAAATAATAGGCAAGACTTTTAAACATTGGTTATTGGTTTTTTTTTTTTCCTTTCCTTGAGGACCAAAAAGACATTACTAGTAATTACTATTTAGTATGTCCAACTATGGATGATCAGACTAATACAAGTTTAGAATGCTCTGACACAGGTCGGACACAAAGAATTCTTATGAATATTTGGGGTGGAATGTCTAACTGCACATTTTGCATTTCTTCTGAGCTAATGCAATTCTTTCTTTGCTCACAGAACATAGCACATTCTCTGATAAGGGCACACCATGCTGGGTGGTCCTGTCTGTGTCATACAATCTATTCTAAAATTAATTTTTCTTTGACCTAATCGGAGTTTATCATGGTGATTTTCCTGCAAATAGCAATCGCAATGTCATGAACCCTGTCATTCATTTTAAACATAAGAATTTGTTAAACCTCAAATGAGCCTTAAATTTTGAATGAACAGAAGCACATCTCAATTAAAGAAACTGGCATTGAGATAATCTCATCAAAAATTATTATATATATATTTATATATATATTTCAATGGCTTAATTCTTAAGAGTCTTTCAACATATTGCACAGAATTTTACAGGAGAAGATAATAGGGGTACAAAGCAGAATCTACTTTTGGCTTTTCTTTGTAGTTATAACTCACACTTGAATACAACTTTAAGATTTACAAACGGCTTATGGAACCCTAAGGCAAAATTTCACAAGATAAAGAAATTGAGATTCAGAAAACTTAGATGACATAAGGATAGACAGCTAAGTAGGGTCAGATGGGATTTGAATTTCTCTCTGTTTTTTCTCTAACATACTAAGCTCCTTCTTGGTCATTTCTAACAATGGCATATAACACAACCAAGTTCAAAGGCCAAGCTACAGTCTCCAGTTTTGAAAAGCTAGCCTGCATTGGCATATATATTATTGAAAAGGCCTGTAGATACCTCCCTAGTGATGTGCCATCATAGCAAATGGTAACCATTTGTAAATTTAGCTGTGTCTTCATAGCCGAGCCTAACTCCCTGGGGATTTGGCGAATTAGACTGATTTCAGAAATAAGAATGAATCTAAAGCTGTGTCTAGACAAATAAAATGAAATGGAGAGTGGAACATTGTCTGTTGTAACCTAAATGCATAATACAGGCAATTTTGCCTTGTAGAAATGGCAGATTTTTCGACCCAAATGACATAGATTGTTGCCTTGATTTTCCATTTCCTTCTGTCTTTATAGGAACATTGATAGGTAGGGAAATCTCTGTACTTCTTACCTCACAGGGTTTTGAGGAAGATGATGCTTTGCAAACCTTAACAAAACTATATAATGTAAGTTGTTATTATGGTGATAACAAGTTGGTTTATCCCTTGCACTGTAGAGATATTCTATACAAACAGTTCATTTATGTGATGTTTCTTGCTAAACTGTCAAAGATAAAAGGGCTGTTGGGTGCCTTACTGAGAAGTAAAAATAACTGCTAACATTTACATTGTTTCTTAATTTTTGCAAAGCTCAGTCTTTCCATCCTCCCAAGAGGGGAGGGGCTGTTACTATCCCAGTTTTATAGAATAAGAGATAGGACTGATGATCAACAGATGAAAGGGATCCTCAGAGGCTAGCTAGTATAAAGTATTGGAGACCAAGGAAGTAAAGTGATGTGCTTGCCCAAGGTCACACATTTAGAGTCAGAAGCAGGATTTGAACCCAGGTCCTTTGACTGCAGAGTCAATCATTCTTTCCACTATACCAAGAACTGCCCTGGGCAATCAAAAGATGCTTATAATGCTTTTAGTCACTAAAATATGAGTGTGTCTGAAAAGTATCAGAAGGATGACAAAAATAAATAAACAGAAGATTTGTCCTTAGAATGTTGAGAGAGAGAAAAAGAAGTATGTTCAAGCTTGCTTTAACAGATCTGTTTTATGTCTCTTAAAATTCCGAGGCTGCTGAGAACTAGAAGGGAAACAGGAAGCACAGCTTCAGCCTTGCTTGCCCTATCAGGGCCACCAGCCTTGGGCTCCCATTCTTGGCCAAGACCCAAGGAATGTATCCTTCCCTTGTTTCCTGTATTCCATGTCCCAGTATCTAAGACAGTAACTAGTCTTTTTTATTTTAAAAAGTACATTTTTCCATAGGCAGCAAATATAGACAAGAGGCAGAAATAACACTGAACTAAGAGTCAGGAGGCCAGTATTCTAATCTCAATTATTCTGTTACTACCATGCCAATTTGGTCTGTCACTTAACTTCTCTTGGAACAATTTCCTTAGGTGCAAAATGAGGAGATAGAACTAAATTCTACCAGGTCCCTTGCACTTTCTAACTTCTTCTGTTTCTTCAGTCATGGTACAGTGAAAACAATACTGGATTTACTATCAGATGACATGGCTTCAAAATCTATCCCCACTAATTGGTACTTGTGAGACCTTGGCCAGGTCACAATCTCTCTGGTCTCATTCTCTACCACTGAAATATCAAGGAGTTGGATTCAGGACTTCTAAGGCCCTATGATCCTACAAGATTTATGTATAGTTGATTTCAGGTGCTGTTCTACAAGCCAACTAAGGAAGCTGGAAACAGGATGACACATAGGTAGAATGGAATCTCTGGTCAGTGTTAAAGCCCCATCTGAGAGGAAAGATGTGACTCAGCTGTTGTCCCCATGTTTCTCTCTTTGTTAAGCTACCTTCTCTAGAGTTTGCTGGGATTCCCAATAAGGAGAAGAATGCATGTAGCAGAGGGCCCCCTCCCTCCTTCCTCTGCTCAACAGTAACTATGTCCTCTTCTACTTCATTTTAAGGCTCTTGTAAAATGAAAGTAGTTCCTCAAGAAAAGGGAGTCTTGGAGTAGAAGTGATGGTGAGGGTGGGGGTAGGAGCTAAGGCTTCCCAAAAATGCTTGAACCTCCCTCTCCTGAAAGCTTCCTGGGTTTAGAAGAAATTTAAAAATACTGTTCTTTGTTTTTACTTTAAATGTTAAATATTCTGACCCAAATGCCTTTTCTAGAAATGAGACCTACTATGTTTAGAGAACTATTTTTGGCATCAAATATAATTTGACAAAATGAATCCTATCTGATTTAAAGCAGCTATATCATAGCTTCCAAAGGAATTAAAAAACACAGCCTGAGAGGATTCAATTATATACCAAGTCTTTATTAATAAATTCTCAAGCTGGATTTGAACTTTAGTAAATCTCAAAGTCATACTCATATTAGCAGCACACTTACTTTTAAACTTGCTTTTATCCAAGTCTTCTACATGGTCCTCACCAATTAAAATTTTGGCGGCAACTTCAAGGCTTACTATTTGAGGGGTGGATACGAGAAACAGCATCACAAATTTCTGGCTCATCACTCTTAAGGACTTGTCTTTTCGACTATTTACAGAAGCTATGCAAAAAAGAGAGAAGGGATTAAAAAATTAAAATCACTGAGTAGCTGAACTACATGTGGTTAAACAAAAAGTTGAAAATGATACAACTTATCACATTCACAAGAACTATAAAATTTTGAAAAAGACCTACATTTTAAGAAAAATTATAAAGTCCAAAAAAGCCACTCTTTTCAAAAAAAGGTCTCACCTGCTCGAAATTCTACTCCAGGAAGTTCCACAAAGCACATATCAGAATGTCCATTTTGACCAGAGCTGGGTTTCACTGCAGTCTCTTCATTCTTGTCACTATTGAAATCAAACTCTTGCTCATACTCTCTTTTCTTGATCATCATGATCTGTTCTGCATATTTGTTCTCCATACCAACGCTTTTCAAAGTTCCAAGGGTTTTGTTGAGATTATGACGTCCATGCCAAGTATATCTGTTCTTTGCCAGGCGACTGACCATATGCAAACTTTCTAGGACATTTACGATATCATAAATGCGTCTACGCTCCACATCTACAAAAAAAGGACAATTGACTATTACTTTCAAATTAGCTCAAGAAGATTCTTTAGGGTACTTTAAATTGGATTTTTTTTTCTTTATCAATATAGCTGTAGTTTCATTGATGAAGTTTTAACTAATAAAAGCATTAACTTCAAGCACATTGATAATATATCTGGGAAAACAAATAAAATATACATTGGTAAGCCATATTTTCAGTCCATTTTTGACAATTATGGTTAATATTGGGTATAAATAATTCTGTGATATTAATATACTTAGACTATTCCATATTTTAGAATTCCATAAAGAACTTAGAATTCACATGTTCAATACCTTTCATTCAGTCACAATGGCTGCTATTCTTAATTCTAAATGGCAAATACGGCCTTTTAAAAAAAAAATTCAAAAAAATAACACTGCTTCGAGAATACCAATAATGTCACTACAATGAGATGATTACAAACGATCCCTGAATGTATTCATAGATATTCCTTTCAATAATGGATGACGAAAGCAAACCATCTAGACATTACATTCCTATGAAAGTTTTGTCCACTTCCTTCCATATGTTCATCACAAAAGGTCCACCTACATGTTGTAGCCTTCCTCACTTTGTCTTGACCTAATAAGGAGGTCAAAGGAGTATAGTCCGATGGTCATCCCTCACTGTCACCATGTGACCAGCCCATCTTTTTCTCTCACATATTTCATTGATGGCACCCCCTGTTCCTGTCCACCATGTACATTTCCATTGCCTTTTGAGTGATTTTCAATTTTAATTCTTTGTAGCCTTTAATAATCCATAACTTGTAGTCAGAGAGTAACACCAGAAGAACAGTAATATTAAAAAGATTGATTGTATCAAGTCCCCAAACACTGTAGAACTTCCCGCATGGCATCCATAATTGTTTAAAAAGAGTGATCTAACTATCCACACAGGAAAATCAAGATTGCTTATTGTCCTGAGTATGATATGCAGTTGGATGGACAATCTATAGTACTCATCCATCAGAAGATATATACATACATATACAAATACATACTGTACAAACACTGCAAGTGGACAATGAGTTGAACTCATAACTGAACAGGAGAAGGAAAGCAGGCTGGACTGCCTTTGGAAAATGGCAAGTTCTTTTAATGATCCCAAACTTCTCCCTGAAACAAAGGTCCATCTTTTTAATATGAAATGATATTATGGACAAAATAGACCAATCCAAGTTGTATAATCTTTAAATGTGACATTTTATCTGCTAGTGTGTTTAAAATATATTTTAAAACTTATAAAACCGTTAAGATTTGAGCTATTTTCTCTATAGGTTGATAAATTATATTATTATTACATTATCATAATCATAGTTACATTGATTTGTATGTCTATTACATGCAGATTTTTTGATTCACTTCAGTAGCTCAAAATACAGTCACATATCCAGTCTGGGATTTAAAATATGATTTAATAATTTTGCATTTATGTGACCAAGTACAGTACATGTTTAAGGAAGGGGATATGGGAGGACAGGATGTAAAAAGACAGAGATACAACCCCAGCAACTTTCCTTAGCACCACTATGCCAAAGTTAATGAACTTAACAAACCCATTAGTCTTCATAACACTGAGGTTTGGTTAATTCCCACTTTAAAAAGCAGATAAGGAAATACAGAGACAAAAGCCAGAGGGAAAGAAATCGCTTATGAACACAGTAAGCCAGAGGCTGAGCCTGAATAACATGTTCAAAATATGAATTTTCATAGTTAAGACACTCAGAGGACCCTAGATTTGAGAGCTGGAATATACTTTAGAGGTCATCTAGTATAACCTCCTCATTTTAGATGAGTATTAATAAGTAGCAAGGGCATTATTTGAACCTAGATCCCGTGACTACAGATCTCTTATTTTCCACTGTATCACTATGTCTGTGAAACTATTTTTGTCTTTGAATGTTTCAAATCTTTCTTTTAAAAATCACAAAACATAGAAATGTTTTTGGAATATACTTGTACCTTCACAAATATCTTATTCCATTTGCCTCTTCAAGACATGGGAAGAGAGTTTATGTTGTGCTCTCCAAAGCTATATACATGGAGTACAAGGTGAAAAGGCAATAGTTCTGGCAATTGACCGAGTAAATGAGGTCCAAAGCTGAGTCTCTAAATACAGAGAAGTCTCGCATCAGAATTCCAAGGAGGAATTTTTCCTCGATCAGAAAAGTAGGCAGAAAAATCACACAAAATTCACACAATTCTTAGATTACCTACAAACACTAATTTAACCTAATTATATGCTACTTTCAAGCTTTGGAAGGAGCAAGAACATATTCCCAAATAAATAAAAACTATTCAATTCTTACTTTAGAAACTTACCATACCAATTGGGCCATATTCAACTGATAAAAGATTATTTAGATTAGGATAGATCGCCATGAGTATATATTTGTCCGACTCTTCATAACCCCATTCAGGTGTTTCTTGGCAAAGATACTGGAGTAATTTGCAATTTCCTCCTCCAGCTCATTTTCCAGATGAGGAAACTGAGGAAAACAGGGTTAAGTGACTTGACCAAGGTCACATAGCTAGTGTTGGAAGCCAGGTTTGAACTCAGGAAGATGAGTTTTCCTGATTCCAGACCCAGCACTCTATACCATGTAGCTGCCCCCAAAATATACATGTATATATAGTCACTCTTAATTATTAAACATTCACATACACATACACACATTCATATACTTACTGAGCTCTTCTGCTACTTCATCAAGACAAATGTCATTATTCACAGCAGGGTTAGGATAGTTAGGATATCGTGCTAAGAATTTATGACACAATAATCCTAAACTTTTTTCTTTACGACTTGGTTGAGATTTCTCATATTCATCTCCAGATAAATGTTCCTGCACAAGAAGATAAAAATTATTTTAAATATAGAAATGTAGGGCTTGACAGATTTATTAGGGGCACCTGTGCTTAATGACTAATACTTATACCATGTGCTATAGCTTCAACAGCTGCAAGCTTTGAAAAAAGAAATATACTAGTAAACCTTACTTGGCAGATTTGAAAAGCAATCTAGTACTAAAAATACCAGCATCTCAGAATCCCTAATTCTCTATTTTCTTTGGCTAAAACCATTTGTCTTATTTTAAATTAGATAAATGACAATGATCTCTTCTTAAAATTGTTCCTGCTGCCATTCTTTCAGTATCTTCACTGGTCAAATAGTATCCTGAGCCCTTTAAAAACCTACATGTAAACAATCTTTGGCCTCAAGGATTCCAGTCCTATTGTCAGACAATCCTCTTTTTTGATCTCTGTTTCGGATTTCAGGACTAGCAGCACTGATCAACATTTTAAGGTTCGCTGTTGGCGTCCATGGTTCACCTGGAGAAATTTCCTTAGGCTTTGTGGGTGTTGTTAATGGTCCAAAGTTGGGCTGAATCTCTGCTAATATTGAATTTGGAGTAGCTGACTCCTTCTGTGGAGTTTTTATCAATATCCTTTTATGTGGCTCAAAGAAATGATTTTCCTGTAATCAGAAAATTAAAAAAAATACATTCATCATATAATAAATAGCTTCATTTTAATCAATTTACAAAAGGAGATCTGAATTCAAGTCTAGCTCTACCATTCCTTGTATAACCTTAGAGAGGTCAATCATTTCTCTTTGCTTAGCTCAGTTTATCTATCTGTAAAATGAGGTGGACTTGATAAAATTGTGGAATCTGAGGTGCAAGGGACTTCAGAGGCCATAATATGTACTCTTCTATATTCTCAGGAAGCAGCTAGCAAGCTTCAACTGATGACATCCAGTGAAGGGACTTACTGCCACCAGTGGGCCTATATTCATTTCTTGTCTGAAGTCTATTCCAGCTGTAAACTTTATTCAGCTTTAGGTTTATAAATATGTCAGAAAATACTCAGAAAGATTATAAAAAGGAGAATAAGAACAAGTAGAAATGATGATATCCATCAGCAATCTGCCAGTGTGTTAGGATTCTATGACCTCTAATAACCTGTGCAAAAAACAGGGAAGGGCCAAACAAAATTTGGAGTCAAAGGAGTTGAATTCAAATTCAACTCTGTTACAGCCTAGGTAAATCATTTAACCTCTAAGCCTTCATTTACTCATCTATAAAATTAAGCATTGGATTAGGCCTTCTCCAGCTCTAACTCCTAGGATCCCAAGATATTGTTAAGGAAGAATGTAGCTGTTATTGATCTTGTAACCAGTCTTGTTGGACGATCTGTTGCTAAAGTCTGTGTGTAACACTTCAAAAACAGCTCTTAGAACAGAACAATGCTCAAGACTTTCCATAAGGACAGGTTCAAAATATAGGAAAAGTCACGAAGGGAGCCAGACTCCCTGGAGCTGAACCACTTTGCTGTCAATACAATAAGCTCTCCAGGCACAAACTAAGGGCCTGGTTAGGTAACATGAGCCTGGAGAAGCCGGAGCTATCTCTATTTTTGTACATTGGCCTATAGGCAGGAAGCCTTGCTGTAGGAGAGATTAATGTCCTTATTTGGCATATTGACAGCAGTTGCTGTCTTCCTGCTGCTGGAGCTTAGCCATTCTGCCTCCCTCATTACAGTAACAGAATGACCATTTAATATTACCATTAATTACCAAGGAATCAAGCATTGCCTCAAACCTTCTCTAATGATTTGACCCATTTCTAAAAGTCTTCTTAGTTTGAAATGATTCAAAGCTAACATAGCGCACTTCATGATGAGATAAGATTCAGTGGTTATTCACCATATCAAACAAGCGCTAGGCCCATGGGGCAATGGAGATATGGAATGAATTAGTGCTGGCTCCTGGTCACACTTAGGAAGAAAAACAATTCCTGACCAGTAGAGGGCAGCAGAGCTCCAAAACGGAGTATAGGACAATGGCTAACTCGGCTATCTCATGTCCCACCATTTGCACCCTAACCACAACTAACACTGCTTTGAGCAATTCTAATTTCTGCCTTTCTCCCTTCCAACATAGAACACCATGACTTCATCAAAATTAAAAATGCTGGTGCCCCCAAAAGAAGTGCAAAGATATAATGAATGAAGTATTATTACCAAGGGTGACTTGGGAACAAGAAGTAACTGCCCAAATGATTTCCCCCCAAAAGCAACCATGTCACTCCCCTATTCAATGTCAGCAATTCCCTTTTACCTTCAGAATAAAATATCAATTCTTCTTTTGAGCATTTCAAGATTAAAACTTTACAACCCAGTTTTTTAGTTTTATCAGATATTCTCCCCTCAATGCTCTCTCCAATCCATTCTAACAGCCCTCCTTCCTGTTCCTCACACACACTACATCTTTTCTCTTTATTCTTTTGCACTGAAAGACACTACCTTTCTCACTTCACCTCTCAGAATCTTTCATAATTCAAGTATGGATGCAGAGTGAAGCCAAGAAAAAAATGTACTCAGTAACGAAAATGTACAGAGCTATACGCCAAAAAATCAATAGCTGTGTTCAGTCATGGCAGACTCTTTGTGACTCCTTTTTGGGTTTTCTTGGAGAGATAGTGGTTTGTCATTTCCTTTTCCAGATGAGGAAACTGAGACAAATAGGGATAAGTGACTTGCTCATGATCATACATCTGGGAAGTATCTGAGACTAGATTTGAATCTAGATGTTCCTGATTTCAGGATTCCTGATTTCGATCCAATGCAACACCTAGCTGTCCCCTATCAGTAAATGAACCCAAATTATACAGATCAAGCATAAAATCACTCAATTGAAGAGATACAAAAGGGCACTCTCAATCCACTCCTTTGTGGAAGGTTCACAGGCTTTATATTTTGAGGATATTTTTGGACTTTTTTCAGTGTAATGATCAGTTTTGGGCTGTCTTTTCCTTTCAAAAAAAAAATACTATTTGTTCTATAGGACAGATCTCTGGGAGGGGGGAAAGAAAGGGGTACTTGCAATAACCGGGACCATGTAAGAAACAAAAGATAGAAACAAAAAACTTATTTTCAAAAGCATTCATTTATTTTATATATACATATATACATGATTTCTTCCCCGGTAGAATGTAAGCTGTCTGAGACTTTATTTTTGTCTTTGTTGTCTCCAAACCTTCGAATAGCACACATATAAGGCACTTAAAGAATGCTTGTCAATTGATTAACTGCTGTAGCATTAAAGTCTCATCAATGATATATATGACTGAGAGAAGATGGACTGGGCATGTAATAAAAATGAAAGATGAGTCTGATCATGCATTAGTATCCATGAAACACTAAATACCAGAGTATAGCTTCCAGCACAATGGGTGTGTCTCTTAAGTACAATTTACTGAAGGATAGAGACAAGAATAACACAGGCTAAGGTAAGGATGGGTTATAATCTGCACAGGTAAGGGCTGAGATCAAAGACTCATCAAAGTATCTATTTTAAACTTGAAATCGTAGGATGCAAAGCCCTAAAATAGTACATGTTACTGATGATCACAGACTCACAGCACTTTAGAGCTGGAAGAGGCTTTGGTGGAGTGGGAAGAAGACTAGATTTGAAAGCAGGGGCCAGGGAAGAACTCCCAGCTGAATGTGACATTGAACAAGTTCTTGGACATCTGGGGGCTTCAGGTTCCTCATCTGTAAAATAAGAGGAATGGTCTCCTCTAGTGCCTTTGAACATGAAGTCTGTGTATGACCCTCTCCAGTTCCTTAGCTTTTTAGAGAAACTGCGGTACAGGGGGAGAGACAACAACTAGCCACCATGGGGAAGTTAGTGCCTAGTTCATCAGATCACCAATTCAGGCTCTTTGCCTGTTTCTGTCAAGGGCACCACCATCCTTCCAGACATTCAGGTTTGGTTCCTTTACCAACATATCCCATCACCCATATCTTATATTCTCTACAGCCACATTATCTCTTAAATTTTTCATTTTCTCCATTCTCACTGCCACCCAACCGGCTCAGGCCCTAATTATTTCCTGCATGGCCTATACCAATAGCCTCCTCATTGGTTTCCCTGTCTCAAAACTCTCTCCCTATAGCAATCCATCCTCCTCAATCACCAAAGTGATTTTCCTAAAGAGTAAGAAAGGACTATGTCATTCTCCTACTCAGTAAACTCCAAGGGCTCCCATTGTTCCTGGGAACAAAAAGAAGCTGTTTTGTTTAACTTTGAAAGCCTTTTACAACCTGACTCTAGCCCTACTTTTGTAATCTTATTATATATTACACGCCCTCCCACACTCTGCTCTAGCCCAACTGGCCTTGTTCTTTACATGGGATATTCCATCTCCCATCTCCAGGACAATGCAATGCATTCGCTGCCCTCCCCAGGTTAGGAACACACTCCCTCCTCTTAGGTAATGTTTTTTCCTTCAAAATTCTTCCCAGATGCCACCTTCTACACAAAGTTTTCCCAGATGCCTCCTTCTCCTATTCTTCTCCCTCTATCCCCTCTAGTTTGCCTTGAATTTATTCTACTTGCTAATCTATATATAAGATAAAATGTATAAAATAGAATGTAACCTCCTTGAGATCAGAGGCTGTTTCACTTTTGACTTTGTATCTCTCAGGGCCTGATACAGAACTATGCTCACAAGAACAGCTTAATAAATGCTTATTGATTGATTTTCATTATTGATTCAATGCAGAAACAAGTCTTTTCTTATTCCTCAGTAACTTTATATTCTTGGATTAAAGAGAATCCATACAAGTTTAGTTGGAATTAATAGCAATCTTTGTTAGCATCCACATCAGAGATGTTGCCCAAGTAAGATTTTTCATAATGGAGACAAATCACTTAGTAATGACTTTGATTTCCCCAACTCCAACTCTGGGAATTAGAAGGAAGTAGATGGTTGCTACTTTACTTCAACTAAAAGTAATGAAAAGCATTCTCAATCTTTTTTTTTTTTTTTTTTTTTTTGCTAAGGCAATTGGGGCTAAGTGGCTTGCCCAAGGCCACACAGCTCTGAGACCAGATTTGAACTCAGGTCCTCCGGATTTCAGGGCTGGTGCTGTATCCATTGCGCCACCTAGCTGCCCCAAGCATTCTCAATCTTCCTGTTATATGGGTACATTTAATTTCTGGGAACAAAGGGGTACAGCTATTTGCATACATTTTTATGGTTTATCACACATTCATCTGGATAAGATATGAGAGCTGGGGGAAAAAAAGGTCATCCTTGGTAAAGGAAATCAACTCTGAGATCTTGTGAGATGGATTGTAGAGTACCTAGCAAAATCTGATGGTGCTACTATTTTCAGAAATGTCAAAGTGAAAATGAAAATACTGCACTATTTAGAACTGCACTAAAGCTTGTTGTTCACTCTATATTTTCAGTTTTCGCAACTTAACAAGATCTTTGGGACACCATGTATATTATTTACTCATTTTCTAGAATAGATGTGTTCACATTCCATTCTTATAGCATTTTTTCATCTGATTTTTGTTGGTCAGTCTTTGACCTAAACTACTGAAAATTATAGAATAATTTCACACATCTAGGATCAACTGCTGTAGGACTTCCTTTTTTTTTTTCTTTTACATTGGCTCAAGCAAATTAGTTTGGTTTTTTTTTAACCCCTCTGTCTTCATAGAGAAATTCATAGAAGAGGATGTGGTCTCAGTAAAGTACCCCTCCAAAAAAACAAATCCCCAAATCCTAGCTTTATTTAACAAGTTTAGGGGGGCGGAGCCAAGATGGCGAACTGCGAACAGCTTTCTCTCTGAACTCCCTTCAACATTCCCCTAACCCAGACAAAGTAAACTTTAAAACTGGTTTCCGAGTGAGGTCCTCGCCAAGCATTTGGACTACAACGCACTTCTATAAAAGATCTACCGTGAAAGAACTCCGGAGAAGGTTAGCCTCAGGGGAAATCGGCCGCTGGTCGCGATCGGACTCCAGCCGGGGCGGAAGTCAGGGCTGTGATAGAGGGGCGGATTTTGGGCACCCAGGAAGCCCCTGGGAGACGCCTGGGCCACTTTGCTCTGCTTGCGGGCAGGTGCTTTGACAGATCTGCCTTTGGTAAAGGGTGGATCTAGAGAAACTGAAAACGTGGTCTAGCCCCACCAGCCTCAGACCGGAAGTCAACTCGGCAAACTGCCCCAGGGCAAATATAAATTGTTGCAGTTTTCTCGGCTTTTGACCAATATCCCAACTTTAAATCATGAGCAAGAAGCAGAAGAGAGCTCTCACCATAGAAAGCTTTTACGGAGAAAAAATAGAACAGTCCCCAGATCCTGACATTATGAAAACAATCCCAGATGAAGCCACAAAGGCAGACTTAAGTTGGTCTCCCTTTCAGAAGGCTTACCTGGATGATTGCATTAAGAATCTCAAAAGAGAGCTAGAAGAAGAATGGGGAAATAAATTGAGATCAGGGCAACAGAAATATCAAAAACTGGAAAATAGGACTGGTGAATTGGAAAAAGAAAACAGTTCACTGAAAAACAAAATTGGTGAATTGGAAAAAATCACCAATTCACTGGAAAATAAAAATGGTGAACTGAAAAACAAAATTGGTGAATTGGAAAAAGACAACAATTCACTGAAAAACAAAATTGGTGAATTGGAAAAAGACAACAATTCACTGAAAAATAAAACTGGCAAAATGGAAAAAGAATGCATTGAATCCAGAAATTCAATTGGCCAGCTACAAAAGGAGCTAAAAAAGATAACTGAAGGAAATAATACTCTAAAAATTAAAATTGAACAAATAGAAGTAAATGACTCAATAAGACTTCAAGAATCAGTTAAACAAAAACAAAAAAATGAAAAAATAGAGGAAAATATGAAATATCTCCTAGGAAAAACAACTGACTTGGAAAACAGATCCAGGAGAGACAACTTAAGGATTATCGGACTCCCTGAAAGCCACGATGAAAAAAAAGAACCTGGATGCTATCTTCCAGGAAATCATGAAAGAGAATTGCCCTGATGTTTTAGAATCAGAAGGCAAAATTGGCATTGAAAGAATTCACCGATCACCTCCAGAAAGAGACCCCAAAATTAAAACCCCAAGGAATATCGTGGCCAAATTTCAGGACTATCGCACCAAGGAAAAGATATTGCAAGTAGCTAGAAAGAAACAGTTCAAATACCGAGGAACTGTCATTAGAATTACACAGGATCTGTCAGCTTCCACATTGAAGGATCGAAGGGCCTGGAACCAGATATTCCGAAAGGCAAAAGAACTTGGATTACAGCCAAGAATAAGTTATCCAGCTAGAATGAGCATCATCTTCCAGGGAAGAAGATGGTCATTCAATGATACAGGAGAATTTCACCTATTTCTAATGAAAAGACCTGATCTGAACAAAAAATTTGACCTCCAAATAGAGAACTCAAGAGAAACATAAAAAGGTAAAAAGGAAAACTCTGGAGAACTATATTCCTACTATAGGTATCCTTTAAAGAATGGCAGTATAATTTGATTTTTCTTTGATAATAATGGAAAAGAAATTAGAGGTGGAAGGGATACCATACTGAAAAAGAAAAAGGGGGGAGGGGGGAAAAGGAGGCAAAATAAAGTAAAAATACAGGAGGTAAAATAAGACAAAATCTCATAAAGAGACATAGAAGATCTAATATAATTGAGGGGAAGAAGGGAGGGCGATGAGTATTGATTGTGTAAACCTTACTCTCATTAGATTGAACTCTAAGAGAGTATATCAGACACATTTGGCTTCAAAGAAAGCACTGACCCTCCTTGTGGGAAGGTAGGAGGGAGGGAAGAAAAGGAAAGGGATAAACTAATAGAAGGATTAGGGGAAAGGTATAAAGGGGAGGGAGGGACTCTAAAGGGAGGAGGATTATTGGTGGGAGGTGGTCTTCAAGAGCAAAGTACTGGGGAGGGGGGAAGGGAGAGAGGGGAAAGGGAAGAGAAAATCATAACTCTGGGTAAATAAGATGGCAGGGAATACAGATATAGTTATTTTAACTGTGAATGTGAACGGGATGAACTCTCCCATAAAACGGAAGCGGGTAGCAGACTGGATTAAAAGCCAGAATCCTACAATATGTTGTTTACAAGAAACACATCTAAAACATAGAGATACATACAGAGTGAAAGTAAAGGGCTGGAGCAGAATCTTCTATGCTTCAGGTGAACAAAGAAAGGCAGGGGTAGCAATCCTTATCTCGGATCAAGTAAAAACAAAAATAGATCTAATTAAAAGAGATAAGGAAGGAAACTACATTTTACTAAAGGGTTCCATAGACAATGAAGCAGTATCAATACTTAACATATATGCACCAAGTGGTATAGCATCCAAATTCCTAGAGGAGAAGTTAAGAGAGATGCAAGGAGAAATAGACAGTAATACTATACTAGTGGGAGATCTCAACCTTGCTCTCTCAGAATTAGATAAATCAAATTCCAAAATAAATAAGAAAGAAGTTAGGGAGGTTAACAAAAGGCTAGAAAAGTTAGGTATGATAGATCTCTGGAGGAAATTGAATGGTGATAGAAGGGAGTATACTTTTTTCTCAGGGGTTCATGGAACTTATACAAAAATTGATCATGTGTTAGGGCATAAAAACCTCAAAATCAATTGCAGAAAAGCAGAAATAGTAAATGCATCCTTCTCAGATCATGATGCAATAAAACTCACATGTAATATAAGGCCAGGAGAAAATAAGCCACAAGTTATTTGGAAATTAAATAATCTAATCCTGAAGAACGAATGGGTGAAAGAGCAAATTATAGACACAATCGAAAATTTCATCCAGGAGAATGACAACAATGAGACAACATACCAAAATTTGTGGGACTCGGCTAAAGCGGTTATAAGGGGTAATTTTATATCTCTAGATGCTTACTTGCGTAAAACAGAGAAGGAGAAGATTAATGAACTGGGCTTACAATTAAAAAAGCTAGAAAAAGACCAAATTAAAAACCCTCAATTAAATACCAAATTGGAAATTCTGAAAATTAAAGGGGAGATCAATAAAATTGAAAATAAGAAAACTATTGAATTAATAAATAAAAGTAAGAGTTGGTTTTATGAAAAAACCAACAAAATAGATAAGCCTTTAGTTAATTTGATTAGAAAAAGAAAAGAGGAAAATCAAATTATTAGTCTCAAAAATGATAAGGGAGAACTTTCCTCCAATGAAGAGGAAATTAGAGTAATAATTAGGAGTTTCTTTGCCCAACTTTATGCTAATAAATTTGAGAATATAAATGAAATGGAGGAGTATCTACAAAAATATAGATTGCCCAGATTAACAGAAGAGGAAATAAATTATTTAAATAGTCCTATTTCAGAAAAAGAAATAGAACAAGCTATTAATCAACTCCCTAAGAAAAAATCTCCAGGACCAGATGGATTTACATGTGAATTTTACCAAACATTCAAGGAACAATTAATCCCAATACTATATAAACTATTCGAAAAAATAGGGAAAGAAGGTGTACTACCAAATTCCTTCTATGACACAGATATGGTGCTGATAGCTAAACCAGGTAGGGAGAAAACTGAGAAAGAAAACTATAGACCCATTTCCCTAATGAATATTGATGCAAAAATTTTAAATAAGATTTTAGCAACAAGATTACAGAAAGTCATCCCCAGGATAATACATCATGACCAAGTAGGATTTATACCAGGAATGCAGGGCTGGTTCAATATTAGGAAAACTATTAGCATAATCAATTATATTAATAACCAAAATAATAAAAATCATATGATTATCTCCATAGATGCAGAAAAAGCCTTTGATAAAATCCAACACCCATTCCTATTAAAAACACTGGAGAGTATAGGAATAAATGGGCTTTTCCTTAAAATGATAAGTAGTATCTACTTAAAACCTTCAGCAAGCATCATATGTAATGGAGTCAAACTAGAACCATTCCCAATCAGATCAGGAGTGAAACAAGGCTGCCCACTGTCACCATTACTATTTAATATTGTATTAGAAATGTTAGCTTTAGCAATAAGAGAAGAAAAAGAGATAAAAGGAATCAGAGTAGGTAGTGAAGAAACCAAATTATCACTCTTTGCAGATGACATGATGGTATACTTAGAGAATCCTAGAGACTCAACTAAAAAACTACTAGAAACAATTCACACCTTTAGCAAAGTGGCAGGATACAAAATAAATCCACATAAATCATCAGCATTTCTATATATTACCAATAAAGTTCAGCAGCAAGAGATACAAAAAGAAATTCCATTCAAAATAACTGTTGATAGTATAAAATATTTGGGAATTTATCTGCCAAGGGATAGTCAGGAACTATATGAACTAAATTACAAAACACTTTCCACACAAATCAAATCAGACCTAGTCAATTGGAAAAACTTAAAATGCTCATGGGTAGGACGAGCGAATATAATAAAAATGACAATACTACCCAAACTAATTTACTTATTTAGTGCCATACCAATCAAACTCCCAAGAAATTATCTTACAGATCTAGAAAAAATAGTAGCAAAGTTCATTTGGAAAAACAAAAGGTCTAGAATTTCAAGGGGATTAATGAAAAAAAAGGCTGAAGATGGTGGACTTGCTGTACCAGATCTAAAACTATATTATAAAGCAGCGGTCATCAAAACCATTTGGTACTGGCTAAGAAATAGAGTAGTCGATCAGTGGAATAGGATAGAATCACAAGACAAATTAGGCAATAACTATAGCAATTTGGTTTTTGATAAACCCAAAGACCCCAGCTTCTGGGATAAGTATTCACTATTTGACAAAAACTGCTGGGAAAACTGGAAACTAGTGTGGAAGAAATTAGGGCTTGACCCACATCTAACACCACATACCAAGATAAGATCTAAATGGGTTCATGATCTGGATATAAAGAGTGATTTTGTAAACAAGTTAGAGGAACATAATATAGTTTACCTCTCAGACCTGTGGAGATGGAATAAATTTATGTCCAAAGAAGAACTGGAACTTTTAATTGAAAACCAGATAGATAACTTTGACTATATTAAGTTAAAAAGTTTTTGTACAAACAAAATCAATGCAGACAAGATTAGGAGGGAAGCAATAAATTGGGAAATCATCTTTACATTTAAGGGTTCTGATAAAGGTCTCATCTCTAAAATATATAGAGAATTGTCTCATATTTATAAAAATTCAAGCCATTCTCCAATCAATAAATGGTCAAAGGATATGAACAGACAATTTTCAGAGGATGAAATTAAAACTATTTATAGTCATATGAAAAGGTGCTCCAAATCACTATTGATCAGAGAAATGCAAATCAAGACAACCCTGAGATACCACTTCACACCTGTCAGATTGGCTAAAATGACAGGAAAAGTTAATGATGAATGTTGGAGGGGTTGTGGGAGGGCTGGGACACTGATGCATTGTTGGTGGAGCTGTGAACGGATACAGCCATTCTGGAGAACAATTTGGAGCTATGCTCAAAAAGTTATCAAACTGTGCATACCCTTTGACCCAGCAGCATTTCTATTGGGCTTATATCCCAAAGAAATCATAAAGGAAGGAAAAGGCCCCACATGTGCAAGAATGTTTGTGGCAGCCCTTTTTGTAGTGGCTAGAAACTGGAAATTGAATAGATGCCCTTCAATTGGAGAATGGCTGAATAAATTATGGTATATGAATGTTATGGAATATTATTGTTCTGTAAGAAATGACCAGCAAGATGATTTCAGAGAGGCCTGGAGAGACTTATATGAACTGATGCTGAGTGAAATGAGCAGAACCAGGAGATCATTATACACGGCAACAACAGTACTATATGACGATCAATTCTGATGGACATGGCTCTCTTCAACAATGATATGTTTCAAACCACCTCCAATTGTTCACTGAAGAAAGCCATATACACCCAGAGAGAGGGATGCGAAATGTGGACCACAACATAACATTCTCATACTCCTTGATTGATGTTTGCTTACATTGTGTTTCCTTTATCTGATATATCGTTTGTGTAGATAAGATTTTTCTTACACACCAATGATAAGTTTGGAAATATGTATACATATATTCGATTTGCCAATATTTTAACATAATTAACATGTAGTGGATATCCTGCCATCTAGGGGAGGGGTGGGGAGTTGGGGGGAAAATTTGTAACGGAAAGCTATGTAAGGGTTATTGTTGAAGAATTACCCACACATATGTTATGCAAATAAAATAAAAAAAAAAAAAAAAAAAAAAAAAAAAAAAAAACAAGTTTAGGCACCATTTTCTTGAAAAGAAAAAAACAAACCCTGAAAGTCAGAGTAAAGGTTAGAGACATTACACTTAAAATTGTAGAAATATATGGATATGGAAATCACAATACCTTCTCATTCTCCATTTTGTAAACTCTTCATATATTTTCTTAAGAATTAAAGATGTTGATTTTCTCCTAGAAATTCTGATGGCTCATACATGCCAGCATATATTATTTTTAAAAATAAATTTGTAATATCCTTCAAGACAAAAAGAAAAAAGTTAATTTTTTAAAAAGGGAAAATATAATTCACAAGAGAAGATTATTTCTTGAAAATTCTAATGGAGCCTTTGTCTCCCAGTTCTGAAACAAATATGAAAAACAAAAGGAAATGGGCGATTTACTACTGGTATAGATATGATAACCAATGATAATTTTTCAAAATTCTGATGGAGGTATAATTAGCCAATGATGGAAAGAATTTTAAATTACGGCTATAACCTAATGATAAGTAATCGGGCAGCAAAAAAACACATACCAATTTAAATAATTTTAAATTAGGCATGTATGTGTATATATATATGTGTGTGTTATATATGTATATATATGTGTGTGTATGTGTACATATATACATATATATGTATATATATATAGTGCTTACTATGGCCATCCATATAGAGATAGATTTTGCCAAAGTGTAAGGAATTCTCGGTAGGAAATTCCCTCTTGATACAGATATATATACAGTTCAATAATTTGTTGCTGAGCATTCATTACTATTTTTTCAAATAATCATACTTCTAACCAAGATTGACTTTTATTTCATTCTCTGGGCCAGCTCTTAATTTACCCGGGAAATCCAAAAGGTATCCCGCTAAGCGCCCCAGGGCTCCGAGGGCCACTAGCGCGGGTCCAAGGAACTTCCCCCTCAGCCTAACTGCCCCTCCCCTCCGCCCACCTTGAGGACAGTTCCTTGACAGCTTCCTCGTGGTCTCCAGGGTTACAGGCGCAGACCAATGAGAGGTCCGGTCGTCCGCCCGCGATTGGTCGTCCGGATAGGGGGCGGGCCCCAACCTTCAGACTTCGATTTAAAAATTTGGCGGGGAAAACCCGGGCCGAGGCGGGTGCCGCCCAGCAGAGCGCGGGGATTGCGAGCTGAAGGGCGGGCAGGTCGGCCGGCGACCCCGCGCCGTCGCCAGCGCCAGCAGCCCCCTTCCCATCCCCCCAGATCTCCCCGGGAAGCCCCCGGCCCCTTCCCCACCCCCCTCAGCGCGGGAGCTCGGCTCCTCCTTCCGCGGGCGCCCGAGGGGGAGGCGGGAAACCGCCGGGCCGCCTTTCCGCCCCCTCGGGCCGGCCAGGCTGGACTCGGCTGGGTCGCCCGGCCGGTGAACGCCCGGTGTCCGGGATCCCTGCAGGGGCCGCGGCCGTCCGACTGGGCCCGGGAGTCCTCTCACCTGTCGGGGTGGGCGGCCCCCGGCAGGAGGGAAGGAGGCCGCCTCTGCTGCTCCTGCTGCTCCTCCTCCTCTTCCTAGTCCCCTGCGTCCCGCCTGAGCCTCGGGATCCAGCGGCCGGCGCCGCCGCCTGTCTGTCTGTCCAGGTGTCACTTGGAGGTGGGTGTGGAAGGCGGAGCGGGAGTGTCCGTCGGTGGCCCGGCGGGAGGGTGGCGGAACGGCGGGCGCGTGACCTCCCCGGAGCCCCCGATTTGAAATTAACCCGCTGTCGGCGCGAGCAACTAGGACGGGTTGGATCTGGGAGGGCCGCTCCCCCCCCCCGGGCCCGCCCCGTCCCGTTCGGACCCTTCTCGGCCAATCCGAATCTCCCGCCAACAGGCGCGAGCCAATCAGAAGCCGGCGCCTCCCTCCCCGCCAAGTTGGGCAAAAAGTTAAGAAACTTTTTTTTTTTTTTTTTTTTTTTTGGCTCCACTCTGGATTCGCCGGGTACCTGAGAGCGGGCTGGGTCCGAGACCCTGGCTCCTATCCCCTTAGCCTCTCCTCCAGTGGCCAAGCCAGATCCCTCCCGCACTGGAGGGTGCCACACCTGCCTAGTCCGCCCTTATTACCTTAGGAAGTCGAAGAAAAGGTGGGGGGACGGAGGCTGCTCTCAGCTCCGGGTCCGAAAATCAGGGTATTTATGACTTGGAACCCCCGCTGCCAGAAATGGGGCTCGGGGAGGCTTTACCCCAGAGATGAGCGCTCTATCCCCGATTCTGAAAATCAGACTGTTGGATGACTTGGAAATCTGATCCCCCGCTGCTAGAAATGGGGCCATGAAGAGCTTTCTCCAAAAGATGTGGAGTTAGGTGTGGAGGGAATTTAAAGTTGAAAACCCGCCAACTCCTTCGGACTTCCCTCCTTCTGCCTTCCTTGCATCTTCCCCTCCCCCTTCTCTGCTGCCTAAGTACCGAGGTAGACCTTGAAGGTCATCTAGCCATCCCCTCCCCCCTGTACAGATGGGGAACCTGAGTCTCAGAGAATCGAGAAGGAGCTTTTAGAGGCAGATATGTATAAATACTGCAGTTTGTTTCTTTCCCTGCCCCTGGCTGTCTTTCCCTCTTCTCCTAATCTGTTTTTTCCCTCTCCTCTCTTTTCTCCTCTCCCTTCCTCTGTCTCTCTGTGTGTGTCTCTGTCTTTGTCTCTTTCTGTCTCTGTGTATTTCTGTTTCCCTTTCCCCCTCTCTTTTCCTCTCCCCTCCTTTTCCCTCTCTGTATCTCTCTCTGTGTCTCTCTTTTTCCTCTCCCGCCTCTCCCTCTCCTCTCTTCTTTTTATCCCTCTCCTTCCTCCCCTTCCTTTTGCCCTCTCTTTTCCTCTCTCCCCTTCCTTTTTCTCCTTTCTTTCTCTGTGTCTCTTTTGGTGTGTGACTGTGTGTGTGTGTGTATGTGTGTGTATTTCTCTGTGTCTCTGTCTCCCTCCCCCTCTGTCCCTCTTCTTTCTATCCCTCTCCTTCCTCCCCTTCCTTTCTCCCTCTCTTTTTCTCTCTCCCTTTCCTTTCCCTCTTTTCTGTGTCTGTGTGTCTCTCTTGGTGTGTGACTTTGTGTGTATGTGTGTCTGTTTCTGTCTCTCTCACTCTGTCTCCCTCTCTGGCTTTCCCTCTCCTCTTTTTATCCCTCTCCCTTCCTCTTTTTCCTTTTTCTCTCTTTTCCTCTATCCTCTTCTTTTCCCTCTTTTTTCTTCCCCTGTCTCTCTTCTAGTTGCTGGTGTTTCTGGTTTGCTCAGCAGTTCCTATTGCCCAACTCCCCCTGGATCGGAGCAGCCATCCATTTTACGTAGTTTGGTTTGATCTCTTCCTCTAATTCTGTAACCCTCCCTTTTTTGTTATCTCTTCTCAGTAAGCCACCTAAAGACTCCCTGGCCTTGCTACTCTAGTCCAATTGGCTTACTTTATGTGGCAATGAATCACTAGTTATTTGCTTCAAACCAAACACATTCTTATATTGTCCCCCATAAGATAAGGGCCCTGAAACATCTCAAATATAGAGAAGAGGTTATACCACTTATGTTCAGTGTTAGGTTGAAAATTCATAGGTCTTGTTCTAGAGAGCCTTTCTGTCTTTCCTGATTTTCTCAAGATTGTTTGGGACAGTCCAAGTAAATGGAGTGGAAACTGTCATAGATTTGTAGAAAATATATATAACCTGACTGGGTGATATTTTGCTAAAGTCCATACTTTGATACCACATCAGGTTATGTGGAATTTATGTTTTAAATACATTCCCCTGGCAGTCTGCATTTCTGATTAAAAAAGAAAAGGTCAGTGGGTTATATGTTAATGAAACATTATCTATAAGCAGAATTCAGTAATTGACTTTTTTTTTTTTGCAGACTTAGTATGTAGTTTTACAGTAATTACTTTTAGTATACCTAATAAGAACACTTTTTCCTGATGCCCCAATCCAGACTTAAGTATGTGTGTATATTTTTGATCTGTATATAGGAATAAATCTGAATTTTAACTTTTTTTCTATAGTTTTTGATACTTTCTGCATTTTAATGAGTTTTTCTGTAGCTAGGTAAAGAGTTAAAACTCCTGGTGTGGAAATTACAAATATATTATGGAACAAGTACAATATAGGTAGGATTTGCCTCCCAATTAAGTACAGAATTGTTGTTCCTAATATTGCTTTGAATTTGTTTTGGACTTTTGATCTACCAAAGGTACTTGTTTAATTATGGAAGAACCAGATCTAAAATCCAGAAGTTTAGATTCGTTGCTCCAGGCCCCTTTCACCAGATCATACTTCCTTTGAATCGTTCAGTAGGAAACAGGAAAGACCAGGTTGGATATGTATTTCTCTTCTAGTGACCATTCTCAGACACAATATTATGTATTATTATGTACAAATACTATGTACAAAATTATGTAAATCCAAGGGGATAAAACAGTTTTTAAATAAGGGTTAAATTGGTTTTAGTTATGGAAACCAAATTCAAGTAGTAGAAACTTGGGTATTTTTCATTGGGATTTGGAACCCAGAAAAAAAAAATGTAACTGCAGAGAATCTTAAATCATCAGGGCTATAAGGAAAAATTTCATGTCTTATTTTGTTGTAGAGAAAGCTGAGTATGGTGCAGTATCAAGACTGGATTTAGAGCCGGGGAATCTGGGTGCAATCCTAGATTTGCTATTTACTTCCTGTATGATTTTGCATAATCTACTTAAACTCCGAGCCTCAGTTGCCAGTTTTCTGGAAGGGGGCAGACTAAAGAGTGAACTTTAAGATCTTAGGATCTTAAGTGAAAAGATCCCCATATAGATATTCAGACCTGTCCTTTGTATTCCCAAGCCAGACCTTTCTTCAACATACTAATACTACATTTACTTGCAAAATGTAAGTGGGCAGATGTATGAAATCTGAAACTGTATCCAAAAGTGAGTAGTTAAAGTATCCAGTGAGTAGGGAAAGAATACAAAGAAGATAAACTGTATCTATTTAGAATATTATACTTGGCATTTTTCTTACTGAAATTAAACTTTTCCCATTCATTGCAAAGCACTCACGTTTTGATCATTTTCATAAAATAAAAATATGGAAAATAATTCAGTATCAGATAAATAAAATTATGGGAGATATCCCTAGTATAAGGGGTGGAGGGGGGAAACATCTCATCTTCAATAGGGAACTTAATTTTTTTTTTTTTTTTTTGTCACAAAGCAGTCAGCTTAACGATCAGGAAAGCAAAAATGGGGAGAGGGTTAAGCTAAAGGAACTTCTCTGATGCAATGACTCAAATTTTATTTTTTGAAATCTTGCAACTCTTAAAAATTCTTCCAAGATTCACTGAATTCCAGATCCTGGCTGTAGAATTCAAAGGGCCTTGAAGGTCATCTAACCTACTCATTTTATAGATGAGGAAACTTAGGTCCATACACATGAAATAATTTGCCCATGGTCCTACAGATAGTAAACAGCAAAGCTATAGTTTGAATCCAGGTCCTTTGCAAAACACTCACACTGGCCCTTCCCCCCAAATAACTAGAGGAATAAAATCTATATATTGGGGTCACAAATCATAACCTTTCCCACTTCACTACTCCCATCCTATCTTAATTAAAAGTCTAGGTCACTTTATAGATATATGATTCTGGGAAGTTTTATAGAGGAGAGAAAGGAAAGGGATAATGAATGTAAGGGGTATAAGAGATTAGGGGGCTGGCTCATACTAATGATATAAACTTAGCCATCACTTCGACCTAACCACTTAGGGTTACTATTCTGATACCAGTCAGAAATTTGCCTTATGATTCTGAGTGAAAGTTCAATCCTTCTCAAAGAAAGCTCACTTGAGATTAATTCAGCACCCCTGGGGTCTAACTATACTTTTACCATTTGCCTTGGAAAATCTTTCTCACTCCCATTGTTGAAAATGGGAAGAAAATAATAATCTCTACCTACATTATGACATGTTGTAAGGATGATTAGGGTTCTACTAATAACCTCAAAGAAAAGTGAAATAAAATGATAGTGGAAATCCTTGCATATAACCAGGATCTGGGAATGTAATGGACATTTGACTTAAAGTCTATATCATGTTTGATTTTAATGTTTTAAGAGATACTATAACAGCTGATTTTTAAAATTATACTTTGAGGTTTGCAGAATAAGATGTGTATACCATTTTACATACTGTTGTGCCTGTCCAAAGAGTTCTATTTTATCCATTTTTTGGTTGTTGTTGCTATGTGTAACAGATTGAAACTGGAGCTTTATGACTTTGTTTCATTTACAAATCACTTTAAAACTTCCAAATGAAGGGCCAGCCTCTTCTCTAAATAATATTCAACAAAAGTCAATGGTACATGACAGAAGATTGAATTTGATTATGCTGAATTCATATATTTATAGATTTATGTGTGAACTTTCAACCATGAAGCCAATTGTAAATCATAGAGCATTAAGTACTAAATATAGAGGTATCATTATTCATTATAAAATTCTATGATATCTGCCAAGTTCCATTACATATGAGAAGAGAAAGCTGTCAAAGTCAATACCTATGTGTGTGTGTGTGTGTGTGTGTGTGTGTGTATAAAAATAATGACCTACAGTGAAGTAAGCATTAAATTCTCTGGTTTACATAAAACCAGATAAACTGATCCTCTGAAATTTTTTCAATATTCAAGATGCCTTTGAAATCTAAAAACAGGAGCGGCTAGGTGATGCAGTGGTTAAAGTACCAGCCCTGAAGTCAGGAGGACCTGAGTTCAAATATGGCCTCAGATGCTTAACACTTCCTAGCTATGTGACCCTGGGCAAGTTACTTGACCACAATTGCCTCAGTAAAAAAAAAAAAAAAAAAAAAAAAAAAAGAAAGAAAGAAAGAAAAGAAATCTAAAAACAATTCTGCTGTGCAACAATGTTGCCTATGATAAGTAAGTCATTGGGAGCAGGGATCCATCTACATAGGAAGACAGATTCAGTGTGAATAGAATATTTAAGTTATAAGTAGCCCTATATGGTTTGTTATTTTATTTTATATTTTCTTTGGACAATGTCCAGTACTCTTAAGACCCAGATTTTCTTAAACTGTGGCCCCATCCCAGATGGGGCTTTGGAACTGAATGTGGGGGTGGCAAAATTATGATTTATTATTAGTAAATGTTGATTTGTATAACTATTTTATGTACCTATATCCTGGAGTCATGAAAGTGGCTCTCATGTGGAAAAAAGTTTAAGAAGCCCTGCTCTAAGAGATGATTTTTGAGAGGCAACATGACAGAGTACAAAGGGCAAAGGCTTTGGATTTGGGAAAACCTGAGTTCAACATCTGTCTCAGATCCTTACACTATCTGATCCCAGCTAGTCCTTTAAGCTTTCTAAGACTCATTTTCCTTATCTATAAAATGAGAGGGTTGGATGTTGGCCTCCTTGATCTCTTCTAACTCAAGTCTTTGCTCCTGTGTTTTCAGAATTCTAATATTGCAAAATTTTTATTACTCTGAGGGTGTAATTGGCAAATGTTAGTTTCAACAACCTTTTGAAATTAGACTGTCAATCCCAGATTTGCAGCCCAATCTTATCTATTGGAACTAAGCTCTTCTCATCTTTAGCTCCACCCTACAGCGGCAGAAATGAGTAAGAGACTGAAAATTGGAAGAAAAAGTAAATCCAATTAGAAAGATCCCAGCAGGATCAGGGTTTCTGATGTAAATTTGGGGCAACTTTATGGAAAATTTAATCCAGCATGACCTTTCAGAGGTCAAATGCATGAAGAGAAATGGAAAAGCAAGTCTCACCAATGAGTAAACTGGGGTTCTAGGTCCCACTAATTCAGGAGGTCTGTGAAAAGAAAACTCTTGAAATCAGTGTTCTGTAAAAAGCACAATTTCTTTTAACCAGCATTTCCATCTAAGACAACTGAATCTGGAGCCAGAGGAACTGAGTTCCAATCCCAGCACTGCTACTGATGGGTAACTTGTGTGCTTTAGGGCAAATCTCATTCTCAATGAGCCTGTTTCCTGTGCTGCAATATTAAAAAATTGAAGCCCTGAAGAGTTTCCTTTTGAAGCCTTCTCCAGTTTAAAATTCCATGATCGGTATTCTAGGGATAATTAACACAGAACTGAGGCAGAGGTAATGTGAAATCCTAACATGCTTTTGGCTTCATTTCAAAAGATTAAAATATGTTAAGGAAAATTTATATTGTGTTTTCTCTTGCTCTTATTAGTCAGCCTTCCTTTTGGTTGGAATGTCTTCAGGTTTCTAGAAAACTTTAAAGGATGGTGGACAAGGAGGGAAGGAAGGAGGCGGAAATAAGTATTTATTAGATACCTATTATGTCCTAATACTATGTTAAGCACTTTACAAATATTGTCTAACTTCATACATTGACTCGCTGAGACCCAATATTATTACCTCCAATTTATAATCGAGGAAACTGAAGTGGACAAATTATTTGCCAAGGGTCACATGACTAGTAAGTGACCGAGGCTGTATTTGAACTCTTGTCTTCCTGAGTTCAGGCCCAACATTCCACTATACCATTTAGCTATCTCTAAAAATAACAGCGAGCATTTATATAAAGCAGCTAGGTAGCACAGTAAATACAGTACAGGGCCTGGAGTCAGAAAGAAGCACCTTCCTGAGTACAGATCTGATCTCAGACACTTGGTATCTATGTGATCCTGGACATATCACTTAACCCTGTTTGTCTCAGTTTTCTCATCTGTAAAATGAGCTGAAGAAGGAAATGGCAAATCACTCTAGTATCTTTCCCAAGAAAATTCCAAACGGGATTATAGAGAGTCAAACACTACTGAACAATAACAAACATTTGTTTAGCACTTTAAAGTTTACAGAGCATTTACAAATATCTCACTTGATTTTCACAACTCTGGGGAGTAGGAGCAATTATTATCCTTATAATACAGATAAGGAAACTGAGGCAGGAAACTAAAGTCTTCCTGACTCTTACTTCAGCATTTTATCCATCATTCTAACCCAATAAACATTTATTAAATGTCTATCACATCCCATTATATGTGAACAGATGCTTCACAAATATCTCACTTGACCCTCACAAAAACCTTGGAGGTTAGGTGCTATTATTATCCTTATTATACAGATGAGGAAACCAAGGCAGAGAGAGGTTAAGTAATAATTTGCTCAGTCACAAAGCTACTAAGTGTCTAAGCCTGGATTGAAACTCAGCAAGAGGAGTCTTTCTTACTACCCGGATTACACACACACATACATGCATACACACATTCTATATGTATGTACAATGTGTGTATTACACACATGTATAAGTTGTATGTATAAACATGTGTGTATATATTGCATATATAAGATTTCACATACATATATATGAATATATGTACATGTATTCTATGTGATAAGTCTACATCCCTATCTGTGTATATGTACTCATATACATACACATATATGGACTTTATATATATATACACATATGCATGTATGGGTGTATATATATTCCATATATACCAGATTTCACTCACACATATTTATGTATATGATATATACACACATATATGTATGTGTGAAGTATACATATATATATAGCCCATATATATGTATATGTATACAATCCATATATGGGTATGTGTTCCATGTATACCAGATTTCACACAAATGTGTATATGTGTATTCCATATATGTGCATATGTCTATATACATTCCATATGTGTGTATACATTCCATATGTACTAGGTTTCACATATACATACTTATATATTTGTATATGTATACATATCCCATATATGTGTGTATCTATCTATATATATAATATATATTCTATATAAAGAGAGGAAAAGATGGGCAGGGAGAGATAATAGGGTGTTCTCCTAGTTCCCCTCAAAGTTAGAAGAAAGCCAGGAAAGTCTTCAGCACACTGTGTAAATTCCAGGAAACCAGTAGGCAAAGAGAATGAGTTAAGTTGTTGGAGGGAGAAATTGTAAACCATTTGGGGCATATCTACTGCCGAGAGACAGCAGCATAGAGAGGGCTGGCCTTAGAAGCTAGAAGACCTGAGTTCATATGCCACCATGGAAAAAGGCTAACTTTCTGACAAAGATCAAATAACCTCTCAGGACATTGGGTTGCTCTCTGAGACTTTACATTTCAGATGAGCTGTCAATTTGCATTGATGAAATTGTAGTCCAATTTTTTCCTTATATTCTTATTTTTAAAAATAATTTGGTGATTATATTAATCAGAATATTTGATTCACAAAGAACATTATGTTCTCAGATTGTGACCCTAAAAACCAAAACCACAGAATCATTTCTCTATCCTTTCCTTACCCATATCAACATCATGTGAATTCTTTGTTTTTTCATTCTTAGTTTTCTTCTGCTACCCCCTTAGACTACTGTAATAGATTTTTTACTGATCTCCTTGCCTTTGATCTCTGCCCAGATCTACCCTACTCTTTGCTACCAGGCTAATAATCCAAAAATGTTATGTTTCACTACAGAGTTTGTACAGGAACAAAAGAAATTCACTCCTTAACCTAGATTCTCTTGCACAGCAAAAAAGAAGAGAAGAATCATCCCATGGATGCAGTGAATGTTGGAATTTGACAAGCATGTCTGGCCTAAGAGGAACATTTGGCTCAGGCTCTGGGAGAAGACAGTTTTGGATTTTTAAAGAGGCCAACTTTTAATTTTGCCAAGGTTCTGTGGTCCAATCCTAATGTGATTCATGTTTGTTTTACTGAATGCCTTCCCTCTGTTAATTATTTCCTTTTTATCTTGCATATAGTTTGCTTTTTATATAGTTGCTTTGATGTTTTCTTCCCCTTTACATTATAAACTCTTTGAGGGCAAGAACTGTCTTTTGCCTTCTTTTAATTTTTTTTTTTTTTTGTATCTGTAAAGTCTAGGGCTCATCGAATGTGTTTAATACGTATTTATTAATTTGTCAGTCTGGGTCTTAAATCTCATGCATGCATTTCTTTATCTGGAGATTATCTTTCTTGGCTTAGTTCTTGAAATTGGGTTCTGTATCATACTAGATGATTTCTAAAATCTCTTACAAACCCAAATGCTGTGACCTTATCTATGAGTCCCACAGGGATGTATGCAGTTGATTTTTTTTGAATCTAGCTGCAGGATGGCAGATGACTAAACTTCTAGTTCTTAGCCCCGCCACTCAAGGAGAAGGAGCTTCAGGCTGAAAAAAGATGGGTGAGAAATCTGAAACCCCCAGGCACATGATAAGATGGAAGAGAATGCCAACCTATCCTCAGTGAACTCAAATACCAGGCCTGGACAAGTGGCCTCCCAGGGGGCTGCGAGAACTGGAGGATCTGATTGCGTTCATCAAGAACTCGTTCTGGATTAACTCCATTTCCTTTTATAGAAAAAGTACATTTTAACTCAGGAGAGGTTTATCTGGCTCGATGTTCCGAACCCATGATTTCACTGATTTGGGAACTGCCATTGATAAGAGTATTCCTGCATTAAACAACGCATTTGACAACATCTCTCACAATATCCTTTCAGACAAGTTGGAGAGATGTTGGCTATGAGTTTAATCACCTAGATTTGGAATTCGCTCAATGGCAATATTAAAAAATTGTGATAAACAGGTTGATGATAACCCATGTAGAGGTAAGTCTCTTCAAGAATTCCACAAAGATTAGTCTTTGACCCTGTTCTGTAAACAATTTTTATCAGTGACTTAGATGGAATAATTGACAAACTACAAAAATGAAATTTTAATGGAATATCTGTCTACTTACCTACCTACACGTAATTCTCAACAGAGAAAAATGGTTAAAATTGGGTCCAGGAGGGCAGCTAGGTAATGCAGTGGATAGAGCACCAGCCCTAAAGTCAAAAGGACCCGAGTTCAAATCTTGCCTCAGACACTTAACACTTCCTAGTATGTGACTCTGGGCAAGGTACTTAACCCTATTTGCCTCAGCAAAAAAAAAAAAAGGTTCCAGAGATAGCAAGGGTTTAATGATTGGATATGGTAGTTCCAAGGCCACAAAATAAAGTTAGGTGGAGAACTAGAAAAGAGAGATGATTGTTGAGATCCTAACCACTGTTAGCAATTTCCTGGGCACCAGCAACACAGCCTAGTACTTCCTGGTTGAATGGGACTATATTCCTCTGGGATATATGAAAAGAGAAAAAGGATTTTCAGAGTCAACAATCATTGCTGCCAGTTGTAGTGCCAACAGGACCTGACCATAAATAAGTTGACTCCTATGGTATACATGTATATTATATATATGTATATATATGTATATATTCCAGAGAGAGAGAGGAAAAGATGGACAGGGAGAGATAATAGGGTGTTCTCTTCTTGGATCCAAGGTATGAATCCTCTTGGAAAGTAAGGAAGGGCTTTTAAAATAGGATCTGGCCTTGCCACTACTAGTGTGATCCTCAAGTAAAACAGAGGACTGTTTTATAAGGGTGGTTGGAATTTTCAGACGAGTGAATCTGGAAGCCTCTGGAGTGTTCTACATTGCCAGTAGGGTCTGGCCTTGCCATTTGTGGTCAGAGTCTTTGGTATACTTGAGATTTGTTCTTCCCAGAAGTCGTTTAGGTTTCCTGAAAGATCTGGGGTGCCTTTGGAGTCTGTAAGATTCCTTGAGCACCTTCAGCAGTCTTCGACTAATAGTGACTGTTTGCTCATAGAGAAGGATCTCTGCCACCTAGGAGTCCAGACACCTAGCCTATTTCCCCCTCCTTCTTGACAAGGAGTAAAACCTGCCACTCATTGGTGGCTGAACAGGAGAGTAGTCTAACCCAGCAGGCATCCCCTGCTCCCACTATCATGCTGCTGCTGGGCCTGTGAGGAGAAAGCGCAAGAACCAGTTTTTTCAAATTTGTGGATGACACAAAGCTGTAGAAAAGATGAGTAACTGAAGAGTCAAGATCCAAAAAAAAGATTTGACTCTTAAGTGCTCTTCTGAACCTGGGAAAGTTAGAAAACCTGTTTTACCCGTTTCCTCATCTGTAAAATGGAGATAATATAGATCCCTCACAAATCTTCATGATGCAATGAAATGATGTATTTTGAGAACTTGAAGGTAACCAAACTCAGTAATTGAAAATCCATTAATAGTTCATCATGTACCAGGATATTCCTCATGACTGGGAGGGGCCAGTGCTTGGGTCCATTGGCAGATATGGTTTCTATAACACTTTTTTTTTTTTTTTTTTTTGCTTTTTGCTTTTTGCTGAGGCAATTGGGGTTAAGTGACTTGCCCAGGGTCACACAGCTAGGGAATGAACACTTTGTTTTTAATTGTTTTTCATTGTAACTTCAAATGGGGGGAGGGTTTTTTCCTCAAAAACAACTGTGATGTAAAAACAAAAACCACAAAACATCTGTAAGAAGATGTGAAAATGTCATATAAATGTCAGCTAGAACCCTGTGAAATTCATAATTGTAAGACCCTAACACTTGGGTTTTTTAAAAAAATCAGCTACCCCACTATGTTTTCTATGTGAATGAAAAAAGTAGTGAGATTTTAGGGGAGTACCAGCCCAGTGAGACAGGAGTCTGACAAATGAACAAAGAATAAGTGCTGACTCTGATGGGAGATGCAGTGGGTGTGTGCTAGACTGAGACGTTGCCCACTGTGACTCACCATATGGCTAATGTCAGAGAGAATGGTACAAGGTGAAAGGAGGTGGAGTGAAGGGGAGTGATGGCTTTTCAGATCTCAACTCTCTTCTTGCATCCTAGGGCAATTGGACATAACCTTGAGAATATTTTATCTGCTTCCCATTTCAGTGCTGAGAGTGGCAGGAACAGATAGAAATGCAACACAGTTTTAGATTCCAGAGCAATCCTAGTGGAAGTGAGCAAACAACAAACCCCAAAACCTCCTAGTTGGCCCATTGGGGGAGGTTCCATTCAACCCTGTGAAAAAAAAGTCATGCCATAGGATTAGATTCTCTGTAGTTCTTAGAACATCTAGAGAGAAGTCTAGCTTCTTGTGCTTTAAACAAAGCAAAATTCTTTTTACATAGCTCCTGGCTTCTAGATTTTATTCTCTCTAGAGTAGTTGGATCCAATCCTGACTGAGGATACTTAGGGTGAGCATATTGATATCAACCAGTTTTGATTTATTTTTACCATTTGGGTAAAAATTTTACACAGTATGTCTTATAATCAACATTAAGTACATCAGGAAAGTGCTAAATAGTATGGGGCTAGATTATGAGATTTAATGGGAGTAAATATCAACTCATGACATCCCTGGACAATGTGAGAAAGTGATACTACCAACAGGAAGCAGAGCCAAAATACATGACAGACAAGCTCTGAGAACATGGCAGGGTACAGAGAATATTAGTGGTTACCCCCAAACTGCCCTCTGGTGTTAGGCAGTGCAAATTACAGGAGGGACTGAACACTTTAATGAAAATTCAGCTCTTTATCAACTAATCAGGCAAGAAACATTTACTAGAAGTGTAACACACAAGACCAGCCTCTGCCACCAACTGGATAACCCCAGGCAAATTTCTTAACCCCCTCTCAGGCACTTTTCCTATCTGTCAATATCACCTACTTTTTAGGTTCTTGAAAAAATACATATAAAGATGATTATGCAAATGTTTTGCTTGACTTCTCGGGGAGGAGTAGGGAGGGAGAAAGGGAGAGAATCTAGCCCTAAAAAGTTTTTTTAAAAACTAAAGTTTAAAAAAAACTATTTCCCCCCAGTTACATGTAAAAATTATTTTTCCATGTGAGGGGGAATAGATACTCAATAAATGGGGGAAAAACACATCTAACGTGTTTTGCCGTATTAAAGACCTTATAAATGTTCATTGATTATTATTACAAGGACAATGATGATTATACTTTTTCGTTGTAGTAGATGCTAGGGACATAAAAAGAAAACAGTTCCCACCCCCAGAAGAGAGAGGGAACTCAATATGTAACTGATAAGTAAGTGCAAAAAGGCATACAAGTAATTTCAGGAAGTGCTAGCAGATGAATGGAGAGAGTGTGAAGACAGACTGACTCATGTAGGAGGAGCCAGTTAGCCTGAGCTCTGGCAGGAGCTAGGGGACCTAAGAGGTGGAGTGCTTTACTGGCCCTGGGGATATCTCAGTATTAAGAACCAAGAAGGAAGATTGAATGTTATGTAAAGGGATCCCTCTAAATCAAAGCTTCTTAAAGTATAGTTTGTGACTCTGTAGTCACATAACTAAATGTGGGGGTCATAAAATTATGATTTATTATCAGAAAATGTTTGTTTTGTATACCTACTTTATATATCTATATACCTGGGGTCAGCTAAAAATTTCTTGGGTGAAAAGGAGTCAGGAGTGGAAAAAAAAAAATTTAAGAAGCCCTGATCAACAAATCTGATTACTTAGTCAAGCTAGATTGGATTATGACAACATTCTGTGAGGTATACAAAGAAAATGGTCATTCTGGTGATAGAGCAATGTCACTAAGGATGCTGTTCCAGGGTTTAGTTTGTATTCTCTAGCCTTCAGATTGAAGGTGATGTAACACAAAAAAGGTAAATATTTAACTAGATGGAGTACAATCTAGAAATGTAAAAATATTCAAAGATCCTAATTGGAGATAATGAGAGAAAGGAGACTGGAGCAGAAAATTGCCTTGTGGAGCAGACTATCAACAAGAAGAATTTGATAAGCACCTACAATCCACTGGCACTATACTAGACACTGGGAAAGAAACCCTTCTTTTCATTAGATTTACAGTCTAGTCAAGAAGACCAATATATGGAATCTTTGGTTAAAACTGCATTAAAACTATTGGGACACTGTATAAATAGCAAAAATATAAAAGAAAATCAAGCATAAGAATAATAAATAGCCAATAAACATTTAGTTAAGCACGTACTATGTGTTAAGCACTGTGCTAAGTGCTAGAGATACAAAGGGAAGAGAAAGTCCTAAATCTCACAGAGTTCACCATCTAATGGTGTTTATAAAGGGGAATAAATTTATTAAAGACCTAAGTGTCAGGCATAGCCATTTATTCTCACAACCCTATGAAGGGTGTGCTATTGTTCCCATTTTATAGTTGAGGAAACTGAGGCAGACAGAAGTGACTTTTCTAGGGTCACACAGCTACAATCAGTAAGTGAATGAGGTGATTTCTTGAAATTCTGGCTTTGACTGCAGGTCCCCACTCTTTCTACTGTACCACCTAGCTGCCTCATTATATAACATGGCCTTTTTAATCTCGAAGTTAGTCTTCTATTTACACCTTTCAGATAATGTTGGGTTTTCTTTTTTTAAATCTGGATCAGTTTCTATACTTCATAGTGGTTCAGAATGGTGAATAATCACCTCACGATTGTCTGATCTGTCGCTGAGTGGTAATAGTATTCAGGGCTCTACTGATATGCCAGAATCATCCTTCCTTGCCTTTTTTAATGACTAGCAGCAATGCTGTGGTAAAGGAAGTCAGAAGCTAGAAGGTGTCAAATTTAAATTGAAATGGGGGCCACCAATCCATAAACAGGTTCACTGCCTATTGATTTAGTTTTAAAATGTAATATCCAAGTTTCAATTTTATTTTGTTGAAAACTTCCAAATTACATTTTAATCTGTTGTAGGCTCTGTGTAGGCTAGAAGACTTTAGTTATCTTCTAAGAAGTCCCACAGGATTGTCTTCCCTAGCCTGGCCATTATTTACATCTAGCTAGTTGGGATTTTAGCTTACAAAAATGAGGAATATCACAAAACCCATGGTTTAATGAGGACATGTTTTGTTTTTTTTTTTTACCTTGACTATGCTAACCATAGTTAGCATAGTCAATGGTATTGAGAATGGAACAGGAAATCTGTCTCACTTTATGAGTAGATATGGCATTTATCTGTTGTACTCTGCAGAAGTACCAGGGAACACAACTAGACCTATGTAATGGTAGGATTGTATAAAACCAATCAGCTAATCTCAGCACTAAGAAGAGAAAGGACGGGTTTCTTATCAGGCTAAATATTTTTTCATATTTCATCATCCAGACCTCTTAAGGGCTTGGTGTCCCCAAGTCATTGGTCTGGGTCAAATGGGAACCTCTTAGTGGTTTTGAATCCCACTGGGGTAGACTTTCTGGAGGATTATTTCCCTTTCATCAATTTCATGAAATTTTCTAAAACCTCTCAGTAGTGGGGTGAATAAGTGAATCTGGCAAATTGATTTCAAGGTTTATGAATAAGCAGGGTATGAAATGGAGTGACGATTGGAGGGTCTGGAAATGTATGACAAAGAGAACATCTGTGTACAATAGTTAATGAATTCAAGGTGACTTCTTACTCAGATGGAACCCCATAAGGAGGTAGAAAGGTGGGCTAGATCTAACTACCCTAGATGGAACCAGTTCCTTCCTTATGGATAGATGAATGGAAGGAAGAGGATCCATCCTTGTATACTCTCCAGCTCTAACTGAAGGTGGGCCTTAAGATGCACACATTTCATACCAACTTGGGCAGATCACTAACCATGTTTGCCCGGATGAATTTATCAAGAAGTGTAGTTAATCCCTTTAAAAACCAGTTCACCAGGATAAGAGTAGTTCATGCCAAGTCTTGATTTATAATCCAGAAGGAGCTGATAGATCCCATCACAGCCTTTTGCCCTTCCTGAAGCCAACAAATTAGTTGGTTGACAACCTTAGCTATTAAAGATATTGTAAAAAGTCACCATGTCGGGCAGCTGGGTGGCGCAGTGGATAGAGCACCAGCCCTGAAGTCAGGAGGACCTGGGTTCAAATCTGATTTCAGACACTTAATACTTCCTAGCTGTGTGACCCTGGGCAAGTCACTTAACCCCAATTGCCTCAGCAAAAAGCAAAAAAAAAAAAAAGTCACCATGTCACCAGACAGGCTATTTCTTATGAGATAAAAATTGAAAGGCAACCAATCTCACAATGTATATCAAGGCAACCTTGATTTGGGAGGAGAATCTGAGGGCTGATGTCTCTGCACTAGAGTATGAGGTCCTCTTAATGAAAAAAAAAAAGTGGACTCAGTGCTTATGATAGTACAGGTCCCCAGCCATTGTTCCCTCCCCCCCCATACTATTTCAAATTCCTCTCAAAATATAGCCAGATTCACAAAGGCTTGCTCCCTTCAAGGTTTCTGGTGGCCGCTGGGACAGGAGTATTAGAAAGCTGACCTCTGATTTGCTTCCAGGGGAGTTTATGAAGAATGTATCTCTGGAAGGCAGGTTTAATAGAAAGTTGGGTGGGGAGGATAGCTGTTACCACTCCATATGATTGAGAGAAGACAGCTGTCTTCTCTAGGCAGAGGTCAAGGGATAGGAATCAATAGGAGGTTTGGATGTAGGAGGGAGAGGGGAAGGGGAAGGAGACAAGAAACACTTTAAGGTGCTTGGGATTCCAGAGAATGGGAGCTGGCTTTCTTAGGACGGAGGGAGGACTTCCCTTGACTAGGTGATTCTGGGAGACAAGAGCTGCAGCCTAGGCACCAATAGGGATCTAGGGAGCATCCTCAACAGTCCCAGCCCTCATCTGCCCACAGAGACAGATGTCCTTCAGGGACTACTTTGCAAGTATCTGAGGCCAGATCAGAGTCTTTCAGCTAAAGCAAAGCTGGGGAAGAGAAAGAGAGCCTCAGGCCATACCTCCCTGTGGATGCCTCTGTCTCCCCCATGGGGGCCTTTACTTTCCTTCTGCTAATTTTCTCCAACTTTTAGATAGTAGCCTAGAGTGACCGGAGGAGGAAGCTGAAGATAAGAGAGCTAACCAGTCAGGGTAGTGTGTCAAAGGGAAAACTGAGTGTTTACAGTAACAATACAGAGGCTTTTGCTGCCTCTCCACCTTTGCTCTAGTTTGAGAGCAGTAATTGGAATAGAGAAGGAGACTATAAATAAGTTCTTGAAAAAAGAGAACTTGGGGTGAGAAAGGCCTGAGTTCAGATGCTGATTTAGCACTTACTGTGTAACATAAGGCAAGTCATTAAACTTTATTATTTAAAGATGATGAGGAAAGAGCTGGCTAATCATGAATGGGAGGATCTTCTCATACCTCTAGCTCCTCAACTGGATTTGCCCAAGGTGCTGTAATTCTTAGTTATGACTGCATCTGAGAGATTACCTGATGATGGGTGTAGGAGAAGAAGGTAGTAATTTGTGCTGGTGATTTAAAGGATGGTCACTCAGAATGAGTGTAGATTCCTCTGGGGAAAAGTGGACTTGTGTTTAAAATCTGGATTTAAGCACAGAAGGGCAAGTCCACGCCAAGGGAGAAGACTTTAGAGAATTATACAAGGAACTGAAATGAAAGTGAAAAAACCATGGATTGATGCAAAGATTTAGCATCCGGGAGGAATAAACTGGATAAGGGGCATGCTACCTTGAGAGCTAGTGGAATGATTATATATCTGATGTGACTGATCTCTCCTGGCTTTGATTTTTTATGATAGCTCTATGTGGCCCCCTATACTCTGCCATGTTCCAGTATACTATCTGGTACCATCATGCCTCCTCCTGACCCACCTGCATCCATGAGTTTGTGGATTAGAACACTACTGACACTGTAATTTTTTGAGATATGTGATTATTTTGGTAATAATTATAATCAGTCTAGCATTCATAAACTATATTACCATTTCTGTTTTATAATTAACTTTTATGTTTTGCTTAACTTTACAATTCAATCTGCGCACTTCAGTGATAGCAGTCCATATTTATCTAATTTAGCGAAGATTCAAGTGTGCCCCAACGAGTCACATGTTTTATGATCAACATCCTTGGCTAATTGTACAACTTATTTTGAATTTAATCATCAGATGGCAGCCTTCATATGTTCATGTTTATGCAGTTTGTTTTTGTACATTAAATCTTATAATGATTCATGCATGGCTATAAAATCATGGAAGGTTGGAGCTGAAACCTTATATAGAATTTTAAGCTAAACCTTCACAGAAACAAAGAATTTGAGAATTGGAGGGGACCCTAGAGGCTGTTTAATCCAACACATGCCCAAAAAGAATACTTGCTAAAAACATATCCAAATGTTTCCATGGTACAGATGAGAAAAAAAAATTCATGTCCTTTTCCTTTCTCTTCCTCAGTAATCTTTGTGATCTGACTTCCAACCTCATCATTCAACTGAAATTATTTTGAAGTGCTCTTTCAAATGGCAAATCCAATGGGTTTCTCATTCCTCATTCTTCTTGACTTCTGTAGAATCTGATACTGTTAACTATACCTAGCTCCTGGCTGTATTCTGATCTCTGGGTTTTAGCGACATCCAATTCTCTTATTATCCTTTCTACTTGTCCAAGACATTCTTTCTCAACCTCCTTGCTGGATCATCATCTATGTTCCCATACCCCTGCTCAATTATAATTATACCACTCACAGAGCTGCTATCTTGGTATAGGTCCTATCCTCTTATTCCTGGACTATTCCTCATCTGTAAAATGGATAAAAGAATAGCACTTATCTCCCAGGGTGATGTAAAGATCAAATGAGACAATATTTGTAAATCACTTAGCACAATGTCTGGTGCATAGTAAGTGATTAATTAAAAAAAGTTTCCCCCTCCCTATTCCAGATCCATATATTAAAGAATGAGAACTTCCAGTAGAATGGACTACAATAACTCCTCATCATTAAATTGTTCAAGTGGAGAGGTTACATCATCAGGCAGGGGAAAAAAAAAAGGCAACTCCTTCATATCTCCCAGGGAATGGGATTTTTGAGACTGGGTCGCCCTAGCTTGTTCAAGCTAGAAATATTGATGGGATTCCCAGGCCCAGTCCTGATATTGATGAGCACAAAAACTTTAACTTTCGTCTTCTGACCTGTTCTTGTTTTCTCCTCCTTAGGCAGTCTGGTAACTCCCAGTTCCTCAGGTACTATATTAATGTTGTATTTAATATAGACACTATATCAACTTTATTTATTATTGTATTTAATATAGACATTATATCAACCCACTGTACCTCAGAAACTCCTGAAATTAAACAATCTATCAGCTTCTGCCTCCACAGGCAGTAGGTATTATAGGCATGCACCACATACCTGGCAGAACCTTTCACTTAAAAACAAAAATACAATAAAACTTTGGTTAAACATTTAAATTAATTACTTTGAAAATTACTGTCATTTTATAGCACCAAATAATATGAGATTGACTTTTTAAATATTTTCAGATCAATGTCAAATCCAACATTATTACAAACAATGAAAAGGTAATTAGGAATAATATTATCAGTCAGCAAACATTTATGAAGCACTTACTATGTACCAAAATACCAGGGGTGCAAATACAGTAAGGAGAAATGTTCCTTTTAACAAAAAAAAAAAAAAAAAAAAAAAAACCCTTCCATTATAATGGGAGATACTAGGAAAAATGTAGTATCTCCCAGATATTCACAGATAAATAAAGACAAGATGATTGACAACTCAGCCCTACCAAATTAGAAATGGCTTCTTAAAAAATAGGACAATTGAACTAAGTTTTAAAAGGAAATCAATGTTCCGAGAGGTAAAGTTAAAGAAGCATAGTATTCTAGAGTAGGAGGATAACCTCGGCAAACAAAAGCTCCAAGACAGAAGATGGAATGTCTTATTTGGGAAATAGCAATTAAGCCAATTTATCTGGGCCCAGAGTGTGTTAGGAGGAGTAATGTGTAGTTTTCTTGGAAATACAGACTGGAGCTATATTGTGAAGGATACATTTGTGAGATACTTCAAAAACAATTTTCATTTTTTCCCCTTCATTTATATAAGCCAGCTCTTAGGGGGTCATTTCAATTAATCATATTTACATTTTAAAATTTCAAGAATTTTGATTTTAAAGCTACTGTGTTTGGTTTGCTAAGTGCTTCTGTAATTTTGCCAAGCCCATGGGTGTTATTTTTAATAAGAATTTTATTAAAAATTCAACATCAAATATTGATACAATCAACTACACTCAATTACTATTCAGATTTAAATTAATTAATTTCAACAATGAAGTGTATGATTTTTTCAATCACTCCCACTTAGATTCTACCAGGCTCTTATATCCAACCACTCTCATTCATTTTTCATTTAATATGGTTGTAGTGAGTATGTACTCCATTTTTTAAATTCTATCTTGTTTTGCTTTACATTATTTCATGAAGGTTTTTCCAGATTTCTTGTGGGTCTTAATTGCATTATAGAATTATACTACATGATTACAACCCAATTTATCTCACTATTCCCCTACCATCACTTCTAGGTGGTTATTGTTATTGCTTTGCAATTATGTAGAATATTACAATTATATATGTAACGCATGCAATACTGCTCTGAAAATACTTGATTACATAGTACTTTAAGGGACCTATTTTTAAAATTTGTAACATAACACATTATTCCTCTTAATCACTAGAAATAAAATTAAGTAACCATAAAAGTCCTCCAGTCCCACTTTTTCATTTTACAGACAAGGAAACTGAGGCTCAGAGAAATATCTAAGGTCATTCAGATAATGAATGGCAGTGATCAGATTCAAATTCAGTTTTCTTTGATTCCAAATCTAGGACTTTTTCCAGGCTAACATGCCTCCTCTGTAAAGAGAGAGTGTTAACATGAGCAAGCCTGAAGCTATGCTTCTTTACAGAGACTGAAGGAGGGGGGCGTTTCTGTGGACAGGGGCTTGCCAGAGGCTAAGCCATTCTGAGGAAATCCATCTGGGAGAAAACAGGGGCAGCTGCCCTGGGCTTTCCACATAACAGGGGGCCCATCATGGAAGTACCTTAACATGGCATAAAATAGAAAGGCTGACATGATATCTGTCAAGACCTGCCAACAACCGACAGGTTCATAGGATCCAATCTCTCTCACAGCCAGCCACTTTGACAAATAATGTGCAAGTAACTTTTCCTAACATAGAAACAGCTCCCAAAGACTTGTTGCACTCAAATGATCACAAACTGCTTTTGCAAATGGCCCTTTTCAAAAATGAAGCTGTTCAAAAACCAGCAATAGACAAATATGACTGAAAACCGCCTTCTGACTCCAGGGTTGGTGCTCTATCCATTGTAACATTTAGGTGCCCCTTGAAAACCATCTCTCCAATCATGCTATCATGATTGCTGAAGTAGACACTTTCGGTAGTACTGCTTTCAGAGACATCATATGTATATAATTATGCATTACATATTACTTAAAAATAAATTTGATAATAGCATCAATCTTTCTTCCTAACATGGTACCTCCTTCAGTTCTTGTTGGGGTGTACCCTCATTTAGCATATGTATTACATTATATAGACTTTCCCAAATGCTTTACTGTAGGTTCATAAACATACTTGATAATATTAGTAAATAATCAAAATAAATAATATTAAGACATTAAAGCTTATAGTTATACTCAGGCTCTAGTGACAAGCTGTATCATGTTTTGTTTTGTCTTACAAAGGATCATTAGTGTAGATGGGACTCCAAAGCCCTCTAATCTAACCCTTTTATAGATAAGAAAACAGAACTACTAAAGGCATCCAGATATGTCCAGAAGTGAAATTTGAACCCATATCTTCTTTATTCCTTTATAACCTCCCCATATACCTTTCCAATCTTCTAACAGCCTACCCCAACAACATATACTTGGATCAAGTGACACTGGCCTCCTGGCTATTTTTTGAACAAGACATTCCATCTCTGGACTCCAGGCATGTTTCCTGGTTATCCCCTTTACTTTGAAGTGTTCTCTCACCTCATTTTTATCTCCAGCCTTCCTTGGCTTCCTTCAAGTCTCAGCTAAAACCCCACCTTCCCCTAAGAACCTTTCTGAAGTCCTTTTAATTTCAGTTCCTTCCTTCTTAGAATTATCTCTAATCTATTCTTTATATAGCTTGTTTGTACACAGTTGTTTGCTTCCAGTTCCCCCTTAGATTATGCGCTCCCTAAGGGCAGGGCCTGGCTTTTGCCTAGCTTTGTGTCCCCAGAGTTTAGCTTAGTGTCTAGGATCAGGTTGGAGTTGTTTGTCCTTCCTTTTCTAAGAGGACCAATGACTTCACTGGTGATGTCTTGACTTGCTCATGAATTGTATTTAAGTAAAGCAGAGTTGCACAAAGTCATCAACCTTACTCTCTCTTCCAGAGTCATTCAAGTGCAATAGTGAGGCAAAAGTCAGGATGATGATCCAGGATGCAATGCATGACCTTGGCATCCTTCATGTCTGACAAATCCCTAAGCCCTTCACAGGGTCTGCTTCAGCTGCCTTCATGGCCATTGGAACAAATTGTTCTCATCTGCCCATTTTGCTGGGGTTTTCATATGCTTGGAGTAGATCTTTCCCTAACTCACTGAAGTATTTGAGTTTATCCCATTTTCTGAGAGAATTTATAGAGTTGTGGCCACTGGGCATGCTACAGCTTCTTGGAGCCACAGGTAAGAGTTGTGTGAATCAAGTGGACTCCAAAGATGTATGAGCAGCCATCACACCAGAGGAGCTAGTCCTCCTTGAATAATACTGATGCCCAAAGTACTTTAGGTTCCTCAATAAAAGTTTATTGACTGCCTCTAGAGCCTCTAGAGTAGTACTACTTTTTACCACACTTCTTCATCTACACAATTTTTTTTTTCCTCACCTGGATAATATGCTATTTGATCCTAGCCTTGTACATTAGAGATCATCCAGTCACTGAATCTCACTTGGAAGGGACCTCAGAGGGCTGATTCATATCTGAACAGGAATCCTCCCCTATAGCATACCTGACAAGTGAGCTTGACTTGCTGGTTTTCATTCCTTTTGTATAGATGTTTTAGAACCCTTATGTCACAATGTCCAATCCCCTTATGTTAAAAATAAGAAAGGACATCAAGATGATGTGGTGGATAGAGTATATCCTGTAGATCTGGAGTCAGATGGATCTGAGCTCAAATTTGACCTCAGATACTGGTACTAAGATACAGTCACTTAACTCTGCTTGGCTCAGTTTCCTCATCTATAAAAGGAGCTGGAGAAGGAAATGGCAAACCACTCCAGTACCTTTGCCAAGAAAACCCCAAATGAGGTCACAAAGAGTCAGAAATGACTGAAATGCCTGAACAACAATAAAACTAGAGGGATGAGTGATATTTCCAACTTCACAAAGCTCTAAGGATCTACCTGAGTATATCACGAGGCTCTGCATCTAGTAGGCACTTATCATTTGTTTTGATAATGATAATGATCATAGATTCATAGATTTACAGCAGGAAGACACCACAGAGACCATCCAGCCAATATCCCCATCATTATGGAATGATGACTCCAATATATGTGTGACATCTTATTATTTTCCCTGAACCTTTGAAGTGGCTGGTCAGCCTACAGGAGTGAAAAAACCTATTTTAGGTTTCTTTTTGGTCAAAATCTGGAATAGGAGTCCATGAAAAACATATGCGAGTTTAAGTTTTAATTGTGGACTCTAACCAGCTATTTACTTGGAGGATGATTACAACAAAGGGGATTTTATCTGAGCCAAAGATTATCATATTTTCAAGATGATCTGGGAAATAGGGTAGAAAAAATTAGGTAATGATAATTATTATAAGTAGTATATCATACTATGTTATAATTATTTTAAAAATAATAATTACAAATAAGAAAGCAAAAAGAAAACTTCCAAAAGACTGGAACTGGGTAAAATAGCAACTTTTGACCAGTAAGTGGCGCTCTCTGACTCATAGCCACTCAGTCACAGCCACTGAGCCTTCATTTTTTATTCATTGGTCAGTTAAAATTAAATCAGAAATCATATTATTGAAAGGCAGGATTCAATTTTATTTTAATTCCATTTATTTGCCTTTAATTGTTACATGCTCTTCTGAAAATGGTCAGATTAAATCAATTTGTTTTGAGGCTTTCTGATACAAGAAAAAAATACATTCTAGTATTTGAGATTCCTAAGCAAATTAACACCTCCAGTGGTTAGTAACAGGATTCTAGCTTTTTTTTTTCCAGAGGAAATGCTAATTAAAAGTTAATACAAACACAGAAACTGGACTGGGAGAATGGAAAAGGAAAATCAACGAACTGGCCTTTTTAACCCTTTTTTCACTGCATCAAGTCTAGTAAAGTTCATCTACTATGAGAGTCATCCCCATAAGTTCTTTGCAAGGTGGTTTGAAAAAAAATAGTATTGGAACTTGTGATCTTGTGCAATCAGTAAATCAAGCATTTTAAAGTCCTTATTAATAAGTACCAGGCACTTGCCAAACCCAGAGAATACAAAGAAAATAAAAAGCAAAATCCCTGTTCTCAATAAGTCTTCATGTAAGCAATTGATATAAATATATACAAGTATATACAGTGCCAATGGGAGATAAATTCAGAGGGAAAGCAGTAGCAATGAGAGGATTGGGGAAAGGAAATGACCTTTTGTAGAAGGTGAGATTTGAGCTGAATCTTGGAGGAAGCCAGGGAAGATAGAAGGCAAAGGTGAGTAGGATGCATATTTCAAGCATGGGAGAAAACCAGTGAAAAGGATAGGTTCCCTAAAATGTAGCCCTTCCAAACCAACCTGGAGACATAGGGAGATGCTAATTTTACTTTACTTTTTCCTTTAAAAAATGTTTCTTTTTTTCTTTCCCTCCTTGGTTTCAGAACCCATGTAACTACATTAACATTCCCTCCTTCCTCATCATCTTTTATTCTCTCTCCTATTTCTCCTTTTGTCTCTTTCCCTTTCTCCCTCTTATCCTCCCTTCCTTCTCTTTCTTTGTTCCTTTCCTTCCTTCCTTCCTTCCTTCTTTCCTCCTTTCTTTCTTTTTCTTATTCTTTCTCTTTTCTTCTTTCTTCTTCCCCGTTCCTCCTCTCCTTTATTCTTCTCTGTTCTCCTTTTCTCCTTCCCTTTCCTTTCTTAAGGAACTAAAATAGTGTCCTAATTATTAGGGAAAAATTTTTATAAACATCAGCTTCATAGAATAATGGGATCATCATTTTATATCAGGAAAAGATTGTAGATGTTCTCACCAGGACTCATTTTCCTTTCCCTTACCATTGCACATTTCCTAACATGATAGGGGAAGAAAAGAACTACAAAGTGAAAACAAGAGCAAGTCAGCAGCTGATCAGGTAAGGGAGGCAGCATATGTAATTGGTTTGTTGATGTATTTTTGTAATAATATACCAAATGGAGCAGGAAGAACTTTCAAGGAAGGGTTCATTTTTTGTCCTACTGAGACATCATTGAAATTCTAGGAAATTTAGTGCTGGTACAGAAGGCAGCTGGTGATGGGGAAGAGAAGACTGGATTAACTATCAGAATAGCCGAGTTCCAGGTCCGAATTTGTCACCAGCTTGCTATGTGATCTTAAATAGGTCACTTTTCTCTGAGCCTTGGTTTCACTATCTTGAAATAAGGATAAAAACCTAACTTAGTTCTTTGGGTTATTGAGAGGTTCCAAGAAATGATGTATATAAAGTACTTTGAAAACAATAAAGTTTTTTGTAGAGGTGAGGACTTTGATGTGAATTACACCATCAGACCCTGCCTGTCCAAATAAATTGCTTATTAAGAGTAAGAAAACAAAAAGGAAATTGGGCAAAATGTTGTTATTTGTCCTTTGTTTTTGAGGAGAACCGTGACATCAGGGAAGTGATGCCATGACATGCAAGTGATTTGGATTTAATTAAGGAAGGACTGTGCAAGGTCATCTGCTTCACTTTCCCCTCCAGAGCCATTTGGGTCTAGTGACCACAAGATTAGGATGACTGGAGATGGCCCTGGATGCAATGGGAGACCCAGCCTTTTCAAGCTAAAGTCTTCAACAAGTCTCAGTTTGACTGAGGCAAAATCCATTTAGTGATTAAGGCTAGGTAGCAATCGAAGCAAAGAATAGCCTTTTTCACCTAGTCCCAAAAACCTAAAATCTGAATAAATAAATCTGGGAGGGGAAGACTGACCAAATCAGAAATGATTGTGATTTACATTCAATCTGAGTCAAGTCAGAGTTCTGGCTTTTGTTGGCAATGGGGAGACCAAACTGGAGGATTCCATGGGACTATTGTAGGTTGCTCTAAACCCTTATCACCCTGAGCTTGGGCAGATATCTTTCATCAGCCTTGGCTGATGTTTAACTCGGTAAAATAACAGCAGCCATTTGTAATCCCGGTCTATCTGCCAAGGCATCATCCATCTATCCTTAAATTTTTTGAAATTATTGCTTGTTAGTTCCATTATTTTCACCTCAGACAATTAATTTCCCTCTCATATTTTAATCCTGATTCCTTAGGGTCATGTTTATTCAAATAATTTAGTCACTGAAAACCATTTGGTTTTGAAATATAACAATGGCATTAATGAAGGCTTGTTTAAGGCAAAGCTTCTTAAACTGAGTCTTGATCCCAAATGGGGTCTCATGACTGAATGTAGGAGTCATGAAATTTTGATTTATTATCAATAAATGTTTCATTTGTATTCCTATTATATATATATATATATATGAAAAATAATTGAGAGTGGAAAAAGTTTCAGAAGCTCTAGTCTAGGTGACACCTTGGGCATCTTTGTGGATCACCTCATTTGGGAAATAGTACGTTGGTGCAAAGCCGATATAACATTTTCTTAATGCCTTTTGACTAGGTTGCAAATCAGTGGACTTTTTATTATTTTTGTACCACATTTTCTCCCTATATATTCTCTTTCTTCCCTCAATATTTAATAAGATATTGTGATTCAGGCTTCTCTTTTTTCCTTTTTCTTTAGAAACAGTCACTCAGCTGTAATAAATCTCCCATTCTAAAACTCACAGTTCCCAAATTAAGTGTATTTGCATCTGTCACTTCCATTCTTAGAACTGTCTCTGTTAAAACAAACCCTCCTGTTCAAAACTATCATTTTAGCCAGGTCAAAAGATTCAGAATTAGGCATGTCAGGGCTGATTTGTTCTTCCTCACAAAAAGTTTTTGCCAGGGACTCATACATTTAGAGCTGAAAGGGAATTTGGAAAAGCTCATCTGGGAGCAGCTGGGTGGAGATAGAGAATCAGCCCTGGAAGCAGGAGGACCAGAGTTCAAATTCAACCTTAGACATTTGATGCTTACTATTGCATAACTCTGGACAAATCATTTAACCCAGAATGCCTTGCAAAGAAAAAAAAAAGAAAAGCTCATAGACTCAACTTCTTTATTTTACAAATTAGTAAACAGGCTCAGAGAGATAAAGACACCTTACAAAGTCACACAAGTAGAAAGTAGAAACACTAGTACCTGAACTCTGGTCCTCTAACTGTACATTAATCAGTCAACAAGTATTTATTTGTTTGTGTTAGGTCCTGGGATAGAAATGAAGATGCAAAGAACAATTTTGAGACTAACATTTTGTTCTGCTGCTGCAAATGGTGAAAATTAAGTCAGTGGATTGGATGTGGCTGTGCATTCCTGTAATCTCAGATAATCATAATAATAGTTAAATTTATTTAAATCCTACTATGGGGGGCAGCTAGGTAGTGCAGTGGATAGAGCACCAGCCCTGAAGTCAGGAGGACCTGAGTTCAAATCCAGTCCCAGACACATAATACTCCCTAGCTGTGTGACCCTGGGCAAGTCATTTAACCCCAATTGCCTCAGCAAAAAGCAAAATAAATAAAAATAAATCCTACTATGGGCTGATCACTGTGCTAAGTACTTTATTTTATTCTCACAAGAACCCTAAGAGATAGGTGTTATTATTATCCCTATTTTACAAATAAGAAAACTGAGTCAGATTATCCAGAAGACTGAGGCTAGTTGATCTCTTGAGCTCCTGATAATGAGCTACACTAAGCTGTGATAACTAGGTGGTCACACTAATTTCAGTATTAATATGGTGACTCCTTTCCCCTAAATACAGGTCATCAGGTTGTCTAAGGAGAACTGAACTGGTGCAGATCTGAAACTGAGCAGGTCAAACTTCCTGTTCCAGCCAGAGTGGAATAAGGCCCACGAATAAGCCCTGTACTTTCAGCCTATGTGAGATAAAGAAGAACTGTTAAATTTTTTTTTAAGTGCCTTGATCTTGTCACAGTAATATTTCACGTTTGAGAGAAATAGCCCAGAGAGCTACTAAAACTTTTGTCTTCTTTACTACAAATTGAAACATTGCACCAATCGACTTACATTCAATCTAAAATTTTATCTATGTCTTAAATAACTTTCAGAATAAATTCAGTAGCAGAAGATGTTGAAGATTCTGTGGCTCTTTTACAAGGTATACCTAAATACAATAAAATGTTTAACTTCTTCAAGGGCTTCTTACTTTGGAAATGATCTTCTATTTTATTTTGGCCTTTCATGTGACCCTTACAAATTAGAATCATAGAATCTCATAATTGGAAGTTGGGACCTAGATGGGACCTAGACCAGTCCTCTTATGAGAGTAAGTTTCCCATTGACAAGACTGACAGAAGGTACATCATCTAGCCTCTGTTCAAATGCTTTCACTGCTGGAGAGTTCACTATCTTTTGTGTTGGTGGATTCTCTTTTGGGTTGAGGGACAATTCTATTTCCAAAGCAGTTCTTCCTTGGAATAGACTAAAATCTGTAACTTTTATACATTGATCATCATTCTACCATTTGGTAGCTTCAGCATAAACCTTTTAGTTGACCACCATTTGGATATTTTCAAACATCTACCATGACTCCCCCAAATTCTCTATTCCTCAAGTTAAATAGCCCCAAAGTCCTTCAACAATTCTTTTACAATTTCCTGTAAGATAATGTTTAGATTGTTTTTTTCATCATGGCTTTCAGGAAGTCCAATAATCCTTAGACTGTCTCTCCTAGATCTGTTTTCCAGGTCAGTTGTTTTTCCTAGGAGATAATTCATATTTTCTTCTATTTTTTCATTTTTTGTTTTTGTTTGACTGATTCTTAAAGTCTTAAGTCATTCACTTCCATTTGTTCAATTCTAATTTTTAGTATATTATTTTTTTCAGTTTTTTAAGCTCCTTTTGTAATTGGCTAATTGAATTTTTTTGTTCATTGCATTCTTTTTCCATTTCACCAATTTTGTTTTTCTGTAAATTGGTGTCTTTTTCATATCTCTTTTTTAGGCCATTATATGCTTTTTCCATTCCTTTTTGCAATAATCTCATTTCATTTCCCCATTTTTCTTCTAACTCTCTCTTTTAAGATGCTTTATGCAATCTTCCATGAAAGCCTTGTGAAATAGGGATCAGCTCATGTCTCCCTTTGTGGCTTCCTCTGGAATTGCTTCACCTTTATGAATCTCAGGATCTGAGGTCTGTTTTTGGCTTTCTCCATAAAAGCTGTCTATTGTGAGAGTTCCTTGTTGTTTTTTATTCATTTTTTTAAAGCATGAGGTCGGTTTAATGCAAAGGAGCCACAGCTGCTTTAATTTGCCCTGGGGCTGATTGATTTCCAGTGCTGGGTAGTGGTGACTAGGTCTGGTGTTCTTCCAGGGCTCAGTGGTTTACAATTTGCCTTTTGTGGCAAATCTGTCAAACCACCTGCTTGCAAGCAGGATAGAGTAGCCTAAGAGGTTCATAGAAGATTCCCAGATGTGTGGAAGCTGCAACGCTCTCTCTGTTCCAACTCCTTGCCCCAGTCTCCCCATGCTGTGGTCCAGATTGGGCAGACTGTTCCCCTGCCCATTTGAAACAGACCTGTTCTGAAGTTCTTCCAAGGTAACTTCTTCTGGGAATGTTTGGGGGTGCTTTGACTCCAGAATCAGTTTAGAGGCTCAATCTGCTGTTGGTTTGAGAGGTCAGAAGAGATCATAGAGAGTCCTGTCTGCTCTCCACCATCTTTGCTCCACTCCATCCTTCAACAGTTCTTAATATGACATGAGGTCACACAAAGTGGATTCTACATTTGAGGAAGGACAATAAAACTGGCACGTGTTCAGAACAGAATCACCTGATTGGTCAGTGATTTCCATGGCCAGAGACCTGTCTTTACAAGGTAACTCTCTCACTATTAATATCTAGGCTGAGGACAGTTCTCTTTCTCCCCCAAAACCAGCAATTTAATGGGATCTTATGATTCCAGCAGTGGTTATAGCATAATGAACTTCTAGCTAAATTTTCTTTACCAACCTCAGATGACTGATTCACAGACTTTCCACTTTAGTTCTAGAAGCAGGGCAGAATAGTGGAATCTAGATTCACAACCCAACTTTGCCATTTACTACCTAGCTATTTTTAGGCAAATCACTCACGCTTTAAGTACTTTGGTTTCTCATTTATAAAATGAGGGTTGGCTCTAAGAGCTAGCTAAATATTCCCAAGACAGGGTCAGCACATATGGAAACCAAAATAAACTTTTGAAACTAGCTATGTGACTATGGGCAAGTCACAGCCTCAGCTTTCTCATCTTTAAAATGGGGACAATAATATTCCCGTAACATCGGGGTTGATGTGGTGATCAATGGAGATATACATAAAGTGCCTTGCTAAGTTGCTAAATAAGTGTAATAGAGTTCCAGCTGCTTCCACAGGCTTCCCTCAAAACAAATTCTTATTCTATGGAAAAGAAAAAAAATCAGAATACAATCTATGGCTATTCTTTTCTATGCCATCAATCTTCAGTTGTTTTCTTTTTTCCCCTTTTCTGTAAGAATGGAAGAAAGTGTCCAACCTTCTAACCGCAACCCTACCTCCCAACCCCCAGCCTTTTTGGAATAATGTTACAGCTGCCCAAGATTATGATTAACTGTACATTTATCTAGTGAACACTTCTCTGGCTTTGGTCCAGGAGGCAGTCTTTCATGCAGGTACAGTTGGAAGCCACACACACACACACATACACACACACACACACAGAGGGAGAGGGACAGAGAGAGATTCAGAGGGAGAGAGAGACAGAGAGGGAGAAAGAGGCAGAGAAGGAGAGGGAGAGAGAGGGGAAGAGAGAGACAGACAGACATAGACAGAGCCCAGAAGCAGAGAGAGACAAAGAGAGAAGGGAGAGAGAGAAGGAGGAGAAGAAAGAGAGAGGAGGAGGAGACAGAGAGAAGGAGAAGAGAGAGAGAAGAGGAGGAAGAAAGAGAAAAGGAGAGAGGGGAGGGGAGGGAGAGAGTGGGATAGAGAGAGGAGAAGGGAGGGGAAGAAAGAGAGAGGGAGGGAGGGAGGGAAGGAGAGAGAGAAGGAGAGAGGGAGAGAGAGGAGGAGATTCTGTATTTGTTGCTTTCTTTTCCCTAAGGGAAAAGCATGTAGGGGCGTCAAAGCATTTAGGTACAATGGAAAGTTGTCCATTAAAGTGACAGGGGGCTGGGCAGACACTCAAGTAAGCAGTCACACCATAAAATAGAGAAAACTAAGAGCCTTCCTGGCTGGGGTATTTTCAGTGAAGATTTGGCCATTTGGGGGAAAAATACCCAAACACTCCTACTGGGCTATTGTTACCTTACACTGGAGGAGGTCGGTTAGTCATCTAAACACCAGGTTTATAACAGCCCAATTCTCTGAAACCACAGGCAGCTAGCAAGAGATGCTCCTCCACATGGGCATGTGAATTGAGGGGCACAGAAAGGCCCCCCAAAATAGCTCAAGGCCTGAAAAGCTAGGGTGCCTGAAATTCCACTTTTTGAATAATTACTTCAGGCTAATAAGGCATTCTATCTCCAGAAAGGATAGGTTAAAATGAAACTAGGGTACCAGGGCATTTTAACAATAAGTCCCTATTACCCTGGCTTAAGCTTAGTGATAAATGAACTCATCGGGGTGCTTGTTCCGTGCCATAGAATATACATTCTTCATGATCTCTGTTGTTTGAATGTAATGAAATCACAAATATCACCCACACTTAGGATTTAATCCATTTGGAAGGGAATTTAAAAATCATCTTAATACGGGGGTTCTTAATCTTAAAATTTGATTTGTTATGTTTTTGGTTTTTTGTTTTTAAAATTTTAACAACTATTTCGATATAATTGGTTTTCGTTATCATGCCATGTATTTTATGCTTTTAAAAATATCATTCTGAGAAGGGGTCCATAGATTTCATCTGACTGCCCCTGGGTTCGATGATACCCAACCCAAGTCTAATACAATAACCTTATCTTAGAGAGAAGGAAAATTAGGTGGGGAGTGACTTTTCCAGAATTCTACAGGAGATAAAATTTGAACCCAAGTTTGCTCATCCCAAAGCAAGGAACTCTAGTCCCTAGAAATGCAGAACCAAATTGTTGTTACCCTTTGAGAGAAAGTGGTAGATCTGATCACTGTGGAGAGGTTCAGAAGGTATAAGGATTGTTACTCCCCCTTCCACCTAGATCACCAGGTTCTTAAGAGCAAGGATTTTATTTTGTCTTTTTAGACATTCCCATCCATAGCACAAAATGTTAATGACATAAACTATAACCTCCTTATGGATGTGATTGCAGATCCTGCGACGCTAGAACCAGCCCATTTTTCACTGTATTGAATTGGCTTCTTACACCAAGTTCATTCATTAATCCTCAGTCTGGTTCAATGACCAGTCCACCTCATTTTCCAGCCAAAATCCTTAACTCCTTCCAAACTACTTTTGTTCACATTCACATTATTATTGGTGACATGCTCCCCTCTGGACATACCCCATGATGCATCTTTTTATTCTCTTTGAATCTCCTGAATTTTTGACTCATTTGACAGCATGGTGCTTGATGATTTGGAGTCACATAGATTTGGTTTCAAATCTTGCTTCCATCACTTCACACTTTGGTGACCTGAAAGATGTTTCTTTATGTCTTTTGGTCTCAGTTATCTGTTAAATAATAGGATCAATTAGAGGACTTCTAATGTTTTAAATTCTAAATCAATCATTCTATAATGTTTTTAAAGATTTATTTGCAGCAGCAACCACCTTTTGTTCATTGAAAGTACCATGCAATTTTTTCCACAAGATTTAGCCCACTTTCTTTCTCCTATCCATTTCTGGATCAGCATTTAGCATGGTTCCTAGCACATAGTAGGCACTTAATAAATGCTTATTGACTTCTTGGACACAGCTCATTGTGTTTTGGTAGCATCTATTAAAGAAATATGTACTAGTAGATTAGGGCAGCTACTATTTGGATAGAGCACTGGGCTTGGAATCAAGAAGACTCATCTTCCTGAGTTCAAATGTGGCCTGAGATGACTAGCACAAGTAACTTAATCTGATTTGCCTCAGTTTCCTCATCTGTACAATTAGCTGAAGGAAATGGCAAACCATTCTAGTATCTTTCCCAAAAAATGCCAAGTTCAGGACAAGCCTGAAAAATGACAGAACAATTGGTAAATTAAGCCATGAGGTGCTTATTTCACTCAATGGAGAACAATATGCATTGTTCATTCTTTTCTTTTCTATATAAATTATGTGGCCAATATTTTTTAAAATTCCATTGGGAAAACTTTGCTATTAGTTGATGTTTAGTGAAGTTCACTCAATGAAGTTCACAACTAGCAAAATCTGTAATACTTCACCTTCAATAAGGAAGCCCTGTTTCATTTAGACTTTATGCTGCACATTTTCTGCTGATGAATTCCATTGGTGCTTCTGAGAGAAAGATTGAGGAGAGTCTGTAACAATGATTTTGATTTATAAGTCAAATGTGTGTGTATTATGTGAGCATATATACATGTATGTATACATGTGTGTATAGATATTGATATAGATATCTCCTGATCCCCTCCAATGTGTTTGATATTGCACTAGAAAATTATAAAAATTTCACAAACCACTTAGCACTTATTAAGTGCTTACTGTGTATATATTGCACTCCATACTAGAAATGCAAATATGAAATAAGAAACAATCTCTGTCCTCAGGAGCTTTCAATCTCTTGGGAAACTACAACATGTATATAGACAATTAAACATAAGATAACTTGAGGGGGGGGAGTACTAACAGCTAGAAAAAATAAGGAAAGATTTCCTAAAAGAAATGGTAAAACTGAGGCCTTAAAGAAAAATAAAAACTCCTTGAGGCAGAGGAGAGAAAGGAACACATGAGGATTAGTCATCCAAAGGTCTGGTGTTGGAGGTTGGAATAATAAGTTGGAGGACTAGCAAGTAGGCTGGTTTGACTGGGCAGAGTGCAGAAAGGTAAGGATGGAAAGATAGGACCAGCTTGTGAAGACTTTTTAATGCCAAATTGAAGAGTTTGTATGTTATGCTAAAGGATCAAAGGAAGTCACAGGAGATTCTTGAACAAGGGAGTGACATAGGTATAATGAAACTTTTGGAAGATTTATTTGGCAGCTGTATGAGGGATAGGAGAGAGGAGAAACTGAAAGCAAGGAACCCAGTTAGAAAGCTCTTACAAGAGTCCAGAAGATGAGGACTTGATCAAAGTGATGGAAAAGGAGATGAATGCAAGAGCTGTGATAGAAGAATTCATGTGGTTTAGCAAAAATATTATATAAAATGAGAGCAAAGGAGAGGGGAGAGGGAGAGGGAGAGTGAGGGAGGGAGAATGAATAATTGAGAATGACTTTAAAGGAGGAATTAGATTTAAGAAAGAAGATTTATGACTTCTATTTCAGGTATGTTTAGTTTGAAATGTCTGTGGGACATCCTATTGGCAATACACTTGGTGAAAGCAACATTGGACTCTGTGGATTAGAGCTACATATATAGGTTTAAGATTAATCTGCATAAAGGTAATAATTAGGTAAATAGGGATAGACAAGGTCACCAAGAGAAAGATTATAGAGAGAAAAGAATCTGGGGAAGAACCATGGGAAAAAATATGGTTTGGGTGGGGTGGGAATATCATATATAGTGATCACAAGATCATAGTAATAAATTTAGGACTAGAAACTATATATATATATATATATATATATTTTTTTTTTTTTTTTGCTTTTTGCTGAGGCAATTGGGGTTAAGTGACTTGCCCAGGGTCACACAGCTAGGAAGTGTCTGAGACCAGATTTGAACTCAGGTCCTCCTGACTTCAGGGCTGGTGCTCTAACCACTGCGCCACCTAGCTGCCCCTAGAAACTATATTTAAAGGCCTACTCAATCTAACTTATTCATTTTACAGATGAGAAAACAGAGGTCCACAGAATTTAAATGACTTGACCAAGTTCATGTGGGAAATAGGTAGTAGAAATGGTATTTGAACTCCCAATCCACTTCTTGTTCCACAAAAGAAATAGAAGTGTCTTCTCATGGATAGAAGAATATCATTGCTATGACCAGCTATTCTATTTATTTCTCTATATATCCATGTGAATCCTTTTTTCCATCTATCTTTTTTTAACATAAATATTCTCCAAGTGATGATATAGCAGCAACTTTTGATCCATTAGAAATTCAAAGAACAATGGAAAGATGGATTCTGAGTATAAATAAAATTCATCAGGGATGAATCATGTGGAAGAAATGAAGGAAACAGTATGGTAAAATGCAGTTGCATTGGATTTAGAGTCAGAAGGACAGAGTTCATCTCCATGTTCTGTTATTTTACTGGTTTTGCAGCCATGGGACTGTCACTTTCTAAACTGAGTCACTCAGTTTCCTAATCTGTAAAATGGGGGGGGGGTTGGATAATATGATCTGTATGTTACCTAACAACTCTAGATTTTCTAGACATAGAGTAAAAGACAGGATTTTTATGATGAGGAAAAGAAGGTAGGCTGTACACATAGCAAAAGTAAAGTATAACAAGGAAAGCATAGTCCACTGATGACCAAGAGTGCAGGATCTTGAGTCAGGAAGACTCATCTTCCTGAGTTCAAATATAGCCTCAGACACTTATTAGCTATGTGGTCTTGGGCAAGTCACTGAACTCTGTTTACCTCAGTTTACTTATTTGTAAAATGAGGTAGAGAAAGAAATGGCAAACCCCTCCAATATCTTTGCCAATAAAATCCCAAATGGAGTAATGTCTGAAAAGATGAGCAAATGTAAATTTTTCTGGAACTCTGGTTTTTATATCACTTACATTTCTCCCTGACTCCTTCCTCCAGATCCCTCCCAAAAGACCATACCTTATAACAAGGAAATGTGTTTATATATATATATATATATATATATCATCAAAACCAATCAGTGCATTAGAAAAATCTGATATCATATGTCATGTTCCATACCCATGTAACTCCCCTCTGCAAAGGAGAGGAGGGAGGTATCTTTTCACCTCTCTTCTTCAGGTTCATGTTTGGTCATTATAATTTTTTCATGGTCACTGTTTAGTCATTTTTGACTCTTCAAGACTATTTGTGATTTTCTTGGCAAAGATACTAGAATGGTCTGATCTTTCCTTCTCTACTTATTTTTCATAAGATAAAACTGATGCAAATAGGGTGTATCTTGCCCAGAGTTGCACAACTAGTATTAAGTATCTAGTTTAAGTATCTGAGGCCAGAGTTAAACTCAGGAAAATTATGTCTTCCTGATTTCAGGCTCAGCACTTCTTCCACTCAATCACTTAGCAGCCCCTGTTATAATTTTACAGCATTTAATTTCAATTATTTTATAGTTCTCTCTCTCTCTCTCTCTCTCTCTCTCTCTCTCTCTCTCTATATATATATATATATATATATATATATATATATATATATATATAGTGTGTGTGTGTATGTGTGTGTGTGTATGTATATATATATATATTGCTATAGGCACTGCATGGATTGTTTTCCTGGCTCTGCTTACTTCATTTTGTATCGCTTCATATAGATCTTTCCATGCTTCCCTGTATTTATCACATTCATCATTTCATACAGTACAGTAAGTAGTATTCCATTCCACTCATGCACCACAATTTGTTTAGCCATTTGTCAAGCTGATAAGCATCTACTTTAGTTCCAATTTTTTTAAATAACAAAAAGAGTTTCTATAAATATATAGATTATATGTAAACCCAGGGCTTCTTATAATCCTTTTTCACCTGAGAAATTTTTATGCAATCCTGGGTATATAGATATATAAAATAGGTGTACAAATCAAATATTTACTGATAACAAATCATAATTTCATGGCTCCCCCATCCAGTTACATGACCCCAAATGAGGTCACAACCCACAGTTTAGGAAGCTTTGATATAGACTCCCTGAAATCAGGAGAGCCTGAATTCAAATCCAGTCTCATAGACTTGACACTTAAAAGCTGTGTCACTTTGACCTAGGAAAGTCACTTAACCCTGATTGCCTCTTCTCCTCCCTCTCCCTCTCTCTCTTTCTCTTTATATATGTGTGTGTGTGTGTGTGTGTGTGTGTGTGTGTGTGTGTGTGTGTAAATCTCAAACCGTTCTTTTTGTCAATATGGTATCCATGAAATATCAAAAGACCTACTTAAAAAGCCTCCAACCTATTATGAATGAATGAATTAAACAAGGATTTAATAAGTTGGAAAAGCATGAATGGTTTAAAGTCTGTTCTGGTAAAAGGCTTCATTTTCTAAGATTAGAGATTTAAAATTAAGCTGAAAGTTACCTAAGAGGCCATATAGTCCAACTCACCCATTGTACACTTGAAGAAATGGAAGTCCAGAAAACTTAACTGGCTTGGCCCAAGATCATATAATCACAGAGGCTGGATTTAAACCTGGGTCCTAGAATGCCAACTCCAATATTTTTTCATTGTGCCATCTCTCTTCTATAAAAGTTGAAATCATACTTAGGATCACAGGGAGGCTTTCTTCTGCAGGGAAAAAAAAATCACTCTGATTAGAGCTCAGCAAATCCATTTTGACTTGCTGCCATTTGCTGATTTAAAAAATAATAAACAGAGACTGATTTGCTTATCTTTTTTCTACATCATTTAATAAGAATCCCAAGCATAATTAATAGACTCAGAAGGGAAAAGGAGAGGGCGTAAAGTCATGAGCCTTTCCTCGTTGCTAGAAGTTGTTCATTTCACGCCTTCTTTGTGATTAATAGAGCTGCCAGTTGTCCTGGTTGAAGAGCAAGGACAGGATCTTAGTTGACAGTATCCTTGTCACTCTGTGATTCATCTCTAAGACATTAATCTTAGTGGGGGTACTAGCCAGAGGGGTATAATCATGGAAATTTAAACTTCAAGGTACTTTGACCACCAGCAGTGTAAAAGTCTACCTTTGTTCCTTTCTTAGAAACTTTACTTCATTCTTCCAGGCCTTCAGATTTTTTTTTTCTGTTCTTCTTCCAGGGATAAATGTTTTAAATATTTTTTTATTTAAATGTCTTAAGAGCTACATGAACAGATTGACATTTATTAGTAAATAGAGCACATATTGGCAATTGTGCCCAGTACTATACATCAAGAAATTCTTAATAAATAAGTATTTGTCAAGTGTATATTTTGTGCCAATCAATCAATAAACACTCATTAAGTGCCTACTACACACTGTAGTAGAGCAGGGATTATTTAATTTTTGTCTTTGTATCCTCAGTGTCTGGTCTCCTGCCTGTTCCATGATTAAGACACTATCTCTTAGCTCTGGACATTTTCTCCCTCTGTACTAAGTGCTGAGGATACAAAGAAAGGCAAAAGATAGTCCCTACCTTCAAAGAGCTTACAATCTAATGAGAGAGAAAACACACAAACAAATTTATACAAAGCAAACTATATACATGATAAATAAAAAGTATTTAACAGAGGGAAGGCCCTAAAATTAAGAGTTAAGGAAGACTTCCAGTAAAAGGAGGGATTTTAATTGAGATTTAAAGGAAGTTAGGATGGTCAATAGACAGAGATTAGGAGGAGAAAATACTCAGAGCTAAGAGATGGAGTGTCTTATTCATGGAACAGGAGACTGACCACTAGGGATACGAAGACAAAAACAAAATAATCCCTGCTCTAAGAGAGTTTACATTTTATCAGATGAGACAAATATATATATATATATATATATATATATATATATATATATTGTTATATTGTTATATGTAAGAGATGTTATCACAGAAAATAGAGGCATTCACCACTGGGTAAAAACTTATCTATGACTATGTCATCCAAGTCAACTATATATCTATGTTATCTATGACTACTGAGTAATTACATCAACTGTCCTAGAGGATAGTATATGGGGGGGGGGGAATCATCTATCCTTCACTTATATAAATTTTGCAAAATAAATACAAGGTAATTTTTTGGGAAAGAAGCAAATTAGTGAATCAAGCAATACCTTGTATAAGGTGTGTCTTGAATTAGGATTTAAATTGGTATTTATTCTAAGGGTTACAAAGGAGAAGGGAGTATATTCCATGCAACCACAGATAAGAGCACAAGCAAAATCATAGAGATGGGAAATGAAGTATCATCCTTTGTGAAAAACAAGAAGGCCAATGTGACTGTAAGATAGAATATATGAAAGGGATTAGTGGTTAATAAATTTAGAAAGGTATGTTGGAGCCAGGTTGTCAAGGGCTTTCAATATCATGTAGAAGAGTTTGTATTTTATCCTGGAAGTATTAATTAGGGAGTCACTAGAGTTGATTGAGCAGGAGTATGACATGATCAGACCTGTGCTTTGAGAAAATGACTTTGACATGTATATAGAAGATTAATTGAAGAGGGGAGAGACTAATTCCAATTAATCATGTGATTCAGAACCTTTCTCACCCTCTTAAACATATCCAAATGGCCTTTCATCATTTCAGTCAATTTTGCCTTTCCCTCAAAGCTGAGTCCTTGGCTCACTGCATTTTCTTCCTCAGAAAGCTCATCCATTCTTGTGACTTCAGTCGTTGTCAGTATATAAAGGGTTCTCAATTCTTTCTCTCCAATGCCCTCAATTTTCAGTTGCTTATTAAACATTTCTGTGTAGGCAAGTTATAGTCCTTTATTCTCAAAGAGGACCATGACATCAGGGGGTGATTCCAGGACATGAAACTGAAGTGAATTTTAGTGAAGAAGGACTATGCCTGGTGCACATATTTTTGAGCCAAACAAACAAAAAAAAAATTGATATCATTTTCATGTGACAACTTTTCAAATATTTGAAGATAGCAATTATGTCCCCACTAAATTTTATAGAGGTACAGATTCTTTGTTTCTTTAACTGGATCTCAAATGGATTAATTAAAGTTACTTAATTTTCTAACATCCTCTGAAAATACTCTAGCTTGTCCATGGTCTTTTCCTAAAATATAGCACCAGATGCAAACACAAAATGACCCATCTTTGCATTATTCCAAGATACTGATAAAAAATGTAGAATAGAATAGGACCAAAGATCTGTGATGTCCTAGCTGAATCATTTCTATTTGTTAACATTATTCCATTATTCAACATTCTTTGGGAACAATCAATTAATTCTAATTCTATCTTGTTCTATCATCTAGTCTCATGATTCCCAATTTTAAGCCATAAACTTTGCACTTAAAATAGTTGATATAAAGAACAAAAATTCTATTTACTTACCCTTCCCTCCCCTCATTAATCACAAATCCCATTAATCACAAAATCACATATTTATTATAAACCATTAGGTAGGCCGATAAATAAGCTACCAAACTTCCCCTACACTGAATAAATCATGTCTCATATATATATATGTATATATACATATATATATGTATTGTTATTTATTTCACTGTATGTAGACTTAGTGTTGGAATCAATAAAATATAAATTCAGATAAAAGCATTACTTGAATTCTTAAGGATTTCTTTGGGCATAACATATATTCTCAATCAGTGGATGGACAACTAACAGTACAACTACTACCATGGAATGTGGGGTGTGAAGTTTTTACCAAAATTTTTTCTCATTCTTTGTATTGTTCATAGCTCTCCATCTTGTCCACAAGATGCTGTCAAATGTCTTGCTAAAATATAGGCACATAATGTTAATTGCATTTCCCCATCTGTCTTAAAAGAAGGAAATGAGGTTAGTTTGGCATGACTTATTGATTCTATGTAGGCTCATAGTGAACTCCACTTCCCATTTTAAGTGCTCCCAAGCTTTCCCTTTCATAGTAAGTTGTAGGATTTTGCCTTTCTCTAAGCACAGGAAATAAGAAATAAGCACAGCTGTTATAATTCAGTTACTTTTAAAAATACTTAGAATATCTCTTCACAATTATAAATATTCACTTATATAAACAAAAGTAAAGTTTAAAAAATCATGCCTGAAATAGTAAGCTTTCATTATTTATAGTTTGTTTTCATTATTTTTGTATTTATTTTAATGAAGTGGTAAGAAAATCATTCCATTTGTTTCTGTGTCTTGTTTTGAACTTTTTTTTGCCTATTTATCTGAGTTTTGGTGCTATTATTGTTCTTATTATTTACATGAATTTTATAAAGATGAACAATCTAGATGGGCAATTAAACGAATAGGAGAAAGCAAGCAAGCAAGCTGAATTACATTTGAGAAATTGTGCAATACATTTCATGACTCCAAACTTCTCTCTGAAACCAAAACCCATGTTTAAAAAAATCTTTATTTATTTTATTAAATATTTCTGAATCACATATTAAAAAATTACTAGCCTTGACAAGGTTAGTAATTAGATATTGATTATGCATATGATGTCATGGAAAACATATTTCTATATTAATCATTTTGTAAAAGAAAAACAAACAAAATAAAATAATCAAAATAAAATTTTTAAAAAGTGTGCTTTAATCTGTATTCAGAGTTCATCAGTTCTCTCCCTGAAGGTAGATAGTATTTTTTATCATGGGTGCTTTGGAATTGTCTTGCATCATTGTCTTAATCAGAGTAGCTAAATCTTTCACAATTGACTATCCTTACAATATTATTGTTACTATGAAAAATCCATTTTTAAAGCAATAATATACTTTCACAGATGCTATATGTCTGTGAAACAGAGAATCCCAAGGTTCAAAATACTAGGTTATCCAAAGGGCAAGGGAGAGTTTCATGGTGGGTGTAAATAGGCTATGGTACATTATGAAATAACAAATTGTTTACAGAATTAATACAAAAGATATTATCAACAAGATGTGCTACCAGAAAAGTAGTTTGTTCAATTACGGAATGAGAGCAAGGAATGGTTTAAGTACCAGCTAGTTTAAAAAATGGATGGCTGATATGTTACACTCATGAAAAGCAATATGATGGAAAGCTAGATTTGGAATGAGGAAGACCTGAGTTCAAATTCTTTCTCAGACTGTGATCAGCTATGTGACCATAGTTATATCACAAACTCCAGGGGCCTCAGCTTCCTTATTTGGAAAGTGACAGGGTTGGGGTAAATGGTCTTTGAAGTCATTTCTAGTTCTAGATATGTGAACCTATGACTTCAGCTATTTTAAAATACTTTCCAAGATCTGTGATCTCATTGCTACTCTGATAAAGTGGCTTAGTCAGTATGCAACAAGTTCTTCCTTACTCCAAAGGCCAGCCTCTCTAAGGTATTACTTCTCATAATACTTGATTAGATATGCTCTTTGAAATATAATATAATTAATATAACATCATAACACAACATCATGTCATAACATAACCAAGAAGTTCCAATTAGCTGTGAGGGGAGGGGAAAACTGGCCCAGGACAGAAACACAGCCAGTCAAAGCCAGTCCAAGTGAGATCAGCCTATGAATGGCCCCTTTTCTTTCAGCCTGAGTTGGGTGGAGGAGGTTTTTTAAAAATCCACAACAAAAGACAATTGGGAATAACTGAACAAATTGTGCTATTTGAATGCATTGGAATATTATTGTGCCATTAAAAATGGCAGCAGAGATGGATTCAGAGGATGCTGGGTAGGATAAATGACACAGCTTGAAGGAAGCAGAACCAGAACAATTTACATAGTAACAAAAACAAGAAAAGAAAGATTTATGAACTCTGATCAATGAAATGATTACAACCATGTCCCAGACTCCTTGTGATGAAGCATGTTACTCACCTCCTGACAGCAGTGATGAATTCATGTGCAGAAAGAAACACATTTTTGGACACGATCTCTGTGAGTGTTTGGTTTAAATTTGCTTGTTTGTTATGAAGATTTTTTCCTTTTTCTCACTGAATTTTTAATAATACAGAAGCAATAGTATAGTAATAGTACAGAAGCAGCTAGTGGTACAATAGAATACAAGGTACAGAAAAGGATGCCTTGAGTTCCTATAAAACTTCAAATATTTGCTAAGTGTTTAACTTTGGGCAACTCAGCCCCTATTTGCCTTAGTTTCCTCCTTTGTAAAATGGAGATAATTATAGCATCTACTTCTTAGGGTTGTTATGAGGAACATATGAGATAAAGTTTATAAAGTACTTTGCAAATCTTAAAGTATTACATAAATGCTAATCAGTAATAGTAATAATTTGGGGAACTTTGGTAGGAAGCAGAGATTAGTAATGCTTATGCCAAAAGATAGAGGACATTAAAACTTTTTTTAAAGTGAACTGGAGAAACAGAAAGATGTTTACATGGAAAAGAAAGATGCAGGATGATATTTTTTTATATGAGCAAACAGTATGAAATGGAGACTCATGGTTTCCTATATGATCTTCTTTTGTGTTCTTCTATGTGTATGAGAAATGCTCTTTTTGGTGTTTAAGTTCAGAATTTTTTTTAAAAAAATGAAAGATGTCACCTTTCATTCTCTCTAATCTTTTAATGATATGACTTTTTTTTTTATTTCAGAGCCAATTTCTATGTCCCTTTTGTTTCTCTTGAACCCGATTATCTCCATATCAGGATCTCAAGATAATTTTGAAGCACAGGCTCTCTTGGTGGATTCATGAACACAAATATATGAGATTTGTGTTAAAAGAAGGCTGATGAGGGCCATGATCTCCTCAAATCTGTATCTTTGATGCAGATGCTGGGACACCTAAATGGGATAGATATACTGTAGCCTAATGATGGGGATTCTTCTAAGCATACTTCAAATCACTTGAGTAAATTGCTGATAACTTTGCCTCTCTACAAGGATGACTACAATGCAGATGGTAACTGATTAACAGAATCAAAGAATGTAAAGATAAAAAAGGACCTTAGGCATCTTCTGCAGCAGAGGAAACAGAAGACAAGGGAGAAGGGACTAATTCCCCAGGTTGTCCAGCTTGGTCGTGGCAAAGTTGGGAATAAAACCCTTATTTTCTCTCACCACATTTCCCCCAAGCAGTCTGATGGTTCTACCATCTGTAAAGTACTAAAATCATAGCAACGTCAAATTGGACCCAAGGCATGAATTCCCTATCCAACATTCTACATAAATGATTATCCAGTCTCTGCTTTGACATTCTCAAACACAGGCACTAATTGCCCTGGGACAGAACATTCTATAATAAATTTGATACTTATTCTGCCCTCTGAGGGCAAGCAAAACAAGTCTATTCCTTATTACACACAATAATAGCTAATATTTGTAGAGTCAGGCTTTTAAATATATTGTCTTACTTGATACTAACATCAATCTTGAGAGGAAGGTATTTTACCCCTGTGTTACAGATAAGGGAACTAAAGTTTAGAGAGGGAATCTTGATTTGAACTTAGGTCTTTCCTAGGCTCCAAATACAGTGAGGTTTTTTAAAATTATTATTATTACAAATGCATATTCCCTTTAGAATAACTGCAGACAATATAAAACACTTGGGAGTCAACTTGCCAAGACAAACCAGGAACTATATGAACACAACTACAAAACACTTATCACACAAATACAGATCAAACAACTGGAGAAATATTTATTGCTCAGGGGTTGACCAAGCCAATATAAGAAAAAGAATTTTACCTGAGTTGATTTACTTATTCAGTGCTATATAACTTAAACTACCAAAGAAGTATTTTATAGAGTTGAAAAAAATAAGAAAATTGACATTGAAGAATGAAAGATCAAGAATATCAAGGGAATCAGTGAAAAAAGTGAAAGAAGATAGCCTTGATTTCAAACTATATTACAGAATAGAGTTGTAGATCAATGGAATAAATTATATACAAAATCCATAGGAATAAATGACCACAGTAATTTAGTACTTGCTAAACCCAAAAATCCAAGCTTTTGGGACAAGATCTCACCATCTGATAAAAAATTTCTGGGAAAGTTTGGCAGAAAGTAGGCATAGCCCAACATCTCACATCATATATCATGATAAGAACAGAATGGATAAATGATTTAGACATAATGATAGCAGAAAAGTAGTGGAGCATGAAATTTTTGCCTGTCAGATCTATGGATAAGAGATGAGTTTATGATCAAATAAGAAATAGAGAGAACACAGGAAGTGAAATAAATTTTATCACATGAAATTAAAATGGTTATAAACAAAACCAATGCAAATAAAATTAGAAAATAAGTAGGAAAGTTGGGGAAAATTTTACAGTAATTTTTTTTCTCAAATGTATGAAGAACTGACCCAAATTTATAAAAATAAGAGCCTTTCTCCAATTGATAGTCAAAGAATGTGAACAGGCAGTTTTCAGAATAAGAAATCAAAACATAAAAATGCTGCAAATCACTGTTTATCAGTGAAACACAAATTAAAACAACTCTGAGATACCCCTCACATCTATCAGATTGACTAACATGACAGAATGACGGAGGGGATGTGCAAAAAATGTAATACTAATTAATGCATTGTTGGTAGAGTTGTGAATTAGTCTAACCATTCTGAAGGACAATTTGGAACTATGCTTAAAGGGCTATAAAATTGTGCATACTCTTTGATCCAGCAATACTACTACTAGGCCTGTATCCCATAGTGATCAGAGAAAAGGGAAAAGAACCAATTTGTAAAACTATATATATATATGCATATATATTCATAGAACTTTTTTTTGTAGTGGCAAAGAATTGGAAATTGGGGAAATGGCCATTAATTGGGGAATAGCCAAGTGATATATGGAATATATCTGGATGGGATACTATTGAGTTATAAGAAATGATGAGCAGATTCCAAAAGACTTGCGATGGAAAGTGACATCTACATTCAGAGAGGGAACTATGGAGATTGAATGTGGATCAAAGCACCATATTTTCACCTTTTTGTTTTTGTTAATGATTTGCTTTTTTTTTTCCTTTCTTGTGTTTTTTCCTTTTTGATCTCATTTTTTTTTTTGCACAGCATGACAAATATGTAAATATGTTTAGAAGAATTGCACATGTTTAACCTACATTGGATAGCTTGCTGTCTTGGGGGAAAGGGAGAGAAAAGGGAGAAAAATTTGGAATACAAGGTTTTACAAAGATGAATGTTGAGAGTTATCTTTGCATGTATTTGGAAAAATAAAAAATACTATTTTTAAAAAATGATGATCAGGATGGTTTAAGAAGTCTTATATGAGCTGATACAAAATGAAGTAAGTAGAACTAGGATAACTTTGTATGGAGTAATCGCAATATTCTAAGGATGACCAACTGTGAAAGACTTAGCTACTTTGATGAAGATGTTGATTTGAGACATTTTCAAAGGACCAATGATGAAAATTCTGTTCATCTCCAGATAGAGAACTGATGAACTCTGAGTGCAGATTGAAGCATTTTTTTTTCACTTTTTTCTTTTTCTTTCTTTTTTTTTGGCACATGACTAATATGGAAATATGTCTTTATATTTCTTGCCTTCCCTAAGAATAGAGGAGAGGTGGCAGGGAAGGAGAGAATTTGAAAATCAAAAGTTTTTAAAATTAACCCTAATTTTTTACACATAATTGGAAAACATTTAATGAAATAAATAAAAATATATTAAAAACAAAAAAATGCCCATTCGTTTGAACAGGCTGTTTTGTGGACAGCACACTGGATGTAGAGTTAGTTAGACCTGAGTTCAAATTCAGCCTCAGACACTTACTAGCTGTGTGTGACTCTGGGCAAACCACATCTTTTTGCCTCAGTTTCCTCAACTGTAAAATGGGGACCATAATAGCATCTACTGCATAGGGTTTTATAAGGATCAAATGAAATTTTTTGAAAGACATCACAAATGCCTGCTAAATAGCAGGCATTATGTAAATACTTAATCCTTTTCCCTTTGTCCTCTTTTCATTATAACACATGCTCCTTTGAAGATGACACATGACAGCCCTCCAAGTATTTGCAGTAGTATGGTCTGATGGAGAAAGATACAGAGAGGTCATTGTGTTTGCAGTCAGAGGATCTGGTTTAATTCCTGGCTTTTACTCATATATCAGATGAAAAACAAACTGGATGAGATCTCCTTATTCCCTTTTAGCTTTAAACCTCAAATCCTATAAGATTCCATCTCCCCAGTACTTCAAGGACTTCTCATATTCATTAAGCACCTACTATGCTGAATATGCTATGATAAATCCCAGGGTGAGATAAAGAGGGGAGACCTGTTTCCTTCTCTCCAGGTACTTATAAGCTTGTAAAGGTAGATAAAGCATAAATATAGATAGTATAATAAGATCAGATTATGAAATTATATCCTATGCTCTTCATAAGAGAACAAAGTGGAAATAGCAAGTTAGGAGCTTATTTCCAGGCCAAACAGCCTCAATTTTCAGTTTTCATGGGAAGGTTTTTGAGAATATTTACTGTCAGTCATTCTCTTCTGAACCACTAACAGTCATTTCTGTTTCTGTTATGCAACCTGGGAATTCAGTGAGGATATTCCAGGTCCCTATACCCAAAAGCTTTGGGAATACAGCATCTTCAATCAGAGGCTGTGCTCCTGGAGCTATCATTGAGGAAAAAAATTGCCACTATTTGCCTTGCCACTAATACCAACCAATATCTAGCTTCCACCATTAGATAGATAAATTCAAAAGAACTGGGATTGGCAACCTCAAGCCCCAGACCAATGGTCCTGAATCTAGCACATCCTCTGCGACCATCATATTGGGCAACTGGCAGCTGTTCTGATAGGTACTGTAGCTACAAAAAAAGTAGCTGCAAAGAAAGTTCTTACCCCAAAGTCCTTGGCACTGTCTTGTGGCTTAAAATCAGAAACTTATATAATTTTTTTCAGTGGAAATCAGATTAAAGAAAGTGCATTACTATCTGCTTTGCTACAGCACTCTAAAGATCATGACACCGGTCCATCTGACTTGTAGTTGAAACCTATGTCTTGTTTGCTCTATTAGAATATGAATTCCTTGAGACTAAGGATTGTTTTATTTTCTATCTGCATTCCCACCACTTAGCACAGTGCTTGTATACAGTAAGCATTTAATAAATGCCTTTTAAAAATTCATTCAGTTATTCATGTCTTAGCCAAAAGGAAAAGCATTCAGTGTAGCACCTAGCACACCAGAGGGGGAAAAAAAAGGCAACATAGCTATTTCTTAGAAGAATACCAGCAATAATTGTGGATCAAGGGTGTATTGTTTAATGCCATCCTCTGAAGATCCTCCTTTCCCTTCTCCCAGAAGTCATTGCTTCATAATTCATATAAATGGAGCCACTTTAAGTTCAAGGTGAAATTTTCTTTGTTCTGAATTCTTTTTCACATCTTCATTTGAAATGTGTCCTGAGTATGGAGTCTTTCATCCGACTTTTCATTGCCTCCAGTAGAACTTTCATTATGGCACCATTTAATTGTGTGTACCTGCTTCATATGCCACAAGAGATTCTGGGAAAGACACTCTCTCTAAAACCCCAAAGAAGGTTTTCATTGTACCCTGTATCTTGTATAAAAAACTTGCCTTCCTTTCTGGGTTCTTGTCTTAGAAGGGTGAAGAAAGGTTCTGGGAAGGAGTATTGGCTCTGGAGTCAGAGGAGAGAGGTTCAGATCTGACCTCTGAAACATATCTTTGTAGCCTTAGGAAAATCACTTAACCTATCTGGTCATTAATTTCCTTATCTGTAAAACTAGAGGGTTAGATAAAATGGATTCTGAATTCCAGCTTCTAGCTCTAAATCCAATATCTACTTTGATTCTTATAAGGGAAAAAAAGCAAGGAAATTAGAACCTTTAGTGAGGCGACTGAAGTTAGGGATTAAATATGGACTGTTTTGTCGGTAAAATTACTTAATTTAATACACTAGCTATTTAATAATTGCCTGCTGTATGTAAAATATGGTATTAGATGCCAGGGATACAAAAACAAAAGGAAAAAATGGTCACTGCTCTCAATGTGTTTATGTTTTGTCTTAACATGACACAGAAATACATGAACAAAAAACATTTGGAGTAGAAAGAAAGTCTAGAGAGATCAGGAAAGGCTTTCCATTTGTGGTACAATATAGGATTACCCTGAAAGAAGCTAAGGATTCAAAGAGATGGGAGGTACCTTCCAGGCATAGGAAATACCCTGCAAAGGAATAGCTATGGGAAAGGACATATTGAGTTAAAGATAGAGCAAGTGGGGCATTCTGGCTGAAATAATAATATAAAGAGAGGGAACAATGTGAAAACAGCCTGGAAAAGTAGCCTTGAGTCAGATTGTGAAAGTGTTTAAATGTTAAGTTGGAAAGTTGGTATATTTTCCAAAAGGGTTTAGGATGAGCTGGTATATTACCCTGATGGGGGTAAGGAGTCACTGATGATTTTTCAGGAAGAGAGTAATATAGTCAGAAGTATGCTTTCCACAATGACTGACCAACAATGCATTGGTGTGTCTGTTGACCCACAGCCTTGCCAGTGTTAGTCATTATTCTTTTGTGGTTTTTTTTGTCTTTTGTCTTTTTTTGAGGGGGGTTATTTGCCAATTTGGTGACTATGAGGGAGAGGAGAATCAATGAGATTCCATGGACAATTTTCTTCAGCACCTTTAGATGATATTCACTCAGCACTGGTGATTTGAATTTACCAGTCCTTCTCTTTTTGAAAATTTGTCCATACCTGCTCCTTCATCTTTTGTAATGACCTTAAATCAGTAGTTCTAGAGGAAAAAAATGTTTGCAACTTTACAAAGAAATCTGTCCCAGTTTCCACAGTATAGTATGTGAGTACTGATTAATTAATGAATTGATGTGCATTTATATGTTTATTATGTGCCAGGCATTGCATAAGATATTGGAGATAAAAAGACAAAAATCAATCAATCCATGACTTCTATTAAGTATCTATTTTGAGTCAGGCACTGTGCTAAGAGTCAAAAGACAGTCCCTGCTCTCAAGAAAACACACACACACACACACACACACATACACACACCAAGCATTATATAGAATAAATATAATTAACAGAAAGAAGGCACTGGAATTGAGAGGTTAGGGAAGGCGTCTCATTAGGATTTGTTGTTTTTTGTCCTTCATTCTCAAAGAGGACCATGACATCGGAGAGGAGATGCACCAGCAGCTACTGCAACAGTCCAGATGTGAGGTAATGAGGATCGGTTCTAGCATGATGGCAATGTCAGGAGAGAAGGCGGTGTATTTGAGAGATGTAGCAAAGGTGAAACAATAGGCCTCCACAACAGATTGGATGTAAGGGGAAAACAAAACAAACCTTGCATTGAGTTTATATTTTATTGTGGGAAACAACATATATCTAAATATAGCTATAGCTTTAACTAGATGATTATGAAATGGATGTGCAATATAGATATTAAATAAATACAAATTAAAAAGCAAAATTAATTAGTTAACTAACTAAAGGAAGAGGGGACCGATAGCTATGTGTTACAGGAGCCACCTGCTAGTGGCTGGTGGGGATCTACTTCTGACCAGCAGAACAGATCCCTTCCTGTGAGAGGATGATAACGATACAAGGAGACTGAGAGGCAGTTGCATTCTCTGGCCTCCCTTCTCTTGCCTCTGATTTATTTAATTCCCTCTTCACAAGCCACATCTGAATCAGTAAAGGCTGATTTGCAATTCTTTCAAGTGTGTTATGATTCACAGATGTGGGGGCTTTCAAAGAATCAATCTATCCCTTAATGGCACAATTCCCCTTTAACTCTTTAAGGCTTTCTGGGTTTTGCACTAAAGTGTGGTCCTTAACAGCCATGGGAACTGGTAAAGACCTTATGGAGAAGATGGTCCTTGAGCTAATATTGGAAACAAACTAGGGATTCTGAGAGGTGAAGAGGGTCAGAGCACATAATCTGGGTTGGAAATGGAGGGGGGACAGAAAGCAGCCAGTTTGGCCAGACCACAGAGTTTGTAAAAGAGAACAACATGTCAAAAGGCTAGAAGGATGGTCTGGAGACAGTTGTGGGGGCTTTAAATGTCCAACAGAGGTGTTTATAATTGAAATTAGAGGTAAAAAGGAATCTTTGAAGAAAAGAGTGATTGACCAACAAATGCTTTAGGAATATCCCTTTGGCAATTGAGCAGAAGATATTGGGGAAAGGATGAAACTGGAGGCAAGGAGTCCAACGTGGAGGACTATGTGCCATAGTCCAGTTGGATGAAAGCCTGAATCAAGTCGGTAAGTTTGGGGCAGAGCACATGACCTAAACATCTATGGAAAAGGGCACTAAATGGAAGACCAAGAAGACATCTGCAACTAAATGTAAATAGATCACAAAGAAGGAAATAGCCCATTGATTCATGAACAGGATTATAACATTAGTAAAGACCTAAAGGAATAAGGATACAAAACAAGTAAAGATTAGTTAAGGGCTGGGAGCTGAGGAAGCCTGATCCATAAAAGGTAGGGGATATATATATTGGGGATATTGGCAAGGTGGGATGGCAAGCAAAATGAGACAAATTTTATACCAGGTCAGTCCTGAGTTATATAAACTTATCTTTAATGCCGGAATCCTTCCCTCCCAAACTACTTTGAATTTAACTACTTTGTGTACATTTAGTTTGTTCACTTTATATATATATATATATATATATATATATATATATAAAATTATATATATTGTATATTAAATAAATTCACATTATTTATATATTAAATATATTATATTATATATTGAATATATATTTTATTATATATTAAATATATATTAAATAAAGTCACAAAATCATACATATATGATTTTGTGACTTTATATAACATATATATACATATATATGTGTATGATATGTAAATATCATAATAGAGGCAGTTAGGTGGTGCTATGGATAGAATGCTGGACCTTGAGTCAAGAACATTTTATCTTTATCAGTTCAAATCTGACCTCACACACTTACTAGCTATATGATCCTGGGCAAGTCACTTAACCCTGTCTGCCTCAGTTCTCTCATCTCCAAAATGGGATGGAGAAGGAAATGGCAAACTGCTGTAGCATCTTTGCTAAGAAAACCCCAAATGGGATCATGGAGAGTTGGACAGGACTGAAACTTTACAACAACATATATTTTTATGTGTACCTGTGGTCTCTCCCATTAGAATGTAAGCTTCTTGTGAGCAAGGATTGTTTTGTTCCTTATACTTGCTTCCCCAATGTCCAACACAGGCCTGGTACAGAATAAGTCTTTAATACATATTTATTGGATAATCGATTAATCTTGCCTACAGGGATAGTTTCAATATTACCTTCTCTGAATGAGAAGCTGCCAGCTGCTAAGTTTCTTTCTTAATTTCTTTTTCTGGATCTAGGGGTCATTGCCAGTAGTAGTATTAGCTCACATGTAACTGGATCTACCTTTGCCTATTATCCAGAGATTTCAGTCCCAATCATATGCTTCAGAATGATTTGGGTTCAGTCTTTTTCTTTTTAACTAGAGGAAGGCCTTTGTTAGACGCTTTGGGATGGGATGAAAGATAGCATTTAAGTGTGAGATTTTATTATTTTTATTATTTCCCTTCACTTGGATCTGTAGAATCATGAGGTTTCCAAGGCAACATGTAGCTTGGGGAAAATTGGAGAGAGTCCGCTCTGCGCAAAGGGATAACATCACAGATAGCACAACAATGCAACTCTACATGAACTGTTCTATAGAGGGGGCATTTTATTTTGATTGGAGACTGGGAGGGATATGTTTGAAAGGGGAGTAATCCATAGCATGCACCTGTTCATTAAAATTGCAAACACACCCTTTCTGTGCAGTGTGAAATGGAATTGACCTTAAAACAATGACTCCATGCAGAGCTGCAGAATTTCGCTTTGTGTGTACTTTCTAAAGAAGTGAGAATGGACATTTTCTTTTAGAAGTTAGATACTTTTTAGTTAAAACACCATCTCAATAGTGGATTGGAGAAAGCAAGCAAAAGTCTTTTTTTTTTCTTTTAAAAATATACTGCTAGTATTTCTGAAAGAAAGCATGGTGTAGTGGATAGAGGGCCAGCTTTGGAGTCAGGAAGACCTGGATTTGGAGTTCGAGGCCCTTCCTCCCCCCACATATACATGAGCTGGGCACAGCCCTTAACAATTCAGTGTTCTAAGCAACTCTCTCAGATTCTGTTACTGACATCTGAATGGGTTAATGGAGGAAGTCACCATATCAGGAATTCCCTACACAGAAGAAATCGCAGATTCAGACTAAAAAAAGGAGAAAAATGCTTCAAAAGGGGTTATGATTTCATCAATATGGATACTCTCTCTACCAGTAAAGACAGAAATCCCTTTAATAGGATGAACCGGCATGGCAAAAATCAACAAACCCCACCTTTCTTGGCTGATTTTATGGTGATGAGTCTTAGCTCTTAGCTAGGCTGAAAGGCAAGACAACAACAGATGCACAGTACCTATTTAAAGTCATGCCATCTTGGTGAGAACTTCCAGAGAGAGAACCCCACTGGAATAGTCCATAATATTCCAGATCTCCATAACAGAAGACTCCAGAGTCACTTCTGAGCCATCATGAGACATTGGAGGAAGATTTTAGTGAAAATTTTATTTCTATGAGGCAGGATGGTGTTGTAATTAGGGAGCTGTCCAGGAATTGTAATACCTAAAATCATGTCTCAATTCACACTTCCTGCCTATGTAATCCTGGATAAGCTTCTTAACCTGTATGAGCCTCAGTTCCCTCATTTGTAAAAATCTCCAGAGGCCTGGAGAGACTTACATGAACTGATGCTAAGTGAAATGAGTAGAACTAGGAGATCATTGTACACAGCAACAAGAAGGTTGTGTGATGATCAATACTGATGGATGTGGCTCTTTTCAATCATGAGATGATTCAAACCAGTTCCAATTGTTCAGTGATGAAGAAAGCCATATACTCCCAGAGAGAAGCCCATGGGATCTGAGTGTGGAACGCTTGCATTTTGTTTTCTTTCTCAGGTTTTTTTTTCCCTTCTTAATCCAATTTTTCTTGTGCAGCAACTGTATAACTGTATAAATATGTATACATATATTGGACTTAACATATGTTTTAACACATTTAACATGTATTAGACTATCTGCCATCTAGGGGAGGGGATGGGGGGGAAGAAGGGGAAAATTTGGAACAGAAGGCTTTGCAAGAGTCAATGTTGAAAAATTACCCATGCATATGTTTTATAAATAAAAAAAACTTTAATAAAATAAAAAATGAGGGTATTAGATTAGACATTCTAATTTTCTTTCCAACTTTAGTTCTGTGATCTTCAACTATAAGAACTACTGTGGAGATAAAATTAACAGGTCTTAGAAACTGGTAGGGACAGGCAATATAGGAGACTGAATAGAGAGTTGGCCTTGGACTCAAAAATACCTAAATACAAATCTGTTCTCTCCTTCAGGTCTCTTAATGTTTCACTGTCTTGAACATCTGTTAGTTTCCTCCCTAGGAAGAATTTCCTCACCTGGAGCTAGCTAACTGATAAAAATCACTTGCCTGTTTTAATAATGATAATTGTGATGGTGGTGGTGCTGATAATTTATGAACTTTCCTTATCTTCCCTCTAATTTAAGTATATTCTTTTAAAATGAAAAAATAATTCTGATCCAGCAGTCATAGAAAATCCCCATGTAATGATGAATCATTTCACTTTGAGACAGGTAAGTGATAGATAGAGTACTAGTCCTGGAATAAAGATTTAAGTTCAAATCTGACCTAAGGAACTTACTAGTTCTGTGACTCTGTTCAAATCTTTAAAGACTATCTGTCTTGGTTTTCTCATTTATAAAATGAGCTAGAAAAGGAAATAACAACCACTCCAGTATTTTTTTCTCAAGAAAACTTCAAATGTGGTCATGGAGAATTGGACATGACTGAAAATGACTGAACAACAACAAATACTAACTTTGTGATCCTATGTAGCAAGCCATTTAACTTCTGCCTGACTCAGTTTACTCATTTATAAAATGGAGATAATAATAGTACTTCCCTCCCTGGATTGTTGTAAATACAAAGTATAATATTTACAAAGCATTTTGATAAATAATTGCCAGGTATTGTTATTATTACTTCTGGGTCTGTTTCTTTATATAGGAAGAGAAGATGAGTTGGGCTACATGATCTCTAAAGTATATTCTAGGACTAAAGTTCAATGGCCAGAGTTTTATACTTTTCTATGGTCATTGGCCATACCTCAGTTTCTTTATTGGTAAAGTAAGATAATTACCCCAGCTCATAGAATTAAAACTGAAAGGAATTTAGAAGTCACCTACCCCAGCCCTCTCATTTGTATAAGAGGCCCAAAGAGGAGAAATTATTTGTCCAGGTTAGTATTTAAGCTCCTTAGATGGCCTCTAAGGTCTCACCCAGTTTCCAATCCAAGACATAATTCAAACCCAAGTATTCTAGCCCTTAGCTTCTTAAACTGTAGTTCACAACCCCATATGGAGTCTCATAACTGAAGATAAGGATTGCAAAATTATGATATATTATCATACTCAGGATCATGTAAAAATTTCTCTGGCAAAAAGGATTTTTTCTAGATTCCATGTCCATTGTTCTACCTGTCACACTACTTTTCCTCCATTGGACTGGTGGCTGGCTCTGAATGGTTGCTCCTCAATAGTCCCAGGCATTAGGCATCCCAGTGAAGAAATTACAGAAAGAAGCTAAAGTCTCTCCAGAATGTCTCTCCAGAGCTGTAAACTGGTCCAGCCTTTCTGGAAAGCAATTTGGAATCGTGTTCTAAAAACTATGTATACCTTTTGACCCAACAATACCTCTACTAGTTCTATGCCCCAACGAGATCACAGAAAGAGGGAAAGGATCCATGGTGTTTAAAGATATTTATCACAATTCTTTTTGTGATGGTGAAGAATTAGAAACCTAAGGGATGCCCACTGGTTGAGGAATGAATTGAACAAGTTATGGTATATGAATGTGATGGAATACTATTTTACTATAAAAATGATGAAGGGAATAGTTTCAGAAAAATCTGGGAAGACTTCTATGAACTGAAGTAGAATGAGGTGAGCTGAGCCAAGAGAATGATTCATACAGTAACATCAAGATTCTAAACATAATCAACTTTGAACGATTAGGAACTCTGATCAGCACAGTGACCAATCACAATTCCAAAAGACTCATGATAAAACAATAGCAGATCATTGCACTGTTGGAAATAAGGATCAGAGCTAATAATTAGCATGTGTCCTGGTGCTAAGCACCTTACAGTAGTGATTTCACTTAATCCTAACAATAGCCCTGAGAGGTAGGTGCTATTATTATTCCCATTTTATAGATGAGGAAACTGAGGCATTTTATTTTAGTTAAGTGGCTTATCCTAGGTTATATAACTAATAAATGTCTGATGCTGGATTTGAACTCAGGTCTTTCTCATTCTAGGACTAATGATCCATCCACTATGTCACCTAGCTTCCAGAAAATTCTTCCTCATGTTAAGTCAAATCTGACTCACTATCACTTCCAACCTTAGGCTTAGTTCTGCCCAATGGGACCAAACCAAATAAGTCCAATTATTTTTCTGGTGACAATATCCATTTAGGGACTATCTCTGTGGCTTTTGAAAAAAACAAAATTGGAGATATTTTTCATTATCTCAATGTCTCTTACATAGGTACCTCTGTGATAAATTACTCTTTTAATTCAGTGTCAGAAAAATAAATGCCTTTGCAGATGACATGATATCTTTCCCTTTAATCAAATAGTAAGAAGCCTACAATGTGGTGTGTTTCCTTTTGTCCTTAGTTCCTCTTCTGAGGAAACTCAGAGCTAATTTCAATGTCCAGATAGAATAATTAATTTGCTCCCACTGTCCGGTGATATTCATTTCCCTGCTTTGTTACAGACTTTAACACATCAAGAGATCCGTGATCTCCTGGGCGGGTTCCCCTTGCCCCAACAGTGGAGAAAACAACACTTTCTGAGCCTGTGTCATTCTTGACATGATTTTCTGTAGCTCTTCTGAGGGGATAGGACCCAGTAGATTAGAGGGCTTCTTCTAGAACTTGTAAGATTTCCTGGATGTCCTTGTAACATTTGGTGTGTCCCTTTCCCTACGTGACCAGTCACCTCTTTTTCTAGCCCTACATGTCCTTGTTAATAATCTTTTAGGTCCCTCCTCAGGCATGATAACTTGCAGCATTCTGTTTCCACTCACCAGATGACTTTCTGCTGCAGAATCTAGATGATGTTCTTTGTCAGCTGGCTGGTAGCATGGGTGGAATGCATTAAGCTGGGGGAAGGTGGGGAGTTCAGAGGAAATGAGGTGGACAGGAAGGAGCACTAGCTTTAGAATCATAGGAGCAGAGTGTGAATTATAACTCTGTTATCTGTGTGACTGCATCTATCTACCTACTTACCAATCTATCCACCCATTCATCCATCTACCCATCCATCCATCCATGAACCATATACACACATATGAATATGTATATCTATCTTCCTGCATAAGTAAACACAAATTATTATGTATCTGAAGATGTATATAAATATATATACATGTGTATTATGAATACACACATATATGTATATGTCTATATTTATTATAGGACACCTAGGTGCCAAATTGGATAGAGCATCAAGCCTAAAATGAGGAAAAGCTGAATTCAGATTTGGCTCCAGACACTTAGTAGTTGTGTGACTCTGGGCAAGTCCCTTAACACTGTTTGCCTCAGTTTCTTCATCTATAAAATGAGCTGAAGAAAGAAATGGCAAATTACTCCAGTATCTCTACCAAGAAAACCCCAAATGGAGTCATGAAATCAGACATGAATGAAAACTACAGAACAAATATATATAATATGTATTTACATACATATATGTATGGGTGTATGTGTTTATATAAATATACATAGATATGTATGTAAGACCCAACTCCCCTGAACTTTGGTTTGTTTCTCTCACATTGGCAGTTTGGTTTATTCTATTGACTGTTAGACATGAGAAGAAAAGCTTGGACATGTGTAGGTTGTAAATAGCATTTCCTTTCCTGCTCCTTTCTCCATAACCTCCTCCATTAATCACCTTGCTATCTTGGCAAGAGGTCTCACTCTCCCAATTGGTGTCTGTTTCTCTTGGAATATTCTCCCCAAAAGCCCCAGTAGTATTCCACTTGACTACTTCTTGTTTGGTACTTCATTCATAGCCTCTTCCACAGATAATTTGCTACCCTGTAGTTAGTCAACAGGCATTTATTAAGCATTTATTATATGCCAGTCATTGCTAAATGCTGGGGATACAAAGAGAAGTGAAAATAAAATTTAAAAAACAGTTTCTGCCTTCAAGATGTTTTATCTTCTAATGGGGAAAATAATATGTAAAAATCTATATACAAACACATTTTTACAGGGTGAATAGAAAAGTAATCTGAGAAGGAAAGCACGAAGATTAAAGAAGCAGAGAGGATTTTAGTGGAAACTATTATTGTTTGCCTTTCATTCAGAAAGAGGACCACGACTTTAGGGAAATGATCCCATGACATGCAAGGGAATGGGACTTAAGTGAGGGAGGGCTGTGCAAGGCCATCTGCCTCACTTTCCCCTCCAGTGCCATCTGGGTCCCATGGCCAGATATAGATCAAAATGACTAGAAATCACCCTGGATGCATGAAGGAAGTTGGGAGGCAGACAGAGCAACCCAAGCATTGTGGACAGTCACTGAAAACATGTGAAATCAGGAAGGAAATGAAGTACCTTGTGAGATACTTGCAAGGAAGCCAGTGTCATCAGATGGCACAGTTCATGAGAGAGCAAGAAAGGGGCAGGTTAGGAAAGAATTGGAAAGCTAAGAAGAAATTTTTCTATTTGATCTTAGATGTAATAGGAGTCGTTACAATTTATCAAATAGAGAATGATGTGGTCAGACCTTCCTTTAGGAAGAACTCTTTTGTAACCGAGTGGAACATGGATTAGAGGAGGCATGCAAGTCCCCTTTTCCTCCCAATGAATCTTCACCTCTCCATTTCAGGAATCATAATCATGAGCAAATCCATTCTGCCATTGTTTCTGTATGTAGTATGTCAATAAATTCCCCTCTGACTCTCTTGCCCTTTAATAATCCCTATAGCAGGCTCTTTCTGTCCACCACTTCCTAATAGGTATTGTTTTTCTATTAAAATATAAATTTCTTAGGGCAGGGATATCTTTGCTTTTGTATTTTTATTCCCAGATCTGATCATAGTAGTTGCACATCATAAATGTTGAACAAATGCTTTTTCACTCAATTTCATTAATTCACTTATTTATTCCATTAATTCATCCATTAGTTTCATTTATTTATCTGCGCTTAGGTAATTACAAGATGTTCACGCTGTCCTTCCCCTGCCTTGTTAATAGAGGCATAATATCTGTTAATAAAAAATGCTGTCATTCCTCAAAGTTGACATGTTCCATCCTTCATCTGCCTCTTGGGTGTCAGGGGCCTGAAGGCACAGAATTGTCCCTTGATGCACCATTCCAACTGCCATATCTATGGCCAACAATATGTTTTGGGAATGCAATAGGTGCTTAATATATGTTTTTGAATTGATTTCATCCCAATTAATGTTAATTAGAAAGGTTGTTGCCCATTGGGTTAATCACATGGCAATAGGCCAAATGAAGATGTATTTTTTATGGTAAGCTTATAATCCTCTGATATATCTGGATATAAGATTGTGTTTTTGGACTATCTATACTACTCAAGTGCTACCTGAAGCAATTATCTGGATAGGATGTTTCCTTTAGTTATTTCTAAACTACACACAGGATGTTGGAGCTGGAAACAATCCTAGAGATCATATAATTCCAATTCTTCATCTTCCAGATAAGAAACTGAGACCTTGAGAGGAAAAATCTCTTGATTAAGATCACACACAGTTAGTAGCAGAACTTGGTCATTTTTCTTTTAACTACACCATGATATCTCTTATGAAAAAGTGTGGAATAGAGTTTAAGAAAAAAATCTATTATTCATATTCTCCATTTCACTTTGAATGCTTAGACACAAATTCTGCTTAAGCTGGTTAGCTCTATATTTGGGTATATTTGTGGGCAGTTTAACCCAGTGAGCCCCATTCTCTAACCCATATGATTATGGGAGGGAATGCAGATGTAAAGTTGGAGAAGCAATTCTGTTCTCTGTATGCAGGGCATGTGTGCTCCCAAGTGTGGAAGGGGGGATTGCACTCACCATGAAATTGATTCTCAAAACAGTGATGAGTTGTCTCAATATTATGATACACAGGTGCATTGCTTGGACTATCTGGGTTAATGGGGTGCTGATGACAGTCCTTTAGGACCAGAGGGTTGAAGCACACTGTCAGGGTCTCCTGACCTCTGACTCAGATATGTCCTAAGGAGGAAAAAAAAAGGATCAGAACATATCCTCAAGAACAGCAGCTTCTATTGACCTTCTGACACTGGTTCATTGAGAGCAAATCCCTCTGGTGTTCTTCGTCACCAAATGGTTTTTAATACAGCTGCAGCATGTTAGAAGGGGGGAAGGAGAGAAAGGGAAAGAGGTCTGCAGTTTCCCATACAAATAGATGCTGATACTGAGCAGAGAGCTCAGGCAGATCATTAGATCCAACAGCTATAAATCCCTGGATCTCCTCTGTCTGTTTCTTACTGCTACCTCCCTTCCCTCCCTTGGAATTTGGTTAGCTTTCTTGGAACTGAATTTTGATCTATTCTTCATTCTTTGCTCAAGGAGTTGCCTCAAGGAGAGTTGCCTTAACCTTTGAAGATGACAAGTTGTATTCAAAAGAAAGACTGGGGGGAAGAGAGAGGGCTACTTTGTTCTCTAGCTATCTTACCAGCTCTAAAGTAAAGCATTTCCAGTCAGGGCTTATATCCCCTTAAGGGGGAGAGGCAATATGGTCCAGTGGAATGAATGTTGTATTTAGAACCAGAGACCCAGACCTGAAAACCTGATCTGCCACTTGTGTGACATTGGCCATATCATTTAAGCTCTCTAGGTCTGTTTCCCCATCTATGAAATAAAGATGCTGACTAGACGAGCTCTAAACTTCCTTTCAGCTTTAAATCTATTGTCTTATGATCTCTTTATTTTCAGGCTGTAGTGATCCTCCTCTCCACTTGGTTGGTCCTGCCCTACAGTATAGGACAGGATTTACTTCCTGCCTAAAGGCCTCAGGCAGCTCAACAGTACAGCACAACACAGGAGATTGCCTAGATAGGGAGCTAGGGAAAATTTATAAAAGAAGCAGAGGGATAAGTCTTGCTGTTCTACTGTGTTAAGTTCCCATTCATCTCCTGGTCTTTTCTTTCTCCTAGCATTCTAGGATAGTTTGCACAGATAGTGAGAACATAATCCATAAAGATTTGTACTTTGTCTTCTGCTGAAAGGGATATCCTGAGCCTCTTCCCTCTTAAATTTCTCCTACACAACATATGAATTCTCCTTGTCCTGTTCTCTGTATGCAGGACATGTGTGCTTCTGTGTGTGTGTGTGCTTCTGTGTGTGTGTGTGCTTCTGTGTGTGTGTGTGCTTCTGTGTGTGTGTGTGTGTGTGTGTGTGTGTGTGTGTGTGTGT